>JAAALK010000081.1:4326308-4398083 GCA_019279435.1 Zizania palustris | reverse complement strand
TTGTCACGAGTCAAGAACGAAGAAGAAGGATTAAAAGAAACTTTCAAGGGTGACGAGGATAGCCCATCGGTGTCGGAGAGCATCGTCGAGTTCGAGTACTTCGACATCGCAATCACAAGCATGGACACCCTGAATGACCTCAAAGAAAGTACTCTTTATTGATATATAACCAAGTTCCTAGAGCTATTACAGGGTATGTAGCGTGGGAGTCCTGAGGAAGCTACACCTTCGGGTCTGGCTGGTGGGCCGAGGCCGAAGGCTTCGAAGGGGCCGGAGGACCGCCGGAGCGAAGCGCTTCCTCCAACCAGGCCTTGATCGCTTTGGGGCCCTCGGTCTGCCAGATTGCCTTAAGCGCCCTCCAAGATTGAGTCACCGCCGGGCTCAGCGATCGGAGGTGGTCCCCTACGAAGGTGACCGGGTGTGGACTCGAAGGTGAAAGAAGAGGAAGCCCAGAAGCCTCGAGGTGTCGAAGAAGTCCGAAGGCGGCCACCCGAGCAGACACCTCACCGTACGTCGACACGGTGAGGTGTATTTGTCGAACGGCTGCTTGGATAAACTTTACCCGGCGGACCAGGGGCTCCCGGGCGATGTCGAACGCGCCGCACCCGGTGCCATAGCGCGCTAACACCCTCCTGAGGGACACCGCTGTATCAGTCGCCGTCTTCCCCGCCTCCACGAGCGCCTCGGTTATCTCCCCGTTCCGGGCAACGAGGTCCACCTCAGCCCGCTCCAGATGAAGCACTCGGGCCCCGAGGGCCTCAGCGTTGGCTGCCGCCTCTCGAAGGTTGTCCATCTCCGAGACTTGAGCCCGGAGTGCAGAAACTTCTCCTTCGAGTCGTGCCGCCTCTGCGGCTCGAGCCCGAAGCCCTTCGACCTCGGTGGCTCGAACCCGTAGGGCGTCAACTTCCGCCTCCATTTCGTCCGCTCGAGCGGCCCGAGCCCGGAGCCCTTCTAGCTCCGCAACGCGGGCTTTGAGGGAGTCCATCTTCGCCACCTGGGCCTCGAGCGCCTCAACCCTGGCGGCCCAGAGCCGAAGGCCTTCGATCTCCGCCACTTGCTCACGGACCAGGCCCTCGGCGGCGTCTTCTCAGGCAGCAAGCCCCGAGGAATCCGCTTCACGTCGACGGCGTTCGGAGAGCAGGGAAAGCAGCGATCCCTGCGCCAGCGCGACTAACTGCGAGCGAAGAAGAGGGTCAGAAGGAAGAATGGCTAGGGGCTTGTTGAAGGGCGCTCGGGAAAATACCTGGCCTGCAGTAGTCTCGATGGCCCTACCGAGCTCCAGTCCGTCCGTCAGCCCCAGCTCGTCTATCACCAGAGCCTCGCGCAGGTGCAGGTAATAGTCGTGAACGGGAGCCACCTTGGACGCGAAGTCCTCGCCGACCGACAAGTAAGGGCACAAGAGGGGCACGCTGGAGCGCGCACCCCGAGGGCTGGAGGGGGGCCGAGGTCGAACCCCTTCGTCTTCTACAGCCTCCGGAGAGGCCCCTTCGGAGGCTCCGGACTCCGCCCTGCCCCGCGGCCCCGCGGCCCTCGTTGTGTTGGCAGGGGCTCCGGACCTCGCATCCGCGGCGTCCTCGGGAGGTGCAACAGTTGGATTGACGGCCTGGACGGACATGCCTGCGCGAAGTAAACAAGGGCTGAAGATGAGAAGGCCCGACGCTTCAGGAGGAAGGGTTCGACAAGTTAGCATACCTTCGTTCGCGACCTCGGCGAGGTCCCCTGAAAGCTGGGCGTGCCCCAAAGGGTTCGGGCGATAGAACAAGTTGTCTATCGAGTTCACCGGGGAACCCGCCGCCGCCGCAGTGAGCTCGGCTTCCACGTCGTCACTCCCCTCGATGGCGCCGAGCAGGTCAGCCAGCCCTCCTCTGTCCAGGCTGTCTTTCTCCCTGCTCCCCCGGGAGCTGGCGGAGACCCCCTCCGAAGCCGGCTTGCGCGAAGGAGCAGTCTTGGGGGCGGAGTAGCTTCGGCGGTCGGCGCCTCCCGCTCTGTCCCCAGCACGGACGTTGCAGGATCCGGACAAGAGAGGGCGTCTCCAGCCTTTCCGGTGCCCAGCCGGACCGATTGACTCGGGTTCAGAGCTATTGGAGGGTCCTCGGACTCCGATCGGGCCCCATCGCTGGAGCACCCCCACTCGGAGTGGGAGAAGGAGGAATGGCTCGGGGAAAGCCGCTTCGGGCCCTTCACCACCTTTTTCTTCTTGGAAGGGCACCGAGGGGAAAGGCCACCGTCGGGTTCAGCCACCTTCCTTTTCGAAATGGCTCGGAGGGCCTCCCCTCCGGGAGAGGTGGGGGCGAGAGCTCAAGTGCCCCCACACTCTGTTGAAACGCTCCCAGGAGCCCACCAACTCCAGCCACCGGGTGCATTCGGCCAAGGTAGGGACCCCAAGGATCCGCTCCGTTACGCGGGCCACCTCCTCGGGGGTCCGGGCGACAAGTGACCCTGTATTCGAAGATCAGGGCCAGAGTATTTATCGAAGCATGGGAAAAGGAAACAAGGCTAGGGAATGCGGAAGCTTACCAAGATGGTGGGAGAACTCCGTCGGTGTTGATTCGTCCCGGCTGCTCCGTAGCGACGCCGACCACTCTTCCTTCAGCGGAGGAATTTCAAGGGCCACGAACTCCTCTGCCAGGTCCCGCATGCTCATCCGGCAGGCAACTATCTAGAGGAGTTGGATCCTCGTGGAGATCGAGCCGGCGTTGGCCCCGACGCGCGCCTCCCTCCGAAACCAGATGTGGCGCGGGGGCCCGGCGAGACCGGAGTTGAGCCCCACGTGGACGTAGAACCAGTGGTTCACCCACTTGGAGTACCATCTTTCGTTGATGGCCTTCGCCGGGAAGGAGTCCGCATACCTCCTCCGGAGCTGGAAGTTGATGCTCCCGAAGGCAAGAATTCGCCCCCCTTCTTCTTCGGCTGGCAGAGAGCTTCATGCATCTGCGCGAAGACCTCCGCTCTCCCCTCGGGCCACGGCTTTTGGGGATAACTGCGGGAGCTCCAGGTGGAAGGCGTCCAGCACCCCGACGAGGAGCTCCAAAGCGGGGAACCCCAGTCCCGCGTCGAAGAAAGCCTCGAAGACGACGACTTTGCCCTCTCGCAACTGTGGGACCGTTTCCCGGCCCGGCTTCCTCGCTTGTGCTTCAGGGCCGAGGCGGGCCCTGGTCACTTGCTCGATCGACGCGTTGGTGCACGCCGACGGGCCGAGCTCCAGCGTTTGCTCCCCAAACTGCTCTGAAGCGGGATGGGGCTCTTGTGCATCGCGCACCTCTCCTGCACCAGGCGCCATCGCAGCCGCTGCGGCCGCCGCCGCCATCTAGCGTTGCAGGAAGGGGGGGGTCCACCGCCACAGCTGGGGCTCCACTCACCGTCATGATGTAAGGAGGCGAGAAAGAAGCAAAAAGCTTGCGCTCAGAGAGCAGGCGGTTGCTGCCGAGAGCAAGGAGAAGGAGTGCGACGAGCGGGCGGGGGAAGTGTAGGCCGTGCGCCGTGCGACGGGGTATATTTAAGAGCAAGACCGCCGTCGGTCCATCTTCCGCTCACTCACCGCGTGCGCGCGACGGTCACACTGCGCCTGCATTTAAGATTCAACCGGCGCCTCGGGCACGCTAGTCCCTGACGGTTCGCCTCCCCGATGCCGTTTACGTATGCGCAGCATTAACTACTTCAGGCGGCGCTTGGCGGTGCTTGGCCGCCTCCTCGGGGTCGGGACCCTACGGTCAAAGGTGCGCGGGCACCCATTGGGCTTGGTCAAACTCCTCCCAACTCGTCGAAGGGTGCTTCGAAGCGGGCCTTGGCCCCCTGGTCCTCCGGCGTCCGACCGCTCCGGAGCATCCCCACACCGGCCAAAGAAGGCTACGTCGCAGCATGATCCCGCACCTCTGTGTAAGTAGTTTTCCCTATGAAAGTTATCGGAATTATCATGTGCACTTCCACCCTCTCTCAATGCAGGGCTCTCGAGAGGAAAGAAGCAAGGGGATACTGTTGGGGGAGATAATCCCGATGGATGAAGGGAGCCCACAACTAGGCCACCCTGCGGGCGACAAAGCCGGAGGCCACCCTCCGGGAGAAGGATGCCGGAGGCCACCCTGCGGGCGATGAAGCCGGAAGCCACCCTCCGGGAAGAAGGGTGCCGGAGGTCACCCTCTGGGAGAAAGATGCCGGAGGCCACCCTCCGGGAGAGGATTGTCGAAGGCCATCCCTCGGCCCGCGGCAATGAATCCGGAAGGAGTGTTGGCGAGAAAAGGAAGGACAAGTATACGGGGAGACAGGATCATGATCCTCTGAGCCGTGTCGGGCGGCGCAGGCAGTGCCCGACACGGCTGATACGCTATCAGAGCCGAATCTTCTTGTCTGTACTGTGTATAGTCCATTTTGTCTGTACTACCGACCAGCGCCCGACCGTGTAGCGGTTGGTGGTCCAGATGCGCTCGTTCCTCTGAGCGGGGCGCCCTATAAATACCCCCCAACTACAGTTGTAACGACACACGCTCTAGGAGCACCGAATATACTACGTCTCTACATTTCCACTAAAACCTACTGGTCCGATCCGTCGTTCCAACAGTGTCCAAACCCGATTGCGGACGAAGTTCTCAAGCTCTTATTGCATAGCATTAATCCAATTAGAATCAGAAAGAGCATGAAAAACATCTCTGGGCTCCAAGGATGCAACAAAAGCAGATTCAGCAAACACAGCAAGAGAGGCACTAGATGAACGCAAAGTTCTTTCAGTCAAGTCACCAATGATGAGCTCTGAGGGGTGATCACGCTGAACTGCTCGAGATCCTTGGTGATCTGAAGTCACCTCACCGGAGTCAGCAGTTGGCACCTCTGGACTCGACTGAGGGGGCTCGATCGAAGTGGAAGAAGTGATCAGAGGTCCGCCCTCATCCTCAGTTGAAGTCTCAGAAGGTGTGGGCTATGCGGGGGGTGCAGAAGGCCCACCCTCATCAACAGCTGGAGTATCCTCATCTTCCGCGAAGATGGACTCTCCGAGCTCACCATCATCAAAAGGCTCAAAAGAAGGAGTCAAAGAAGGCAAGGACTCATCAAAAGAAACCTCACAAGTCTCGACAAGTAGCTGGGATTCAAGGTTCCAAACACGGAAGCCTCGAGAATGCAAAGCGTATCCAAGAAAAACACCATCCCAGCAACGAGACTCAAATTTGTCCAAATGCCCTCCCTTCTTGAGCACAAAGCACTTGCAGCCAAACGCTCGCAAGTGGCTCACCTTGGGCTGTCTGCCAAACCACAACTCATATGATGTCTTACCAAGGTAAGCTCTAAGAAAAATGCGGTTGGCAAGATAGCAAGCCGTGTTCATGGCTTCAGCCCAAAAACGCCTAGGAGTCCTGTGCTCATCGAGCATCGTCCAGGCCATCTCGACTAGCGTGCGGTTCTTTCGTTCCACAACGCCATTCTGTGGGGGAGTGTAAGGAGCAGAAAACTGATGATCAAGACCCTGATCACTACAGAAGCTGATGAACTGAGAATTCTTGAACTCTGAGCCATTGTCGAAGTGAATTGCTTGCATCCGACCATTGTTCTCATTCTTCAGCTTTAAAATCAGGTCTTGAACAAACTGAAAAGTTTCATCCTTAGACTCCAAAAAGAAAACCCACAAAAATCGAGAAAAGTCGTCAACAATGACAAGTGCGTACCACTTCCCACCGACTGAACGTACCCGAGCTGGACCAATAGTGTCCAAATGTAAAAGCTCACCTAGATACGAAGTCATCACCTGAGTTACAGGTGAGTGAGAAGCGGCAACCATTTTCCCATGACGACAGGGATGACAAACTAGATCTTTCTCCATTTTAAGCTTGGGCAATCCTCGGATGAGGTCCATAGAGCTTAACCTGACTAACAGATCAAAACTCAAATGGCCTAACCTCCTATGCCACTTCCAGAGCTCAGAAGAAGATCCAGCTATCAAACAGCGAGAAGGGCCAAAAGAGTTAGAGAAGTCAATTCGAAAAACTTTACCAAATGGTAAAATCTGGCAAATCAAAGACCCTCTAGAATCAAACACAGAAGAGTTGCCCTTCTTAAAATGCACTTCCAAACCATCCTCAAGAAGTTGCGAAACAGAAATCAAATTGAAGTTCAAATTTTTAACCAAAGCAACATTCTTCAAAGAGAAATGATCTGAAATGCGAATTGAGCCAATGCCACTTACTTTCCCTTGACCACTGTTCCCGAAGGTGATGTATTCTTTGGAGCTCGGGGGAGTGAGACTGGAGAACCATCTACGATGTCCCGTCATGTGGCGAGAGCATCCTGAGTCCATGATCCAAACGTCCTCCAGTCCCCGATCCTGCACAATCAGTGGCTGTAAGTGGGAGCAAATGGTCTGGCACCAGGTTTAGCAAAAGAGCTAAACCAGTGTCGAGCCATCTGCTCAAAAGACGGAAAGCAGAAATCATCCTGAGAGTTCGGACCAAAACGCGGCTCAAAGCGCGATCCTTGGTTCTGCCTAAACCCTCGGCCACGAGGTCCAGGACCATAGCCAAAACGACCTGGAGCTCTGCCGGAACGACCACCACCAATTGGAGCACGGGCAAGAAAGTTGTCTCCTCTACCACCACCTACACGATGCGGCCTGGCCTCCAGCCTCTCCCCGCGTCGAGGAACACGTAGTCTACCACCCTGCTGGTAAAACTGCTCCTGACCACCACGAGCTCTCTCTGCTCTCTCAACCCGCTTTCTCCTGAAGCAAAACTCCACAAGATGCCCGTCTCTCTGACAGTACTCACAATGATGGGTGGGCTTCTTGGGATGTGGTTGAGGCTTGGGATTCTTAGGCTTAGTGGTGTTTGGTGTAGTCTTCTTGGGTTGAGAGGGTCCTGGGAGAGAGTCAAGAGAAGTGTGGAGGTGTTTAGGCTTTGGAACCCAGATAGGCTTCTTGGGTGGAGCTTTGGGCTGTTCATGAATCACTCCATCCTTGGGCTGACAAGCCTGGGAAGACTCAGTGGAGTGAGTCTTGGGGTATCTCTGCTCAGGAGTCATTTTACCCCACTCCACTGCCCGGCTAATGGCACTCTCAAAGTCAGCCTTGGTGTAGGTGTAGCCTACCCCAAACCCATTCTACCTCTTGAACTGCTGGATCATCATGCTGAGCTGTGGCTCTCGGGCACTCATCCAACTTAGGATAGAACGAAGGTAAAAATTCTCATTCTGAGAATCAGCTAGCTCCTCTCTCAAGGAAGCTAGAACACCACCATCTGGAGCAAGGGCATGAAAGCCGTCTCCCCTACCACCACCTACATGACGCGGCCTAGCCTCCAGCCTCTCCCCGCATCGAGGAACTCTCAGTCTACCATCCTGCTGGTAGAACTGCTCCTGACCACCACGAGCTCTCTCTGCTTTCTCAACCCGCTTCCTCCTGAAGCAAAACTCCGCAAGATGCCCGTCTCTCTGACAATACTCGCAATGGTAGGTGGGCTTCTTGGGATGTGGTTGAGGCTTGGTGTTCTTGGGCTTAGTGGTGTTTGGTGTCGGCTTCTTGGGTTGAGAGGGTCCAGGAAGAGAGTCAAGAGAAGTGTGGAGGTGTTTGGGCTTTGGAACCCAGATGGGCTTCTTGGGTGGAGCTTTGGGCTGTTCATGGATTACTCCATCCTTGGGCTGACTAGCCAGGGAAGACTCAGTGGAGTGAGTCTTGGGATATCTTTGCTCAGGAGTCATTTTACTCCACTCCACTGCCTGGCTAATGGCACTCTCAAAGTCAGCCTTGGTGTAGGTATAACCTACCCCAAACCCATCCTGTCTCTTGAACTGCTGGATCATCATGCCGAGCTATGGCTCTCTGGCACTGATCCAACTCAGGATAGAACGGAGGTAAAAGTTCTCATTCTGAGAATCAGCTAGCTCCTCTCTCAAGGATGCTAGTACCTCCGCCTGAGACAAGCAGGTCTCACACTCGCTATCTACCTGGACAGACTTCTTGGCTTTCAGCTTGATCAATTCCATTCTAAGAGACAAACAGTTCTCATAGACAGTGAGTGGAACTGATAGTGTCTCAAGCTCTAGCCTAGTCTGCACAAGCTCAGCTCTCAACCTTTCCAAATCACCCAAATGCTCATCGCCCTTAGATTTCAGCTCAGCTAAGGCAGCTAGATGAGATGGGCAATCAACATAGGGTGCGACGACAGTGGCTTGAGCATTTTTCAGCTCCAGCTGAGCGCTTTCAAGCTCAGTGGCCAAAGCGTCCCTCTCATCAACCCTTTCTGTGTACTTGGACTTCAGAGTCGACAAGTCACACAGAAGCACCTCACATTTCGAGCACTCACTGCTATCACCCAAGCAAGGGGAAGAAGATAGACTCTCAATTCTGCCGTTGGCCACGGCAAGCTCACTCTCTAATTCGTCTATCCTTTTCTTGGCACCCTAAGCAGTTTTTCCCGATATTTTAACTCCTGATGATTACTTTCAAGTAAATCAACGATTTCGCGCTCATAAGATGATACCTTTTCATTGTCGTCGTCGTCGGAGTCATCGGAGGAGCTCTTCTCTCCCTTATCCCCAAGAGCCATTGAGCAGAAGCTCTTGCGGGATCTTCGGCGCTGGTGTGAACGGTTCTTCGGTCTGTCCCCGAAAGCCATGAAGCAAAGGCCCGCCGGATCGTCCTTGTCCTTCCCCTTCCTGATGATGATCTCCTCATCGCTTGAGCTCAATGAAGAGGAAGAAGACGTGGACTGCTTGGAGTAGCTCTTCTCCATCTCGGTGAAGAAGGCCTTATCACACTTCTTGTTCTCTCGCCGGTAGTTCTTCAGGGCCTTCTTGAAGAATCTGGTCTTCGCCTTGCCCTTGTTGAAGGAGGAGCTCTCGTGCTTGCCGGAGTCGTGGAAGCCGCCACCGGTGCCCTTCTTGTGGCCATTGCGCTTGGGGCAGTCGGCGATGAAGTGTCCTAGATCACCACACTCAAAGCACCTGGATTTTGTGCCATGTCTTTTGAACATTCTCTTGTCATAAACACGACGCACCCGGTTGTTAAAAAGACACAAATCATCATCTCCCAAAGACTCAAGCTGGTCCTCAGTGATAGACATCAAAGAGAACCCAGCACAGCTCACAGAAGAGCGATCAACAGAAGGTGTAGCAAGGGCCAAGGACTTTGATCCAGAACCAGTGAGATTTGATCTCAACTGAATATCTACCTCAGTGGCCTTCAGCTTGCTAAATAACTCAGAAATGGTCAAGGTATCGTAAGAAGTGCTCTCAATGATAGAGGATACCTTGATCTCCTAGATCTTTGGGTCCAAGGTATGAAGAACCTTGAGCGCCTGCTCGTGATCTGAGACTAACTGAGCACCCTCAGCCTTGTTGTCCCGGAGCTTGTTAATGATCGATTGAAAACGACCAAACAAGGCTTCAACAGATTCACCCGGCTTTTGTGTGAAGTTCTCATACTCACGCCGGTAGGTCTGATAGAGCCGAGCCTTGACCTAGGCTGTTCCCTCATGATGTGCCTTGAGGGTAGCCCAGATCTCTCTCGCAGTGGAGAGATGGCTCACACGCTCAAACTCAGTGGGACCTAAACCAGAAAAGAGAATGTTCACGGCTTTACTATTGCTCAGATGCTGGGCAATAATACTAGGAGTACCATGCTCAGCAACTGGCAAAATAAAAAACGTATCGTGAACACAGATGTCCCAGATGTCCGAGCCTTGGCTCATAAGATAGGCTCGCATGCGAGTCTTCCAATAGTTATAGCCATATGCTTCCAAGGACGGGACCTTGCCAGGAGAAGTCATGATCACTACTGGGGTTTAGAACCGGTTAAGGTATGGAAAAACCCTAACCAGGCTCTGATACCACTTGTAGGACTGAAAGTAGCGACCAGAGGGGGGTGAATGGGCGCCTAAAAATTCTTTCGAATCAATGGCGTGCTCCCAATACCCAACGCACCTCTAAAGACTAAACAGCAAAGAATGAACAGATAGCCTAAGTCTAAAGGTATCTAGCCTAGAAGCAACTGTTGATAAACAGAGAAATGCCAATGCAGTGCTAATAGACAGATAAACAGAGTACACGAGACAAGGCTATATAAACTTCTCAGAAAAGTACTCTAAGTGCACTATGAATGAGAAGAGAAGTTACTGTTCAAATCTGTCTCCTGTTCGGATCTTGGCAAAGCCTGCTTCGCCGGTCAAGGTCTGCTTCGGTGGTCGAAGCCTGCTTCGGAGGTCGAAGCCTGCTTCGGAGATGGTTGTCGAAGTCTACCGAGGGGGTTTGGTCTAACCTAGTTCGAGGTGGCAAAAAGCGAAGTATGCTTCGAAGCTTAAGTGTGAGAGAAACGAAGCTTGCTTCAGACAAATGTACTTCGAAGCCTAGACTTCGAACAGAGGTTCGCACTAGCTCACAAAGAAGCAATCTTCGAGAGATATGCAAAGCCAAGCACACGACAACAAAACGAAGTCGAAGCCTATACTCAACCTTCGAAGCTAGGTTGGTCGGAGTATGATACGCGAAGTTGAGATCTTCGTTCTGAAGGATAACTTCGAGAGACAAGCTCCAAACAATACACAGAGACCTTCGAATAAGACAGCAAGAAAGAACTCTTGTCGAGCGAAGTCTATCAGAAAGATTAGCTTCGAAGCAAACTTCGAAGCCTGTAGAAGTATTGACTTCGGACAACTCGAAACAGAGAACACCTTCGCAACGACTGTCGAAGTATGTGAAGCAAACAGAGTTCAAAGAACGAAGTCGAAGCCCAAACGAAGCCTTCGAGGATGTCAGATCGAAGCCTGCCTCACGGAGCTGAGGGACTTCGAACAGAGAGAAGGGGCTTCGCCAGAAACAGCCAGAAAAAGTGTTCACCCCTCTCTGCTCCGATCAAAAAGCTACACAGAAAAAGCAGAGCCTGACTACTAGTGTACTGTTGCTACGGTGTAGTAGTACTACTTGCAACCAGTATGAACTAGTACTCCTCACGTGAAGAACAGAAGCATCCAGAGACACCATCTCAGGAATAAAATCAACATCACACAAACGAACCGAAGCTTCTGAATCAGAGAAATCAATGCATGCACCTCAACAAGAACAGAAGATTCAATCTAACTGGAATAGAGTAAATGCAAGCCAAAATGCAATGAACAAGTGCCTGGCGGCGCACAGCAGGAGAGAGAAAATGTGGGAGACAAAATGACCCAAGGGATGATTGAAAAAGTGATTTCTAGAAGGGTAGTCCAACCCTAGGGATTGGGGCCCTATTTATAGGCTGCCCAATGACCTAGAATATTCCACCAGCCCCTTAGGGTTTTTACAGACGCAGGAATAAAAAGAAAAGACTCAACTGCCCTTAGGAATTTTTACAGACTCGACTGACTGACTGTGGGTCTAGAGATACAGATGACTTATCCGGAAGCTAAGCTTTCGTAGCGACTACGGCTTCTCTTCTGGACAGTCGGATACAAGATCGACGGTTGTCAGTTTTGCGCCGAAACTGACAAAGCCTCCACCGACTTTGCACTAGGTACCCGGATTGGGCCGGCCCGACTCCGCAGCTCTCTCAGCCCAGCAATCGCTCACCGCCCGTGTACCTGAGTCAATCCTGGTCAACAGCCTAGTGGGTCTTCTGCTGCTTCTGGCCCATGTACCCGGATTGGGCCAGCCTGACTCCGCAGCTCTCTCAGCCCGACCATCGCTCGCTGCCCGTGTACCTGAGTCACACGCGGCCCATGAAACAACAGATCTCCTTTCTTCTTCTGTCCTCTTTGACTATCGTTGACAATGACTCATCACATCTAGAGCCATGAGGCCCACGCTATTCAGCATGGCTCCTCACCAGTCATTAACTATAAATAGAACCTATATCAGTAATGAAAAGTCAATCCAGAACCAAGAAGAAAGAAAGTACCTAGTGAGAGGCATCGGCGATGACAGGTCAAACTCTAGTGGTGATGTCAGGTGGAGCAATGATATCGGCAATAGTAGCCAGTTCGATTGAGCCATAGGCGACGTCTTCCAATACATAGGCCTCGATGACAACTGCAACAACAACATCCCCTACAACCACAGTCAATGAAGTATCAGCAGGATCATCAGCTACGGTGTCAGCATCGAACACCACATATAAAGAAGCAATCTTCGAGAGATATGCAAAGCCAAGCACACGACAGCAAAACGAAGTCGAAGCCTATACTCAACCTTCGAAGCTAGGTTGGTCGGAGTATGATACGCGAAGTTGAGATCTTCGTTCTGAAGGATAACTTCGAGAGACAAGCTCCGAACAATACACAGAGACCTTCGAATAAGACAGCAAGAAAGAACTCTTGTCGAGCGAAGTCTATCAGAAAGATTAGCTTCGAAGCAAATTTCGAAGCCTGTAGAAGTATTGACTTCGGACAACTCGAAACAGAGAACACCTTCGCAACGACTGTCGAAGTATGTGAAGCAGACAGAGTTCAAAGAACGAAGTCGAAGTCCAAACGAAGCCTTCGAGGATGTCAGATCGAAGCCAGCCTCACGGAGCTGAGGGACTTCGAACAGAGAGAAGGGGCTTCGCCAGAAACAGCCAAAAAAGTGTTCACCCCTCTCTGCTCCGATCAAAAAGCTACGCAGAAAAAGCAGAGCCTGACTACTAGTGTACTGTTGCTACGGTGTAGTAGTACTACTTGCAACCAGTATGAACTAGTACTCCTCACGTGAAGAACAGAAGCATCCAGAGACACCTTCTCAGGAATAAAATCAACATCACACAAACGAACCGAAGCTTCTGAATCAGAGAAATCAATGCACGCACCTCAACAAGAACAGAAGATTCAATCTAACTGGAATAGAGTAAATGCAAGCCAAAATGCAATGAACAAGTGCCTGGCGGTGCACAGCAGGAGAGAGAAAACGTGGGAGACAAAATGACCCAAGGGATGATTGAAAAAGTGATTTCTAGAAGGGTAGTCCAACCCTAGGGATTGGGGCCCTATTTATAGGCTGCCCAATGACCTAGAATATTCCACCAGCCCCTTAGGGTTTTTACAGACGCAGGAATAAAAAGAAAAGACTCAACTGCCCTTAGGAATTTTTACAGACTCGGCTGACTGACTGTGGGCCTAGAGATACAGATGACTTATCCGGAAGCTAAGCTTTCGTAGCAACTACGGCTTCTCTTTTGGACAGTCGGATACAAGATCGACGGTTGTCAGTTTTGCGCCAAAACTGACAAAGCCTCCACCGACTTTGCACCAGGTACCCGGATTGGGCCGGCCCGACTCCGCAGCTCTCTTAGCCCGGCAATCGCTCACCGCCCATGTACCTGAGTCAATCCTGGTCAACATCCTAGTGGGTCTTCTGCTGCTTCTGGCCCATGTACCCGGATTGGGCCAGCCCGACTCCGCAGCTCTCTCAGCCTGACCGTCGCTCGCTGCCCGTGTACCTGAGTCACACGCGGCCCATGAAACAACAGATCTCCTTTCTTCTTCTGTCCTCTTTGACTATCATTGACAATGACTCATCACATCTAGAGCCATGAGGCCCATGCTATTTAGCATGGCTCCTCACCAGTCATTAACTATAAATAGAACCTATATTAGTAATGAAAAGTCAATCCAGAACCAAGAAGAAAGAAAGTACCTAGTGAGAGGCATCGGCGATGACAGGTCAAACTCTAGTGGTGATGTCAGGTGGAGCAATGATATCGGCAACAGTAGCCAGTTCGATTGAGCCATAGGCGACGTCTTCCAATACATAGGCCTCGATGACAACTGCAACAACAACATCCCCTACAACCACAATCAATGAAGTATCAGCAGGATCATCAGCTACGGTGTCAGCATCGAACACCACATATAAAGAAGCGACGTCACGTGGGGGGCAGAAGACAATGGCTGAAATAACAAGATGTTAGGTGTCAAGAAGATGAAGGAAAAAGATTATGTGCATAGAAGTAAGGAAATATAAACCTGACCCGAATAAGATGCTATGGCCATCGGTAGAGGTACATCCACGGTAGGAGCTGGTGCGGACAAAGAAATGATCGGCGATGGCTATGAAGAGAAAGGAAAGGATAAACGACAAGGATGATTGAAGAAAATTTCAAAAGAAAAGATGAAAGTTTACTGTACATGGCGAATAAGATAAAACTAGCAGGGTCCTTGGGTTGACTCAAGCTCTGGTGGTCTGGTGCTCAACTACGCCCAATGCCTTGCGCTTATGTGCTAGGGTCTTGACCCATTTCTTTCTGATCCAGTCCGTTGGAGTAGGAGCCCCAGTGCCCAAATTGGTAGTGGCCGATACCGGTCCATAAACTGTTGGCTGGCCACTTTGGCTCATTGAAGGTGCATCGAAGTCATCCTCTTGCATGTACATAGCTGATCAAAAAATGAAAAAACAGTTAAACAAGTTGAGGAGAAGCAGATTTATGAAACCACTAGGGACCACCAATATAGCCCACTACATCACCGACCGATAATCGGACCAACACTTGGTGGAGAAGGTGATAAAGAGATCCAAGGAGGTATCGACCGAGGGGGATCTTGACGTTCACATCTAGATGCTCCACCAAGAATTAAAGATGACAGGTAGGACCAATGGTGGACCCACATAAGAGTAACCTTTCGAGCTACAGGTTAAGGAAGGCAATGTGCTCATGCACACTGACAGAGCAAGTCTATTTGTTGTGTTTGCAATTTACTTTTCCCAACCACCGCTGGATTTGATGTCGAAGTGGTGGGAGGGTTTGGAGTGGAAGAAGAAGGGGTTGGCTTTGGCAGTGATATCAAGAGAGGTCAAGGTAGTGATATCAAGGAGAGTGGGGCTCATCGGCACATGGTCAAAAAGAAATACATTCAATGCATTGGACCAGAAGTAATAGGAAGAAGCTAGCATCAGCTCATTTTTATATGGTGGGCAAGACAAAGGTCAATGTAGTGCGCTATGCTGGTTTGCTCCCAATAACTATGCTCTGACCCAACAACCAGAAGGTACCAGTCACGCTAACCAGGGAGTGGGGAAGGAAAATCTCTAAAGCTTTGGTTCCAGTCTGACATAAGTATTTTTGAATTTTTGAATGGGATTTGTTGCATTTTGGCATTAATAAAATTAATTGGATCGGAATCACCCATTGGACCTAGGAAATGGCAAGAAGGATGTTGATAAATGGGGATGAGGATCTGGTTTCGCAGGTTCTATAGAAAAGGGAAAAGAAGGGAGAAGAAAAAAATGAGGTGTCGAAAAAGCGTTGAGTCGAGAAAACCAAAGAACGATGAAATTGTCAAGCGCGTACCGTAGGGATAAAGGTATTGGTTGCCATTGTGATTGTTGTTAGAGCCGAGGTTGGTGACGGAGAAGGGCGTCGATGATGAGGATCTGACAGATGGTCGTAGGAGCACTGTCGGAGAAAATTGTGTGAGAAAAGTGCTAAAAGCGTAGAGGATAAGACAGAGTTCGGTGGATACTTATAGGCCAAAACAATGCCTCGATAGTTGGGTCAAGTCGATCCCAGTGGATTTGGTGGGCCCAGCTACAATGTTTGGCAAAAGGGGTGATGATGAATATAGGTTTCAAAGTGCCAGATTGATTGTAGGCCCAGGGTTTGAGGAGCTAGATGTTTTGGCTGTATTGTTCAACGGAACCATTGCCGGACTATGTGGGATGAAGCCTAGTCCAACACCGCCAAAAAAGAGAAGTAGATGTGTTGAGCTAGGCGACATCCATCATAGTCCTCCATGTCTAAAAAGAGAAGTGAAGAAGAAGATGAAGGGATTGATGAAGACTTTTATAATATGAAAACAATGCTTCAAAGATATATAGAAGGCTTAAAGATGCCAAAAGGAGAAAGGTTTGGTTACAAATGGAAAAAATCGATGGGACTTTTGAGGTGACATGGTGCAGGAAGCCTTAAATGAATGATAATTTTAAAGAATTAGCTACACTTATGCTCCAAAACTGGGGGGCATGTGTTGACAGCAAAATTTGGTTAAGGTCCAAGCCTAGTAAGGATCTGGTGTGGTTAACAGAAATCAAAGAAGTCTGTTCAAAGTTGGTCAAAGAAGTTTGTCTGTTGTATGTGACCAGATATGAAGGAGATGATAGAGATGAAGAGATAGAGATAAGATCTAGAATCGGTTATAATCGTATTACATGGTAAGTCTCTGGACTATAAATATATACATATTAGGTATATTAGAGGACACATAACTACAACCACAAAACTACTCTTGGCGCAACACCACCCTTGTTCATTCAAGGTTAATCTCAGTGGGACTGGGCACCGAGAGCAAGACTGCATCGCTTGGACCTTTGGCAAAGGGGTAAGTCCCACCACCCTGATGGTTGTATCGACTAGATCTATGTTGCTTAAGGATGCATCGCTTCAATCTCTTGTGGTGCACTAGTTTGGTCAGTATAATTGTTGGTTTATATTGATGTATCGGTGGTGTCGTCTAAGGCCGCATCATCTTGATCTCTTAGATTGATTTGGATTATATATAGTATCTTGAGGCTTCAACAATTAAGTCTGACATCTTGATCTATTGTTGTGCATTGTTCATCTGAATAAAGTGTGCCCGAGGTGTTGAAATACTATAGATTATTCGTGATTTAGCAACTGTCTTGGTTAAGATCGATCTTGCTGTTATGGTCATTTGATAGTATAGACGCACTATCTGGTATACTATATTTAGATTCTATTGGAGCAAATGTTGGTAGGTTATCTTTAATTCCATGTCATATCTTATTTGCATCGAGGATCATCAATCAGCTGGAATGTACATTGCATCGCTTAACCGATCGTCGGCCCGATCTGATGAGAACATCACCAGTTGAGATAGGATCATGATTGTGAGGAACCAAGTTAAGGTGCATGCTTTCTATGTTAGCTTTAATTTTTATATATTTGAACCTCAGATGCTACACCATGAGATGCATTCATTTTCAATTTCATAAATACTTTCTTGGATCAATAGAAGATATGCATGTATATAGAACTCTTGTATTAACATGGAAGTTCATTGGGGACCAATAGACATTGAGTCGAGGATGAACAAAATCAACTAGGGGATGATGATGAGGACATCCCTACCAATTATACAACCATACATGAATACTGTTGGGGGAAAATACTTCATCCTCATGATCCTTAAGATTATAAGATAATGGCAAGTCATAACCTCAGAGCCCAAGACTTGTCTCTGGATTGAAGGACTTGAAGTCGGAGGGTGCATCCAGGCTCCGATCTGAAGGGACCCTCCGAAAGGTTTCCCCTCCGGAGTGGAAAACAACCAGAAGGATGGGACGTCTACTTTATCGACATCCTTCGAGCATATTTTACCATATTAGCCCTATTTGGGATACCAAAATAGTTTTCACTATGTCGGTTGTAATTGAGGGGTAAAAAGGTCTTTTCTCTAGAGATTTTACCTATAATAGGTATCAAATATTCAGATATTCAATACACCACTTCGAACTACTTCGAGCTATTATCCTATTCAGAGGCTTGAGATAGTCCACATTCACAAACACTTCGTTTGCCAGTTCTTAATTTTATAGAACCTGTTAGCGTAATCCGTTATGCCAATATTTGGCACCATCCGTGGGGAACCTAGTTCTAAAAGCTAGTTCTCTACCACTGCCTGTATTTCGAAGAGTGTTTGCGGAGGGAGTTTCGGAGTCTCAAGATTCTGCGCACCCTTCGGCAAGGGGCTTCAAAATACAGTTTGAAGGCCTTTCTTTGCCTTCCTTGATTGTCTGAAGCTTCTGGTCTTCGGACCTTGCTTAGCTTCGTAAGTCATGCCTCCCAAGTGGAGTTTAGCCACCAGTCCCCTCCGAAGGTCCCTCGGACTTCTGGTGCTGGACCTTCAGACGTTCCTCAAACTCCTAAAGTAGTCAATATGCCTCGAGTAGCCAAAGTCTCTCGTGTAGCTCCATCCGTGCTTCGAACTGATTATGTCAGTTCTCAAGACCTGGAAGATCCTTCCGGAGGAAGCGAAGACCTTCCCTAAGACGCGACAGTTTAGGTAGCGCGGCTTCAGGCAGAGGTGGAAAGATGGAGGCAAGAGGCTGCGAGAAGGCTTCGCCCTCAAGCCATCCCTCCTATTTCGGAAGTGCATCAAGATGGCAGCCTCGATGATTATCCCAAAGCCCCTCAAATCCAAGAAGATGTTGAAAATGCCTCCTTCGACAATGAATCCCCACTACATCCGGACTTGCAGAAGGTGCGCTTCGATCCTAGGTTCTGAGCCTCAAAGCTGCACAAGTACTCCGAAGGGTCTGATCCCGGATAATTTCCTCGCTCTTACGCCCTTGCAATAGAAGCAAGCGGAGGGGTCCGAAATACGATGGCAAAATGTTTCCCCTCATGTTGGAAGGTGTAGCCCTTCGTTGGTTCTAGTCTCTGAAGCCACGATCAATTAAGTCATGGGAGCAGTTGAAAAGGAAATTCGTGAGTAATTTCCAAGGGACTTTTGTAGCCCCAATGTCTACTAGAAGCCTTTTTTAAGTGAAGAAGCAGGCAGGAGAAACCCTTCGAGAATACTTCAAGTGCTTTGCCCACACCAAGTCCTAGATAAAAGGATTGTATACATCATTCGTGGTAGATGCAGCGCGCGAAGGTGTTTTGAATCCCGACCTCCTCAACAAACTTCATCGGAAGCCGGTGTCTTTAGTAGCGCAATTATTGGCATACTTCGAACAGTATGCCAAGGCAGAAGAAGGATGCCTCCGAAGAACTGTGGTACCCACACCAACCCCCCCCCCCCAAGAAATCAAGCTGGAGCCAGGCTCTTTTTTGTTGTGTGCATGGTGAAAACAGAAGTCATGCCACAAAAGACTATAAGTCTATACTGGCTCTCCGGGGCGAGTATCTAGGGAGAAGATCAGGGCAAGGCACTACAGATCGAGCTCCTCCATCAACACAACCGAATCCTGTACAAGCTGTCGGGCGGGTAGGCAATCTTGAAGCACCAATGCAGCTTCCGGTGGCCAACATTATGCCACCGCCGAAGTAAGAAGACCCTCAAGATCATGGCAAATGAGTGGTCTTACCCATCTCCGAAGGGGGGAACCCTCGGTAATATGTCGAAGCGACAGTAAAAGGATTATGTTTGGGAAGTAGGGCATATAGGAACTTCAAACACGGCTATAGAAATGCCTGAGTGGTCTCATGTACCCATTTCATTTTCTGCCCATGATGCCGTAGGGGTGAAATTCCCCCATGCTGACCCCCTTGTCATTTCAGCTGACATAGCAGGAGTGGAAGTCCAAAGGATATTAGTGGATGGTGGAAGCTCTGCTGATATACTCTTCGTCCAAGCCCTTGATCAAATGTGTATTCCCCGAAGGAATTTGCTTCGAAGGCAGTATAGCTTGAGTCTTTGCAATCGTATACCACTCTCTTTGGACGTCACCAACCAGCCAAAAATTGTGCCATGACCAAGATTGTGCCATCCACTTCCCTGTGATGGTAAGAACCTTGTAAGATTGTGGTAAGACGCTTGAGTGTGATCGAGAGCACCTTCCACTACCTAATAGTTGATAGGGTTAATATTTTTTCCTAGTGTTTTTTCCTTTTCTACTAACCATGGCAGGTATGGGAGGTACGACAAATCATAATCATGGTAACAATGTTTCTTCTATCAAAAGTATGTTTGCCATCCTATCTTTTTATGGTGAATATGATGCTGAAGAATACCTAAATTGGGAGATGAGCATAGAGCATAAATTTAACTTATATCTAGTTCCTGAACAACATAGAGTTAAACAAGCAACTAGTAAGTTTAAAAATCGTGCTTTAATCTGGTGGAAAGATATATTTGAACTTCAATTGCAACCTGATACATAGGGTCATTTGAAAAGAGCTATGCATGTTAAAGTTGTCCCTCCTTGTTATCAATATGAATTGTGTAAGAAGCTACAATGTTTAGTTCAAGATAACATGTCTGTGAGAGAGTATTATGCCGATCTTCGAGAGCGCATGACCCGTTGTGGTGTTTTGGAGCACTCAGAGGACACGATGTGGCGCTTCTATGATGGATTGAGGTATGAGATTCAAGATATTGTTTATTATAAAGAATTTAATACTCTTAGCCATTTGTTTCATCTTGCTATCATTGCAGAGAAAGAATTGTAGGAACGACAATACAAGGCATGAAACTCCTATCCACCACGAGTGGCGAGCACACTGGCACTGACCAAGCCTTTCTCCTCTTCAAGTGTTCGTCATGGGCCTACACATGTACCTACATCAACATCAATGAGCATATGGCCTTCCATCTCTACACGAGTTGAGGTGTCAGGTAAAAAGTCCTTACAGGTACCCGTTGAGGTTGCTTCACCAGTTGAAATCATGGAACATGCTTTGCAATTTGATAATGATGCACTTCACCATGATAGGACTAATAACTATACCATTGTGCTTGAGGATGTGAAAGCTAATTTCTTACTTTCAATTTCTGATGAAATTGTTAAAGTTGATATCGAGACGTCAGCAAATGAGAGGAAACAACTTGATGAAATTTATAAATATGATATCAAGATTGCTGATAATAAGACCAAACAACTTGACATTAGATCTGAAATTCCTCTTGAAATCAAATTAAAAGATTCTACTATTCTTGCACATAAAACTGATCATGCTTAAATTAATAACCAAGATGTGTGATATGCTATGATTTGTGAAACTGCTTCTTATTATCTTACTAATATAGTTTATACTTTGCCTCCTGTTATCACTAAGTATTTATCTCATATTGAGCTACATAACTGTAAATTTCATATGCATCCTGAGTTTTTATCTTCTCTTGAGTTACATAACTATAAACTTGTCTAGCCTCCCAAGTTTTGGGTTAGTTCCAAATTTAATGTTGCAGAATTGAAACCAACCATGGGAGCAAAAGATGAGTACGAGTTGAGGACGACCATATTTCAAGAGGGGGAGAATAATGAGAACATCATCAATTGGGATAGGATCATGATTGTGAGGAAACAAGTTAAGGTGCATGCTTTCTATGTTATATTTAATTTTTATATATTTGAACCTCATATGCTACACCATGAGATGTGTTCATTTTGAATTTCAGAAATACTTTCTTGAATCAATAGAAGAGATGTATGTATATGGAACTCTTATATTATCATGGAAGTTGATTGGGGACCAAGTCGAGGACAATCCAAATCAAGTAGGGGAGGATGATGAGGACATCCAAACCAATGATAGAACCATACATGAGTACCAAGATCCAATTATTCGAGTTTGAGCACGACGATTAAATCTCCAGGTCAACTCGTCTCTAAGTACCATATTATATTATTTTGGGAATAAATTACTACCTAATATTATTATTATTGTTAGGAACCATGGAGATGATGAAAATCACTTGGAGATAAGCAAAGAGTTGGATAAGCACAAGGAAGGACGTCCAAGCCAATTTGAGAGTCGAATCTAACTACAATTCATGTTTAACTCGGATTCTAGGAGTAGCGTGCACTAAAATCATCGCCCAGGCTGCATACGAACTCCATTTTCTAAGTTCCACACAACCACGAAAGATAACTTCATAACATTTCTAATGCCATAGGTTTCACCTCAAAATTCCTTCCAGATCAACGGGAATCGTTAAAACAAGATAAAGTCTAGAATCTGTCAACATTCTATTTTTCTGCGTTATTGGCCCTTTGGGTCGTGCATCCAGTTGAGCCCATTAGGGGTGCGTCCAAAACTACTATATAAGGTATTTCTACAGCCATATAGGTTCTTTTTGTGTTTAGTTTATACGTTGCTTTGATAGCCGCCGCTTCACCGGATTTGTAAGTGAACCCCAACTCGCAGATTCCAATAGAATTTCAATTCAATTACGTTATCTACGTTCTTGCTTGTGTTCTTCGATTCACATGCAAGGATTAGCCTTCTTGGTAGGTCAATCAGGATGTGTTTGGTTGATAACCAATGGAGCAGTGGTGTAGAGATTGCAAGGGTCGATCTCATGGATCATAAGCCGAATCGTCAACGTCGAGTTCTCCACAAATTGTTGTTTATCCCCCGCCTGACGGATGATTGGGCACCCCCCTCCTCAATCATGATCGGTGGGGGTACTGCGTATTGGTCGATTGCCTGATCAGTTCGATGTCCAGGCTCTTGTCTCATGACAACTGATAGTTTACATGCATCATGAGCTTCAAATTATCTCGATCAATATGTGTCACCCGATGTGTATCGTGGCCATCAGCTCGATAGCCGATGGGCATTGCTACTAACATTTCTTTTTTCTGTACCTTATCAGTTGCGGGGTCAAAATGATTGGCATATCGAAAATCCTAACATTTTAGGACCTGCACTAGAGTTAAGTAGATCTCCTAGGCCACACGTGTAACTAAAAACGACACTGACATGACACGTTTTTGGCCCAACAGAAGGATAATAGTCTTATGTCTTATGTGTTTGTATATTGTAGATTCGATGTATGTTAAGGGTACATTTGGTTCTGCTTTAGAAATCTGCTTTGGCTGTGAAAAAACAGAATCTGAACCAAACAGGTTTACCAAATCTACTTCTCCCATGAAAAGCAGTGTTTTTCTAGTACAAATTTGGAAGCAGTTTGGACCCTACTTTTCTTCTTTTGCTTTTCTGTTTTTTGTTTTTTGTACAAATTGGAAAGCATGAATTCAAGGTGTCTTTATTGATCAAACATAATTATGGTTTGTATTGCATTACACAATTTCATGGGATAGTTAAGTGATATTGTCGGTTACTTTATGAGATGAACTATGGTTTTTTTTTCATTTATTTAATATATTTTCCAGTTATTTAGTTACATCAATGTTGATCATTTCCTATTTATATATATGTATGGAATATTAAAATGATGAAAATTATGTCAGTTATAAAAAACAATCAGTTCTACTAGTTTTTTCACAACAGTTTCAACAAAACGTCTTTCACTTTTTCCACAACATACAACTCAGCAGCTTTGTCATAGCAGACATCTCACAGTAACTTTTTCACAGCTCACGGAAAAACCAAACGCACCCTAAAGAACTCGAGAATATATAAAAACATGTTTCTTGGGGGGTGCCTCACTCTTTTATATAATCAAGAGGTGAGCTGTATGAACCCTAACCGGTTTTCTAAATATTTGGGATTATTATGTACCGAACTTTGCTATTTTCCTACTTATAGAAGTGTATATATATAAGGAAAAATTTAGTGTGCTCCCAATAACGGTGGACCGTTCTTTTGATGATCTAACAACCTAGATTTAAATAGAAAAATCTATTACCTCTTGTATTTTTCTTTCTTTTATCATTATTTTACTTTTCTCTCTTCTCCTCTCGTCGCCTGACTCAGCACGTGACCGGGGGCTAGCGGGGCGCACCTGAGGTGGAGGCAGACTAGCGACAACGGCAGCAAACATGGCGGTCAACAACGCTAGGGGTGGTGGCCACACACGCGGTGGCTAGCACAGCGGTGGCGTGAACCCTAGGTGACAACACTAAGGAAGGGGCTAACGACCACGACAACGACAACAAGACGGGCGACCTCGTTGCGGTGGTGGGACCTCGTTGCGGGGGTGGTAGACCGACGCTGGGGTACGGGGTGTCTGGTGCGGTGGCACCAAGGCATGGGGTGTCAGGGCCTCTCGGCTGTGAGTGTGGCAGACAAGCGGCGAGGTGCGGTGGCGATGGGGCAGTAGACAGGCATCATCGGCGGATGGGCAGCAAGGCACCATGGCGACGGTGGCAATGGTGGGGTACCGTGATGATGGTGACAGGGTGGATGGAAAGAGAGGAGGAAAGAGAGAAGGTAAGATAGAAAAATAATAATTTTTAAATTAGTTTAATTTTAATTAATCAAAGGCTGAGATCGAGTTTTCTTCTTCTTACCTACGATGAAGGTAAATGGGGTCATTCCCCATATATAATTATTATTAAAAAATTGTGGTACCAGCTAATCACTTGGGTTTTACTCCGTATGTTTTCACAGGGGTTTATGTTTTTTTCCTGAAGATGGTTTTCGATATTATCCTGGTTGGCTGCCTTATACATCCTTGCACACAATAGGGTATTCGTCACTGACATAATATGCTCTGCAAATAATCGATTTTGATCTCCTCTTAACTGTTAGGCTGACTGTAACTGATACTGACCCAGGGCAAGGTGACAGTGCCCAAGGTAAGACTGGATATCACAATCAGAGAAACATCTTTTCTGATTAAACTTCACACGAACAGAATGATATCTTGTAACTGTGTTTTGTAGGAGGAACAAAGCCTGCAACCGTCGAAACAGGAGTTGTTTTCACAGTGCCCCCGTTTGTGAACGTAGGCGATGATATCCTGATTGATTCAATAACCGGGCAGTATATGAACAGAGAATAAATGAGATGAGACACAAGATCGGCAGAGCATTAGTATTTGGGATGAAACTAAAATCAAGGTCAAACAACAAGATAGTGACCCAGAAACTACAAACTTCAGGAGGCCTGACAGTAATGTTTCAGATTAGGTTCCATCACAAAGCAATCATAGACTTGGTCGTTGTGTCAAATTGGGTCAAGGATCATTCAACTTAATGACACGATAATCACACGGCAAGATGTAATTTTTAACAGACCTAACCAAATACCAAAATATTAATAAACGAACATTGCCGCACGTGTGGTCAATGCTTCAACCGCAGCATATCCACTCGCAAGCAAAAATCTATTCTTGCTCTCTTGGGAGTAACAGTCCATATCCCGTGCACAAAAATCTATCTATTCATAAATGCATAAGACATAGTCTTACATTCAAAATCCAACGATATTCCATTTTTGTAAAAAGGTTTATCCGCAGTGCACCACCGCTTCTCCATGCCAGTTTGTAAAAACCCCCTCTGAACCAGGGTTGTTAGCTTTTGAATGTAGGGCTACGATGGGACTTGTGCATTTATACACGAAGGGGACTTTATACATATAATACAGAGCCTAGGAGTATATCCTCACCTACTCATGCATGGATGCCTTCACAACACATACCAACCTCTAGGAACAACAAAAAGAAGAAAATCTGTGGAGAGTAAGTAATTTTTCGTAGGAAGAAAAATGGTGGGGTGGAGAGAAAGATGAGATTTTGGCGGCGGGGGAAGGTTGTCGGAGTGAAGAGGACATTCCGGGATGGAAATAGAGTTGGGCTCGTCGTCGGAGATTGAGATTTTGGGAGAAGATTATGGTTAGTGTAACTATGCAAGTCTATAAGTTAGGGAGTGTTTGGTTCTACCCTTCTAAATTTTAGGTACTAAAGTTTAGTTCCTTTTAATCCCTGAATTGTCAAACATGGTGACTAAAAGAGACTTTCTAAAGTTTAGCTCTTTAGTCCCCATGATATTGTTAAAAGGGACTAAAAGAAATTATTGACATTGTTTGCCACTTATTATTAATGGCCTTGGGATGGAAAAAAGATCATATGCAAACATTTATTTTAGGTAGTTTAATCATTTTTACTGTTTTAATGACCTTTGGCTACTAAAACCAAATAGGTAGGGACTAAAAATTATTCAACTGAATAATAGAACTAAAATTTAGTCAACTGGATAATGGGACTAAAGTTTAGTTTAGACCCTAAAAAAATCAAACGGACTATTAGTTTCGTTGTCTAAAAACAAGTAGTATTTGCTACCTCTTGTCAACTTTTCAACAACTTTACTGCTTCCTAGTTTTTCATGTGACTTGAAGTACAATTATACAAGTGTACAATCAAACCTAACTATTCTTGATTGTGCATATCGAAGAATATTGGTAACTCTAGAAACTAAGTGCTTGTTTGGGACTACTCCACTCCTTTAAAATTTACTTCACTCCATGGAATTCACTTAGAATCAGATCTAAAATGGAGTTGCTACTCCACTGTGGAGTACTTGCACTTGTTTGGCTTACCGATGGGATTTAGTTTCAAAAATGGTAGAATATGGTAGGAATATACTATTTTACTGCTGAGTTTATTCATGAAGCTATAATTATATTATTTTTCATGTCCATTATATGAAATGTATTAACTTAGTACTCCCTCCATTAACTTTTAAATAACGCTGTTGATTTTTCTCACAAATTTTGACCATTCGTCTTATTCAAAAAATTTATGCAAATATACAAAAAAAATAAGTTATACTCGAAGTACCTTCAATAATAAAACAAAATATAATAAAATAAATGATATTTAAAAATTGAATAAGACGAATGGTTAAAATTTGTGATAAAAGTCAACGGTGTCATTTAATATTAAAGTTAATGGAGGTAGTACTACATGAAAAAGTAATAAATAACAATTAAAAAGGTGAACCGATAAATTTATAATGGTATTAATGGATAAATTACCCCGAACTCTACATTTTGTTTTAAAAACTGAATCCGCAAAGCACCGCAAAAAACGTGGAGCGGAGTTATGGATCAGTATTTGTCGTGGATCCAAAAACTGAGATCTAAATCTGTTTAGTTAGACGTTTGTAGAGTAGAGCTATAAAACATTGAGCAGAGCAAAGCAGTCCAAACAAGGCCTAAGCTAGCTCTGATCACTCATAAAAGATCAATTTGTGTCTTCCTGAAAATTATGTTAATCACCCTTTGTTGTCGCTAGTAGTGATCGAAGTTTTCATACTGCAGGAGGAGATCAAAGTGGAGATCGCTGAAACAGGGGTAATCTAGATCTGCTCCTAGCTCCAGTGATTCCTCCAGCGCCATCGTCTTCGCCTGCTGCCCAATCTGATGTTGGAATTCATCGGTGTAGCCGGACACAGAGGTATTATTGTCAGTGATGCACCACATGTTTCTGTGGCCAAGAGGAGGCACATCCTTGCACACATATAATGGCGTTTCATCCGGATTATTAGAAAAGGTTGGTAGCTGATCTGCGTGTGGTTGTTCTTGCTTGATCATCTTGTTGCTCCAGAAGGCATCATCATTATCAGGACGAGCATCTGGAGCAATATTGGCAGCTGCTGCTAAGTTGTGTACGGCTGTAGGATTATTGCTGTCGACGACAATTCGAGCGGCGGTGGTGCAGAAGTTGCAAGTGTGCTCCTTGGTGTATTTCACTTGGAACATGGGTGGATCGCTGTTATCCTTTTGCTGGATTTGCTTGGTTGCCTGACAACCCTTATCATCTCGGTACGTACACCTGAAGTAACTCCTGCAACAGTACATGCATATGCATGGATTCAGTTAATAACTTGGAATGAATCATGGCGGCATGCATCAATGCTTGATTAATTATCAAGATCGAGTAATAATATGTGTAGAAACTAACCTTGTGAAGCTAGTGCCCTGGATCTTCTTCTCTCCGTATTTTCTCCACTGATAACCATCCTCGTATGGCACGGTCGTCAGGTGACCCCACGACGACGGCATGTTGTCCTCACCATTATTAATCCTACAGCATCAATACTGATCAATTAGCTGGTTTTGATTTTGCAGCGAACTATGTATGTATACAGATTAAATCAGCTGAAAATTAAGAGGAGACAATGAACTCTCGATACCTTCTTCTTTTGGCGGCTCTCCTCGATTTGATTAATCCAGCGTGTGTGTCGCTGAGATCTGCATCAGGAGCTGCGTTGCTGCTCAACGGAGAGCTGGACGACGACGGGAGATGAGACGGCTCTGCTTTGGTACTGTTGCTCACCACTACCGCGAGAGGGGCGGCAGCAGCAGGAGGAGGATGTTGTTGACGGTGCAGCTTCATGACGGAGAGGGCAACGTTGAGGGCTCGCAGCGCCTGGTTGAGGAGGTTGTGCGCCAGCTGCTGCGGTTGCTGGAGGAGGAGGAGCAGTGGCTGATGCGTCTTGATGAGCTCGTACACCTGCGCCACCTCCCTCACCGCGCCCTCAGCAACAGCAGATTGCACCTGCTCGTCATTGTCGTCACCACCACCAAAACCGGCGGCCACGCTAGCTGGATTTTCAAGAGCAGCCGCCGCCATTGTCAACGCACAACTCCGACACTCGATTGCTCCTTGTTGCTAGCTCACTACTCCAACTAATATAAGCGCAAGTAATTGTGTCAGTCGGGCGTGCTGGATGCAGCTGCAGGATATGATGGGCGGACACATACATGCATCTAGCTATATATATTAGACAGATTGGTAGTATTGAGGGCAGGTGAACTCGTTCGTACGTACGAATGCAGTGGGCTAGCTAGCTCTCGGGATTTAACAAGAGAAGATGCTTGGAAGTTGGAATTGAGCGATTAGCTTTAATTTGAAACTTTCCTGCTTTAGTTAAATCTATCCTCAGTCACCTTGCTAGCTAGTGGGCAGTTATGATGCTATATATGCATAAGTATAATACTGGATTAATTACATGCTTCAGCTTCAGTGAAATGCACGACTCATCTCTTATTGTACTTTCCCGTCAACGTTGACGAGACAAACGACAACGAACGAACGTACGCTAGCAGGCGGTACAAAGCATGTAACACACGTCTGCTTGCGGCTTGCCTCAAAGGCTTTTGATACCTGTCAACCTGTGTCAGTCTCGTCCATGGCTTGTGGCAAGGCATGCATGATGCATCAATCTTAATAGTGTAGGCCTCTTTGGTGTACATTTTAAATTAGGATTAGGATTAAATCACTAGAACATTTTTTTACCAAACTTGAAATTATCAGCTTAAGGAATAATCGTAATCACAAAGAACTAATAATCACAACCCTATTAAGATGAATTATCTGGACATTCGGCTCAATTTTGTACATAAAATTTATATTAAAACATAATTTCGATTAGTTTAAGTTGTTGTAAAAGGACGAATATATATATATACTACTATATAATAGACTAGTTGTTTTTACTCATTCAAGCAATCTAATCCATTGATTTTTTACTCATACTCATTGGAGCGATCTCCACCCTTCATTCTCCCACCGAACAAGTAGTTACGCAGGTTCTGTTGTGTTCCATAATTGCCGGCCAGATCTATGGCAAATAGCACGCATGTAATAGAAACCGAACCATCCATGCAAATATGATCCATGCAAATTATCCCTAAATCCTATCAAACAACCGCACTATCCATGCAAATTTCCCCCAAATCCTAGCAACCAACCGGACTATCCATGCAAATTATCCCCAAATCCCAAATCCTAGCAACCACCCAGATTTTCCGCTCGCTGATTGCCAACCACTATCGTCGTTGGTCACCGAACAGCACCGCTGCCGCTGCCGCCGAACACCGCCGCCGCTGATCGACGAACACAGCCGCTGCATGCCTGCACGCCGAAATCAGGTACATACGTCTCCTTCTACCTTCTAGCTTCTATACAAGATACAAGATGAATGAACCACTGGAAATGCCTGTAAAGGCTTACCGCACATTGCCCATAGTTGCTGACGTTGATCGTCGAATACCACCGCCGCTGGTCGCCAAACACAGCCGCTGCACGCCTGCCCCCGTTGTGCCGCTGACATGTTGCCGAAATCAGGTACATACGCCTCCTTCTACCTTCTACCTTATGTTTTTCCTTAACAAACAAACAACACTTTCTTTCAAATTCATACTCAACTGAAGTTTCTTAACCTGAATAAATCCACTTTTTCTGGTAGGTGTACACGGGCCTTAATCTGCGGTTTCCAATTATTTTTCCTCATATTTCCTTTGCTATTTATTCATTCATAATAGACAGCTATTACTTTAGGCAAAAGTCGTTTAATTTTGCACCCTAGATGGCTAAAGTTAACTAGTTGAAAGCATATGCATAATCATTTTTCTCATTTCCCGTGAGTTTTTGTATTGTTGCCACGAATGATATCTGATGCTAAGCTTTATGTTTATCTGTACAAAAGGTTGCATTTTCTAGATACACTTATTGAAACAATGTTAGAAAAAATTCTAAAACTGATGTCTGCATACTGTAGTTCTGAAGATTGTTTAATCAAAGTGTGGGAAACTTCTCAAGGAAAGTTGGTCAAAACACTGCAGGTAATGTGCCAGGCTGCCAGCATTTCAGTGGGCATTGAAAACTTATGCAAATGTTCATGCTCTAAGGAATTTGACCAGTTTAACTCATTGTTGCCTTTGTTTTCATTCAAATTGCGAGTAAATATCACAAAGTCATAGGTTTTATATACAAATTGTCAGATAACTATATGTTTTATGTTCAAATGATCAATTTCAGAGAATGATAGATTTTAGGGGCAGTTCTATCAGTAAACTACAGATTTTGGAGATTACCGTTACTTCTAACTAAACTGAGCTGTGGGACTCACCTAGCGTCTCTGGCCAGTGACCAATTCCTTGCCCACCATGTCATTTTCCACCTCACACCACAATACCACATGAGCACTAGATGGCCGCATTGTTCTACAGATATACAGATCATGGGTCTGGAGATGGATTTTGACTCAAACAGTACTTAGGTCTGGCTGAACTGTCAAGAATGACAGATGAAGCTCAACACTGTATCGACCTCTGAATTAAAAAGGAGCAGTTAGCCATTCCAGAGAAGAAAAAAAGAAAATAACAACATTGAATAGCATATCCTTATTTATAGAAAATCTATAGTCTATGGTTGCAAGATTCCTACCTCGGAGTAAGAATAGCAATTCCATCAAATGTAACAACAGCTTCCTCTAATGAGCCCACATCAGCCTTATTCAAGATAGCCTGCCATAAAATCTAAAAAAGAGAGTTTCAGTGTTTGCACCATGCAAGCATATTTTTTATGTGACATTACATACTTGTCAAGCAAACTCACCTGAGTTGAAGGGCAATTCTCATCTCCAGGAAATTGAGTGTTTGAAGTTGGTACATGAAAACTTAAATCCATCAATGAATCTTTCTACAGTTGAAAAGAGGAAAAGAAGTTAAGGTCAGCTGTGTTTTCTTTTGGGCTGATGATAAGCTCATCTTTCCTAATAATATTCTGAACAAAACATTAGCAAAATCTGTACAGTCATTAAATGTAGTACAGTACAAAAGAAAGCAAGTATTCTTTTTGAAGAACATTTCAATGATCCATCTTCTTTCAGCAAAACTCAAAGAATCCAAAAGTTTAGAAAATGGTTATATGCTAATTTATGGAAGCACATTACTTACAATATCAACAAATGACATCAAGAGAACATCTACAGCAGAATACTTATTTGAACATGCATGCTAATATGTATGTACTAATCAGTGTAATATGTACTAATTTATGTACTAATATGTGTAATGTTCAATTACAGTTGTCTTAAATAATTAAACACATGTAAGGTTCGATCTACCACTTCTCACGATGGGAAAGAAAAAAGTTGGTCGGACTGCATTGACAGATATTACAAACCATGTCAAAAAAGGTACCATTGATATTGCCTACTCATATACTCATGTTTGCTTAAAATGATTCGGTTTTGTTTGGTACCGTTTATGTAACTTATAGGAACATCTCAATCACCTTTGATACCTTGCTACATATAGTCAATCGTTTTTATGTAACTATACCGAACTTGCAGGAACACAACAAGCACCTTGCGATAACGAGGAGCGTAAGAGGGAAGAGAGGAATAGAAAACAACGAGAATACCGTGCAAGAAAGAAGGCTCAGGAAACCAGTATCCAGAGAGATGGAATGACTAAGTTAGAATCATCTCCATGTACTTCAAGTATAGATCAACAATCACCATATGGGCAAGGGTATTCCACGGATCTACGAGCATCGATGGTGCTACAAACTTATGAGTTGACTCTTTCAGGTATTTCTTACACAAATTATTTCCTTGTACGTTTCACTTAATTTCGTATATAGGATGAGATTTTTTTATACACTATATTGTACGAACCCGCTCTGTAGGAAGTATTCTATCACCATATGGGATAGGGATTTCAACAGTTTTGCAAGCCTCGAGTGTTGAAGATAAGGAAAATCATTATCAATGTGAAACCATTGATTGGCTACATAGAAATGATTACTACGTGAAACGACATAAAGGTCTCATTCTATCTTTGTGTTCGTACTGTACTTACATTATCAAACACTTTATACAAAATGGCATCTGCATGTCTATGAAAATATATACAGACACTCATGTAGTAGATGATGTAAACAAGAGGGAACGGAGGAATATAAAACAACGAGAATATCGCACAAGAAGAAAAGCTGAAGAAATAGACGAGTATAGAGAATGGATCATAAATAAAAAGCATTGTGGATACAAAAGATGTGCACATGAGTATACGGATGAAACCAATATGTATCAAACACCTCTACAACGGAAGAATGGAGAACCAAATGATACATTCGATAGTGCTTCAATTGTGCCTACAGACTCGTGATGGCACGACAAAGGTGCCTTGTACTGGTATTCCTTTTCATATATTTCTTATTGTTTTTACATTAGTGAAACTAACGTACAACCTCCTGTCATGCAATAGAGGGTTTAGAAGATGCAAATGAGTTGGAACATGAAGACGACGATGAAAGCAGACAATTTTGCGGTGAAGGTAATACAAAGTACATGCATATATCTTAAAATTATAATAACTTTCCAACTCATATTCTTATTAAGTATATTATAACAGATGCATACGATTCATATTGTTTTTCTGTTGATCGTGTTGATGAGAATACCACAGAAGATGTGTGTGACATTGTGTACCAAAAGTTACCAAAAAAGCACATTATCTTAAGAAAACTTTGCAGTTGTCAGTATTGTGGTGCTATGAGGTTTCAATTTGAACCACCAGGATTTTGCTATAGAAAGGGGAAGATAAAGATCCATATTCATGATGTGCATGCTGAGTTAAAAAGACTGTTTACAAGTCAAGTACATGATGATGCAAAGTATTTCAGAAAATATATACGGTACTTCAACTCTCATTTCTCTTTCACAAGCCTAGGAGTTACTTTGGACCGACGAGTTAGCACAGCATCCGGAACTGGCATATATACATTTCGTGTGCATGGTGCCTTGTACCATCGTCTAGACCATTTGTTGCCTAGTTCTAAAGGTCTGCATCATTTGCAACTCTACTTCTATGATACAGAGGATGCTACATTGGATCATCAAGTACGAAGGTCTCCGGGCCTTGATATTAATATTGTCAGAAGTATACTGAGAGTATTACAAGATAACCCTTACGTACAAACTTTTCAAAGAGTTGGGAGTATGAAAAACATAGATGACTATATGATTGAACTGAATACTAATATAACTCCTGACCAGCGAAGGTATTGTGTATTTCCCATTACTTACATAATATGTATATCTATATTAACTATTAATGTTTCCTATTCTGTACATTAACTTTGTTGGTATTACGTTGTAACGAAGTTTACTTTTGTCCAAACAAGGTACAATGTGCCCACAGCCTCACAAGTTCCTGCTATATGGTCAGAAGGGAACGATCCACAAAGAAGTTTTGATCGGAGTGTGCTTGTATATGCTAGAGGGGATCATCCGCTCTATATTAAAGCATATTATGGTTGTTATGATCCATTGGCATATCCTTTATTCTTCCCTAGAGGGGAAACCGACTGGAATCTATATATGCCGTACTATGGAGAGTCTACAAGCCATGCTACTATGAAGCCTGATGAGCCGTATGATATTCCATCTACCATGCAGTCCATTGTAGAAGACACTTCTGTTGATCCTATAGGTATCTCAAACAGTGATATGTTATATCTTTGATGGGCAATGGAACCAAGTATGTATCTACTTACATTTCATTTTTGTGTAGATTATGGTGAATGCGATGATGACATCCAGGAAGGTGATTACATAAGCAGAATGATAGACGAAAACCAATCAACAAGGTTTGTCACAGCAAGAGAATACTATTGTTTCCTGCTGCAAGTTAGACATGGGATTTTCAACATCTTGTCATTTAGAGGAAGGTTATTCCAACAATGGGTCGTTGATATGTATATCAAGATCGAGTCTATGAGGCTTGATTGGTTCTCTAACCCTAATAACCAAAAACTTCTATGGGCTGAATTATACCAAGTAAGATATTGATAAGTTGTTATTCTTAAGATAAATTACCCCACATTTATCCCACATATATTATGTGACCAGTTTATGATGTGTTTTCTTATCTTAGGGTCTGGTTGATGTCATTTCTGCTAGAGAAACTAGACCTACGGAGGTTGGTAGGAGAATTGTGCTTCCTCGTAGTTTTACACGGGGTGATCGAGATATGCAGCAAAGATTTCTCAATGCAATGGCTATTGTCCAACGTTTTGGCAAACCAGATTATTTCATTACGATGACTTGTAATCCGTACTGGGAGGAGATTACAAGCAATCTTGAAGCTAGCCAAAATCCATGGGATAGACCAGACCTGGTATCAAGAGTATATAGGGCCAAATTACATTGCTTGAAAGATATATTAATCAAGAAAAAATATTTTGGAGATGTTGCAGCGTATGTGCATGTTACTGAGTTTCAAAAGAGAGGATTACCGCATGAACACATCTTGTTGATTATGAACTCAGGCGGTAAGTTAACAAGTCCCGAAGGATATGACAGAGTAATTTCGTGTGAAATACCAGATAGGGAGAAGTATCCTGTATTGCACAATTTGGTTGTTAAGCACATGCTTCATGGACCATGTGGGGTACTAAATAGAAAGTGTGCTTGTATGATTGATGGAGAGTGTCGTTTTCGATATCCTCGACAATTTTGTGCAACAACACAACAAGGAAGAGATTCATATCCTTTGTATAGGAGGAGAGATGATGGTCGTCGTGTAAGGATAAGAGGTGCAGAGTTAGATAGTAGGTGGGTGGTTCCGTATAATCCTGGGTTACTTATGAGATTCAATTCTCACATCAATGTTGAGGCCTGCTCAAGTATCAAGGCTATTAAGTACCTATTCAAGTACGTATACAAAGGTCACGACCGTGCTTCGTTCTCGGTCGACCCTGCTCAAAAGAAGGTGGAATAATCGATGAGATTCGTCAGTATAGGGATGCTAGATACATATCACCACCGGAAGTTGTACATAGGATTTATAGTTTCCACATGTTTGGTGTCTACCCATCTGTTTTGCAACTCCACTGTCATCTGCCTAACATGCAAAGTGTTATTATTGATGAGAGGAAAAATCTCATTGATGTAGTTGACCAACCGTCTTCCACTATGACGACACTCACAGAGTACTTCAAGATGAATCGAGTAGACGACAATGCAAGAAAACTATTGTATAGGGAGTTTCCAAAACACTACATGTGGATTACTGGTAGTAGAAAATGGCAAAAGAGAAAGCAAAAGAGACGACGGATTGTGTATGCACACCATGCTGAAGGGGAGAGATATTTCTTGAGGATGCTTCTAAATCATGCTAGAGGTGCACTCTCTTTTGAGGATTTAAGAATTGTGGTTGGCATCACGTACTCTACTTTTAGAGAAGCATGCGAGAAGAGAGGGCTTATAGAGACAGACATGACACTTGATGATTGCTTGAGTGAGGCCGTGACATTTCAAATGCCATCAGCTCTACGAAGGTTATTTGTGACTATTCTTGTATTTTGTGAGGTAACCAACATCCGTGGACTGTGGAACAAATACAAGGACTCAATTTCTAAAGATTTCAACCGAGACAATTCTAACTCATCAGTAGTAGAACAAATGGTGATTAGATGCATTCGAGATTTAGTCCAATCGATGGGAAAGGATATCAGAAGTTTTGATATTCCAAAGTTTATTGATACAAGTAATTGGAGAACTTGTCTGCATAAATCTAAATTGTTTTTATGGATTGATGAAATAATTCGTTAACACTTTTATCCTTCGCGTGAATCAGGTGAATATTCTAATGATGTAATGAGGGAGGTTAGAGAGGAACTAACTTTGGGCGCAGACCAGGAACATCCTAATTTATATACATCTCTTAATGAGGAGCAGCGTGGTGGATTTGATGAAATAATACATCACGTCTTTGAATCAAAGAGTCAGGTGTTTTTTGTTGATGGCCCAGGATGTAACACCCCATAATTAAAAAGGAATTAAAATAAAAGAAGTATTAAAAGAATTTCTGGAATTTATAATTAAAGAAAAACACTTAAAGAGCCCTATTAAAGCCAAAACAGAGAAAATATTCAAAATCTGGACTTGAGAATTTTATGAGATGAACTAGAGGCCAAAATATAATTTTAGAAATTTTTCCAAATTTTTATCAACAGTGATTCAACCCTTAATCAAATATATGAATTACTGGATTTATTTTAAATCAGAAAATCATTCTAAACCTTAATGGGCCCCAACCCTCAAAAGTACCCCGAGCCCGGCCCAGTCCAAACGCGTGACACCGACAGGTGGGGTCCGCCTATTGGCACGTCTCGCCTCTCTCCTCCCCGCGCCCGCGCTCCGCCGGCCCACCCGTCAGTCGCATATGACCGCCTTCGCCCTCTGACCACTGGGCCCCGCATGACGGCGCCCTCCTCCCCGCACTCACACACCGACAGGTGGGGGCCACCTGTCGGGATCGTCTTCCTCGTTGGAAGGGGATCCCCCTTCCTTCCTGCCAGCGATCCCCTTCCCTGTTTCGCCGCGAGCCGCCTCGATCTCGCCCGATCTCGCCCAACCGAGCCCTGGACCGTGATCCCCTGACTCCGGCGATCTCTTTCCATCCAAGTCCGACACGGATTCATGGGTATAGAAGCATACCCGTACGCATGGAAGCTCGCCAGCGCAAAAATGGAACCCCTCATATTTCCACCGGCATCCTTCCCTTCTTGCGCCAGAAAACCCCCTATTTAAACCCCTCGGCCACCGCCCTCTGCCCACGCCGCCTTAGCCAAGCCCAAACACACCAGAGCGCCCCGGCAACCTTTTTCGGGTTTTTCCACTGCTTCAACCCCGGCCGCAGCTCGCCATCGACTCCGGCCCCCTCCGTCCGCGCCACTGCCACCGTCATAACCGCCGGAGCCCACCCAACCTCGGCCACCCCTCGGTTGGCTGTGGAACCCGCCAGATCACCGTCGCCGATGACCACCCGAGAAGACCTCGCCGTCTACTCTCGCCGTCGGCCGCCATCCTTCGACCATCGTCGCCGCCGCAGGTACGGTTGGAACCGTCGTCGTCTCCTCTCTCCATTTCCGGTGATATCTAGGACCATAGGCCCCCGTCATCGCCGCCGCCACCGCACCTGAGGCCACCGTCGCCAGAGACGAAGGGGGTACGTACCCCTTACGCCCGTGCCGTGTCGGAATGCATCATGGCTGTCCGATCGTGATCGGAGGGCTACGATTAAATCCCTTCGGGAATTAATCTGGGCCCTCGGATCTGGTCAAAGCGGTACCGTGTGTTCACTACCGTCGATCGTAACTTAAATCCCCGGAGCGATCTCACGCGTCCACGTCATACCGGTTCGCGGGATTTAATCACAGCCGTCCATTTTCACTTAACCTCTCCCGCCTCGCGCCTGGCCGCCAGATCTAGATCCAACGGCTCTGGATCAACCGGTCCACGCGCACAGTAGCCCAGTCCACCGTGAGCCTGGCTCACCGTGGACCAGAACCCTTTTTCAGTTTAAATAAAATTCCAGAAAATTGTTTAAAACTTTGAAAATTCATAACTTGCTCATTTTAACTCCAAATTTCACCATTCAAATTTCGTTAAATTCAGTACATTATTCTCTACACACTAATGCCATAAAAACAGTATGCTACTTTGGCACAAAATAATCTTAGCAATTAAATGAATAAAAACCCCTTAGGGATAAATTATTAATTCAGGAAATAAATTAATAAAAACACCTAAAATGTAACTTTTAATGATATTAAATATAACCTCAGTACAATAAAAGCTCAAATCACATATTTAAACCACAAAACTTGTTTGCTTATGTTTTGTGATGATTTATTGAAATATGTTGTTTATTTTTCCGTATCGAGAAGACTACGAGTTCGTCGAGGAGCCGGAGTTCTACCCCGAGGTTCCTCCATCCCCATTTGCTGATCAAGGAAACTCATCGACCAGCCCTGTGGAAATAGTTGATCATCATTGAGCCCATGTTTTATTAAATTATCGCTATAACTCATAGGATATTATTGCATTAGTCAAATATCAAGCCTTACATTTATATTTATTAGATCCCCGTCCTTGTGTGCAAACCCAAGCCATGCTTATTGAGCCTTAACTCCTTGTCACTCTACTATAAAATTATTAGCTAGTACCCAATGTACCGGCACAACTGCTATAGGATAAAAAGAATGAGTCGTAGATAGCTGGATTCTGGTATATGAATTTCTCCATTATTCTCGTCTCTGGACTCTGTTGGAGTTGGCTAAGTTATAAGTATGGTGGGTTCCGGGTGCAAGCTCGGGTATTGGTTTGTCGCACCTAGGGCACTATAAGGACCGGTCTACGGGATCTGTTGCAAAGCATTTCCGTACCAACCACAAGTCTAATGGGTAAGTCCTAACTGGAAGTATGGAACAATCCGACTCGATGCACCATAGTGGAGGGGGCAAGGGGCAACCTGCGGGTGACTTGTACCGACGAGGCTCAAGGGGGGTATGGTGGGGCTCCGACGCGTCGGGACACCATATGAAACCTATAAGAGGGTGCTGTTGAGTCGAGGAGGACCATATGGAAGGTTTTGGCATGAGTTCCTGTGGTATGAGTCATCTCGTTACACTTTGGTGTAGGTGATGAGTGCGTGCCTTGTGGGTACAGTGGTACATCTCTGATCAGAGTAATTTAATCTTTTCGAAAAGCCGAGCCCACGGTCAAGGGCGGGTTGTGTGACTACTCGCAGTTAGTTTACAATTGTTTGAACGGTTGAGTTATTCATGGCATGTAAGGACTGTTGAGCGAGGTGGGGCTGATTGTACCCCTCGAGTTAGAAAATGATGATGCATACACATGTTTACATTTCAGTACAAATAAATTGATCACATTAAAATGCTTTACAAATTACTCGCTTTCGCAAAATTATCCACTATCTCCCTTGTTATTACCTTGCATTATATTTCCATTCGGTGGCTTGCTGAGTACTCCTGTACTCACCCCATTGACTTACACCATCAGAGCCCGTCTACTACGAGGAGGATGCAGGTCTGGAGTAGCGACCCAGTCAAGGCGAGACTGGAAGGAGGCGTTCATCTAGGACCCTTATTTTATTAGTTTCTCTTCACCTTTATTCACTTTTGTATTAATGCGGTCTACGAACCGTGAATGATTGCCCGTAGTGTACGAGGTCGTATGATGAACGTCTTGTTTTATTGATTTTCTATGGAAATTTAATAAAGTCCTGATTTATTAAATCGGGGCGTGACATAGGAGGAATGGGGAAAACATTCCTATACAAGGCACTTCTTGCTAAGGTGCGATCAGAGGGATTAATAGCTATTGCAACTGTGACTTCTGGTATAGCGGCATCAATATTGCCTGGAGGACGCACAACACACTCAAGGTTCAAGATTCCAATTAAGCTTGGAGACAATAGCATGTGCAATTTCACGAAGCAGAGTGGCACAGCGGTGTTGCTTCGTAGGGCATCCTTGATTATTTGGGATGAAGTTGCCATGATAAATCGTCGTGTGGTTGAGTGCCTCGATAGGTCCCTACAAGATATTATGAATTGTTCTTTGCCATTTGGTGGAAAGTTTATGACATTTGGTGGTGATTTCAGACAGGTGCTTCCGGTGATAACTCGAGGGACAAGAGCACAGATAACAGATGCTACATTGTTGAGATCTTATTTATGGGAAAGCACCAGGAAGATACGATTGTCACGTAACATGAGGGCTCAATATGACTCGTGGTTTTCGGATTACCTCCTGAGAATTGGGAATGGAATTGAATAAACAGTAGAGGGTGATTATGTCAATTTGCGAGAAGATATTGTGATTGCTTATACAGAAATTGAAGAATCCGTAAACAAACTTGTCCAAAATATCTTCCCATCACTAGAGGATAATGTAAGATCATCAACTTACATGAGTACACGTGCCATCCTTTCCACAAAAAATGAATATGTATATTAGATAAATGAAATGATGATTGGCAATTTCCCGGGTAAGGAAAAGGTTTATTATAGTTTTGACTCTACCGATGATGATTCAAGCAACAATTATCCCATCGAGTTTCTGAACTCACTCACTCCAAATGGTCTCCCCCCACATGTTCTCAATGTAAAAGTCAATTATCCTGTAATCCTTCTCCGCAATCTTGATCCTAATAATGTCTTGTGCAATGGAACCAGACTGATAGTTAGATCATTTCAAGACAATGCGATTGATGCTAAAGTTGTTGGTGGCCAGCATGTCGGCAAAAGAGTGTTCATACCTAGGATACCTATGTCTCCGTCAGATGATATTGCACTTCCTTTTAAGTTCAAGAGGAAACAATTCCCGATTCGCTTGAGTTTTGCAATGACCATAAATAAAGCACAAGGGCAAACTATCCCAAATGTTGGCATCTACCTTCCAGAGCCTGTGTTCTCACATAGTCAACTTTATGTCGCGTTGTCTAGGGGTGTGTCAATGCAAACAACAAGGATTTTAGCTAAGCCGAAGGATGGATTAGATCCCACGGGGAAGACCACTAAAAACATTGTGTATAGAGATGTATTGGATTGGTGAAGAGTGGACCTTACAATATCCCATTTCCATTATTTAAGGTGACCTTTGACTATTTCCCATTTGCCTTAATATTTTGTATTACTGTACCATTTTCTTTCTTGTGACTTCTGAAACTGAATGTGGAGGTTTTGTTATGTAGTTGAAGTTGTTAGTGGTTTACTTGGCTTGATGCTTATGTTTCTGTATGGCAACCTAATTGGCTTTGGTATATATATCTGAAATAGTATTTTCTCAAGTGTTGGTTATGTTTTATTAATCACTGACTTTCAAAAGTCATTAATATAATATGTGTTGTTTACTGCAGTTGTGAGATTTTCAATTGGTGTTCAGAATCCTACAGGATTTTTAGTTGGTGCATTGGTCAGTCAATTTTCGAGGCTTTACTCACAGTGACACTATTAGAAATGATTTCAGTTCCTTATTAGTTATTACTGATATTTTCATTGACGATTACAAACAGGGCATACCAGAAGACTGTTATTTTACTGGAGTTTGTTGTGGTTGTCTATTTACTCTTCCTATTCAGGTACTTTGGTTTTTAATCTTTGTTACTTTTGGCCACTAGATATTGTAAAGTCTACTTGATTTTAGCATATATGTTATCGTTTTCTTTATTGGTGACATCTGACACAAATGATGTTTCACTGAAGTTAGTTCTTGGGTTTTTCCTAAGAGAACGAACTGTTGTCGCACTCACAAGCATTGCAGCTGTTGTGGTAACAATTTTTCCCTCCTAATTTGAGAAATATTTGTCTACTCTTCCAATCGAAACTTGTTGTGTGACCAGGGCATGTGAAATAAAGTGTTGATGAAGTCATCTGCATTATCCCTTCCATTGAGGATTTATTCCATTTGCAAAGATGTTTGACTGCATGATTTCCAAAATGTCACATATTTCTGATTTGGGAGAATTGTGTTCCTGAATTTTGGTTCTTGAATGTACATGCAAATAATTCATATGACACTAAATTTTATTTAATATGCACTGGTACATTTAAAGAAGTATCAATATAGGTTGAAAATGCATGGACACTAAATTTTATTTAACAAAGTATCAACTGCACCCCATGCACCTAGCTAGATCCAACTCTTGTTTGCACTTATTCAAGGCATTGAAACAATATATCAATTGAATAGTCGATTTGGTGGACATCTTTAGATAGTAAGTAATATAGTAGTAGTATGATCTGTGAGGTTTCCTTTATCTAGGTGGGTATTCTATTTCGATGAGATGTATGCCTATTTGAAAGTTAAAACTATCAGAGAGTAACAATGTGCAGTATAATAAGGGTTTGACTTTCATATGTATGTATCAAGAAGTATGATATTAGCAGTGAGTTATCCTATCAAGCTTGCTGATTATTCATATCATTGTGCAGTTATTAAACTTGTAGAAGAAAGTAAGGTCTGATATCAGTGCAGAATACTGGCTACACAAAAAATGTGCATACCCTGATAAGCAATTGTTTGACTAGGGGATGATGCGGGTACAATACCCTTTTACTATGTATGGGATTGGAGATAGCTTTTCAATGGACGTTGATGATGTCCATTGCAAGAAAAGATTCACAGAGGTGTTGTATCATGTATCTTTTGATTATTATATGATTTTGGTGATCTATATGCACTGAATTATAAGTGCTCCTTTTCTTGTATTTGGGAACTTCAGAGGATCTCAAGACTTGAAGAGGAGGAAAAGAATCAGGCAGAGATCAGGAAGAGGATTTTTTTTCAGAAATTCTTAATGCTGCTAGGGAGTATCAAGTGCAAGTACCAGCTGCTTACAAACGAAAAGAGCAACGGAATGATGGAGTTTTGGTAAGGTTCAATTATGATCTTTATTTAGAGATTAGCAGATAATAAGGCTGAGGTTAGGCCTAATTGTGTCTTTTCATTGGGGGGCATTTTTCACCATATATTTAACCAATTGTTCTTTTCTTTGGTTACAAAAATTAGGTTACATTGATACTTGTACTTTATGATATTTTGTTTTTTAAACTACCTTTTGTTTTTTAAATAACACTTCTTGTAAGTATAGACTCTTGTATGCAGAGATACCATGCCATGTCAATGTCAAACTTGAATTCAACACTGAAGAAGAAAAGGATAACATAGATTCTTGGCATTGCAGTACACCAGTCTAGATTTCAGTAGTGCTATTCTATGGTTCAACAGACTTTGGGATGGGGTGTGGTTGTAAATGTGGTTAAGAAACCTTAAGCATCTGCCACTCTCCCTCCTAAACAGAATTTTAAACTCTTTGATCAATGAGTAAATCCCATTTGTTGTATTTTCAGATTGATTCTCTACAAGGTGAAATTGTTATTTAATTGATGATATTGAGATGGATTACTGGAAGAAAAGGCTTTTGAAAAATTGTAAACTAGATTACCTTGCAATCATTTTACCTATTACAAATATAAGTTGTCATTGCATTTTTTTTGAAGTTTGTCAGTTCTATAACAATTTGATTGGCAACTCATATTTATGTTTCTTTTTCTCTTTAGTCAAATTTATAGTTAGACGCATGTAATTAGTAAATCATTATATGTTCTCTTATTTCAGGTTTGTTGTTTCTGCAGATTGAACCCATTCACAAATTAATAATGCAGTTAGCAATGTGTATTATGTGGCATCAACATGTACACAACTACAAGGGGAAATGGGTTTCTAAACTAGAACAAGAGGTTTTATCCTATCTTTGCCTTTTTTAGTGGATGCAGCTTTTGAAACCAATCTAGCTAGGACCATTTTTCAAAATGAGATAGGTTTTTGATGGAAATAACAGGGAATGGTATCACATCTGAGTAAACATTCATATATATATATATATGATAACTCAAGAGAAGATTAGGCTTAATCCACATGGAAAATTTAGGTATATGCTTGTCATGTTTCTTTGTAATCATTGGCCCAAATAACTTTTCAGACACAAAAACGAAATACATAGTGTTAACAACACAAGAGGTGCTGGAGACAGACGATGATGGGAAAAAATAGTTTCATTGTGCCTTATAACCCCTAAAGTTGCATTGTACCAATTATGTGCTCAAGTAGGCCAAATTTAATATACACAACTAAGCAAGCATCATATTATAGTAAAATTGAACATAGATAATAAAAAGAGACCAAAGAGGTCAACTACTGCAATGTGCAATGTTTCTTTTTTTTTTCTTTAGTCAATTTTATAGCTAGACACATGTAATTAGTAAATCATTATATGTTCTCTTATTTCAGGTTTGTTGTTTCTGCAGATTGAACCCATTCACAAATTAATAATTGAGTTAGCAATGTGTATTTTGTGGCATCAACATGTACAAAACTGCAAGGGGAAAGGGGTTTCTAAACTAGAACAAGAGGTTTTATCCTATATTTGCCTTTTTTTTGTTAGTGGATGCAGCTTTTGAAACCAATCTACCTAGGACCATGTTTCTCTGCTCAACTACTGCAATGTACATTTTTATGGCATGTTATCAATGTGCATTTATCTTTTTTAAGAAGCCAGTATAGTTATTTTATCACCCACTGAACTCCTAAAGCATGTTTTCTATAACTTTTTCTTATGAAATATTCATGATATACAGGTTCCTTCGGGTGTGATTCTCATTGTAACTTGTGCTTGGCTCCTTTATTTGTTGGTATGAAGCTATTGGTTTACAACATGCATCTTTCATTTTTTACAGTGAATCAGAACTTACATCAGTGCATTTACATGGTAACACTAATATAGTTATTTTATTTTTTTTAAGAAGCCAGTATAGTTATTTTATCACCCACTGGACTCCTAAAGCGTGTTTTATATAACTTTTTCTTATAAAATATTCATGTGATACATGTTCCTTTGGATGTGATTCTCAGTGTAACTTGTGATTGACTCCTTTAATTGTTGGTATGAATCTTTTGGTTTACTTCTCTTTGATTTTCTATGCATACATGCAGTCTTTGTGACATAAGGGGATTCCATGATGATTTCCTCATGATACCATGTAAATGCCCTGATGTCACCATTGGTATGAGATACAGGTTCATTTTTTACGTTCTTAGTGAATTAGCACTTTAAAGTTCTTTTTACATGGTCCTGTTTGCTACCTACATCTTTCATTTTTTCCCTACTCATTTTTGGTTGGATAGTTTTATGGTTTTTTCCTTTGTACATAATGTGATTTCTATGTGCTAGCATTAGTGGGGTGAATTAATAATTTGTAGTTTGTTTCTGTAGGTTAATAGGGGTGGTTCCGTGAGTGGTTGTACATGTTGCTGAAGGAATGTTGTCATGGATCATGTCTTGTCCAAAATATTTAAGTCGATGAACTCCAAATACATAGATAAAAGTGGCTAAGGAGAAGATGCCGCTAAGGAGCTAATTCATATTGCATATAGTGATACATAGGTAATGCCAGAGAAATATGCTGGCGGACATACAAGTTACTAAAGAACCTTAAATGATCTAATATCATGATGTTTAATCCTCTGTGGAATACCATGTGAGAACACCAATGATAGTGTCCATATTATACTTTTTGCTCTCAAACAAGTGATACTAATGTTGGCAATATACTGAACAAAGATAATTAGAAGGGCTTCCGATATTCATATGTATTTCATACACTCCCTAAAACAATGCTTTTGGGTATACCATACTTAGTTTTTATCAAAGCACAATTCCATGGTAAGACTAAGAGCATCTGAAAGATCAAATTAAATACAACTACAGAATAACTAACTTATGAATTATCAATCATAAAATTAAAAATAAGTTGGGCACAGGAATAACAATCATGAAGTTAAATAAGGAGTGCATACCTTAACAAGAATTGCTCGGCCAACACTGCTCTCTTGGCAACTTCTTCTGGCTTGTATTTCTTGAGTCCAGTCTCAACCTTCCTTCATGTACAAACAAGAAATTACTTAGAAACTTTCATGTGTAGATTATTTGAAACACGCTTGTTGGTTGTTTTCTATTTCCATTTCCATTTCAAATATTGTATCAACAATTATATGTGCCACACTTTTATCTACAAATTACTGCATTGATAAGCAACATCAAAACCATCACAATACACTTTTAGCTACATAATTTCTCATCATAATTTCAATGTTTCTAGGTAGCACAAAATCAATGCACAACAGCCACACATACTGAATCAGTATCATTTCCACTGATATAGAACAAAATGAGTGCAAAATTCAAGATGTAAACAAAAGTGTTTATAGGGTTTTATGTATACTTTCAATTGGAGGGATAACATTGAGAAACAATGGATCTCAAACTCATGAGGTTAGCACAAACTCACTTGCAAAGTAAACCTCTGAAATCCTCTCAGATATATTGGTTCTCTGAATATAAAGATTATCATTGACATTTATCATGAAAAATAAAATAAGTACAACAACCCATATCAGATAAAAATAAAAGGAAGATTATTATATATTGATTCTGATACGGGAGCCCTACCAAAATCCGAAAAACAAAATCATCATTCCAATAGAAAATATAGAAACATATCACACATATTTTCTTCAAATATACACTTCTAACTGAATTTTAAGGATAGTAGCAACAGACTCGGATGTATATCCTCCATTGCAACAACAACTAACAATCGTGAAGGAGCAGCAGGAGAAATACTTATCTTCTTGTAGCCAGAGTGCACGAAGGGCGAGAACACGGGTGCACGTGGAGGTGACCGCCGGCGAGGCCTGCGTCTCCCTCTCCCGCCGGCGAGGCCTGCGTCTCCCTCTCCCGCCGGCTAGGTCTGCGCGCTCCCTCTCCCGGCGGCGAGGCCTGCGTCTCCCTCTCCCGCCGGTGATGTCTGCGCGCTCCCTCTCCCGCCGGCGATGTCTGCGCGCTCCCTCTCCCACCGGCAACGTCTGCGTGCTCCCTCTCTCGGCGAGCGCGTGTGGAGGTGACCGCCGGTGAGCCTCTCCCACCGACGGTGCTGATGCTAGGTGCGGACTGTGGAGTGTGGAGGGGAAATTTCAGAGCTGAGGGCTGCGGACGCTGCGGAGTGGATAAGATTTGGTGCAAATTTAGCAATTTTGACCCTACGTTTTTGAGGTATTGCACAATACTGTATATTAGTATAGATTAATGTGTTTATTCTTTGCCTGTAGGTATAGTAGCAACACAAATCAGGGTAATTAGTATAGATTAATGTGTTTGTTCTTTGCCTATAGGTATAGCAGCAACACAAATCAGGGTAAAACTATAAATTCTCAAGGTGAACACATTATTTAGTATTTAGTAATAATGTCAAATGCACCCATTAATTTATTATATATCACTATTATTTTTAAACATATTTTAAGTAACGGTATTCTTTGGTGCATTTTGTAATGTACAGATGATGGAACAAAATGACATGCTCGCTATGAATGTGATATCACAACACAATAAACCAAAGAAATCAAACACAATTAAAGTTGTGCCTAGAGGTAAGTGTTTTAATATTTATTTTATTGTATCTTATTGTGTTTTGCTTTGATATAATTTATTTATTTAAAACATATTTGTTGTAGACTATATGTGTACCAAAGAAGATGAAAAGATTAATGAATATTTGAAATCATTGCCGGGAAAAAAAGTTTTGGTAGATATCAACAACGTGTGGTTCAATAGAAATGATATGGAGTGTATTTTTCGTGATGGCATGCAGATGAATGGAGAAGTAAGTATATGTATGAAGTATATATAATTTAGGATGTTGTTTGTCTACTAATTGTATTCTTTTCTTACAAATAGGTCCTCAGTGCTTATATTCATTGTATAAGTGATGAGGAGCATTTACTTCACAGAGAAGATGGCAAGGTTTTTTTTGGAGAACACATATATTTTGAGCCTGCTTAAGCGTGATGGCAACCTTGACGTGGTCTTAAATTATAAGGATGATGATGATCTCGGTAAAAGAGTGGAGACATATTTGCAAGCTGATATGGTAAACTAATATCTCACTTCATCTATACTAAAATAAAATATATCATTGTATAATGTTAATGTATAAATGTTAATGTTTATTACAGGTCTTCATTCCGATTAACATACAAAATTTTCACTGGTACCTGGCAGTGATTAATGCAAATAAAAATGAGGTACATGTTCTTGATTCAATGGGACTAGAAATAAGAGACCGTAGAGACCTCGAAACTACACTACGTAATTATTATTTGTTATTTATTTTTTATTACGATGGTTTTTTGTTATTACATTATTGTTAATAATTAATAATATTTAATGCTATATATTTATCAAAATAGTTGAAAGGGCTAGAGAGACAGATCAAGCTTGTAGCAGAACATAAAATTTTTAATCAAGACAAGTGGCCAAACCATGATGTTGCATCATGGCCAGTTGTAGAGAAGATCACAGAGCAAATGCAAACAGATGGGTACAGTTTACGTGGCTTATAACTTACAAAATTGTTTTAGTTTATTTCTACATATGTTGTATCTAACTAAGCATTTTTATATTAATTGGTATATATAGAGTATCATGTGGTCTGTGGATGATAAGCTACATGGAATATTAGACTGGATCTTGTTTATCCGATAATGTATATTTATAAACTTGCAGTCTGAATGTTTATTTATATATTACACTATTTTGCAGGATGATATAATAAATTTCAGATTTAAGCTGCCCTCTATCATATGGGAGTCAAAATTAAATACAAATAAAGGACAACAACAAACAGAATCTAAAATTGAAGATATAGAGGATCCAAGTGATGTTGAGATTATTGAAACTCCGTTTAAGTCAGCTAAACTGTCATATGCATCAAATACAAAGAAAGAGCAACAAGATCCTGAACAGAAGAATGAAGATACAGAGAGTCCAACTAAAGTTGATCCTAAAGTTGATATTATTGAAACTCCGTTTAAGGTACCTAAACTATCATACGCATCAAATGAGTTTAAATTGGATGAATCTCCATGTGTTTTTTCCAAGAAAAGAAAAATAATTTCATCAGCCACCGAAGAATTGGTGCATGCATTACACACGTACATCATGTCGATAGACAACAAATACTTACAATAAATACTTTTTATTTAGTACAATGATATATTAGTTTAACTTTATCACATATGAGTCTGCTTTAACGAAAGATATGTTAATTATTTAATAGGAAAGAATGGATACGAAGCAGTAAGCCTTATCCAATTTCTATAAGTATCAAGAAAATCATGGACATATTAGACACAAATAAGCCGATGGATATTGATTGTTTTAATCTGGCTGTTCGGATGTTTGCATGTGATGAGGCCTTGTTGTGATGTGAAGAGAAATACCACTACATGGATCTACGATTTATTGTAAGTCATATAATTATTTTATATGTGATATAATATCAAAATTATTGTGTTCATGTTCATACTAACAATATTGTTTATCAAAAACAGACCATATCTGATTTTCGTCGAGACCCTCTCCGTAAACCCAAACTAGATGTTACTCGGTTGGCAAAATTGTTTGAATGTTGGTCTGATATGGAGTACGATATTTTGGATTGCAGCGATGTAAGTTATTGTCCTTTGTTACATCCATTATAATCTTCATATTGTATTTGTATTTATTACCCTTATATGAAAGACAGAATGTATAAAATAGTGTGTATAAATTGTACGTCCTCTTGTTTCTCCTTTTATTTTCTACAAACACATATTTGTAACTATATATCAATGATTATTTTTTTGCAGATTCTAATACCTTACTATTTCATGGAACGTCACAAACTATTCATCTTTAAAATGAATGCTAGAAAGGTCGTTATAATGGATCCATTGCATGTACCTACGGGGGTTAAGGTTTTTCATCCAACCGTGCATTATACCTACACATTGCTTAATATTGCTAATAATATGAAACTTGTCATGAATTTAGCCAATCCTGAATGGAATGACGATGTATATAAATGGCATCGCGTATTATCAACATGGGTCCCGAAAACATTTGATAGGTAATTGCCTCTAAATTATAAATATCTAATTAATTTAATTATTACTTACGTTCAATAACATGTAACATTGATGTCTTTTGCTGTAATTTAACAGGATATCTGGTTATCAATTATATGCGCTCATGGAATGGTATAAGATTACCATTAATTAGCACAGTGAGTGCCCACATCTTTATATTTGCCTCATGATATTCTATATTCCTATTTTTCTAATAATTATATGTCAAATGCATTTACATGATAAGAATGTCTTGAGAACAAAGTTTCTTGTAGAAATACTGAAGTACGCTGAGAATGAATGCAAAGAGAATATTCCTGAAGTAATTCAAGAAATTCTAAAGCGTGTTGAAATATTTCAATTTGTATAGCACTTGAGTGTTTTTAAAGGATTTATATATTTGTTTCGTCTTTAAGTGAATAATGATAATATAATTCTTTTCTTTTTTACATGGGAATAGATGAGATGATGATTTATTCCTATATGGTTCTACACTAAGAAAATTTGATCTTCAGTTTGCATTCCTTTCCGACGTCAGCCCTTAATTTAATTATCAAATAAATATTTGTTTTTCATTTCTTCGGTTGCGTAGCACCGGCACACTACTAGTATATATATATAATAGATTCCTTTAATTCTCGATCATATCATTTGGACTTCCAATATATTCACGAACAATCACTTACAACAAACGTACGCGGTACAGAAACTCACGTAACTAGCGTGATGTTAATTTGGAACAAGCGCAGCTATACGTGTACATGCATGCAGAGAAGTCGACCGATGAGGCCTCATTAATTCGCATCGATTAGCGATTGGTGGCAAATTAGTCAATCACGTACGTACGTTCGTACAGGTTCAGTCTGGGCTCGAATACTGGTCAGAGTCAGAACTCTCGCCGTGTGACCGACCTACATATCTTACGCGTTCAGATCCTATACGGTTCAGAAATTCGGGGTTTCAGAAATTCATTTCACGACCTTCGTGAGCAGCCTATGTAGCCGCCCTGCTAGTTGCACATATATCTATGGATGCGCATACAAACCATGCATGCACCAGCAGATTGCAGTATTATTGCACTGGTCGCCATGCATATTCAGACTGATGGAACATGGTTATTCAGATAGCTAGCTAGCTGGACGCGCTTCGTGTATATATATATCACAAAAAAGACTAGCAGGCGCGCTGCTGCTTGGACCGTTCGAGTGCATGCGTGCTACAGATATGTATATATATTCAGGTGTAATAAAATATCATTTCTTCGAAACAGTACCAGTCCGATGAATTAATGAGAGACAATGATTAAGTTAAACTGTCGCGTTAGATTATTATATTTATTGGTGCATGTTTAAGATAGATCCAATTAGCTGATAGCAACAGCTAATAGCTAGCTTGCTAATTAATTGTTGCCTTGCTAGCCAGTAGATCGTTTATTAAAATTTGCCTGCAGTGGAGTAATATATGTCGATTAGTTAATTGGATTATCGTTGAAAGCAGCTTTTTCCGGCACGTTTCCGTGTTACATATAAACGTATATATATGCATCATCATCGATGCTTCAATTCCTGGTGTGGCTCAACGACGATATGCATCAGGATTAATTCAGAGTTAATCGACAATTTAAATTGCATATATATGGAATAATTAACCAATGCAAATTTAGTTAGTGTCAGAATGTACACAAGGATTCTTCCCGCATGAAAGTAATTGAGGAATTGATTAGCATGTTAAGACACGAAAGAACTGTGTAGTAGATCTCATTAGAATATATATACTTCAATTATCTATTTTTAAGTTTTTGGGTTAAACTAATTGATACAATATATAAAGTAAATTATTCATCTTTCTCCATCAGCCAAGCTTTTAGGTTAATCTGATACGACTTATATCCATATTATAATCCAACATAATCCTACGCCTCCCTTCACTTGAAGCCATTAATTGTGCAGCATAAACACTGCACACGAGTAATGAGAGAGAGATGACCTATCTTTTTGCATGTAATTGTGACATCAGATGGGTGTTGGTCATCTTAGTCGTCATACTCATATATCCATCAGGACATCAGGTGCAACCAACCATGCAACTACTGAAGCAACTTGTGCCGCGTTAGAATCATCCCTAGATTTGCTTCCAAGATTTTCAGCTCTCCTTCTCTCTTATCTATCCCCTTGTTTATCTTTGGCAGATTCAGACTTCCATCGACCTTATCTTTTGGATTATTTACACTAATTTTGAGCCTTAATTGCGACTGATCCTGTTTATATATGTCAAGTGCAAAGCTTGCTTTCAACAAAAATATGCATATAGAATTAACACTAGCTAAGCTTTGACGAGGTGGCAGTCGGTCCTAGATAAGCCCACGGCATGCACTAGCGAGTTTCTTTCCTTCGGCTAGCTGCTAGTGCCGCAGCGTGCGTTCACATCCTGCAGCACATGAATGTTGTGTATAGGTTGTTAATTAGGGTGTACCCCATACATATTGATCTCATCTCAAATTAATAGAATTGATAGCTGACAGGCAGCGTCATTTTTCACATGCCTTAGGCGGGATAAATTAAAATTAATGCCATTTGAAATTTATATATTTGTATATAATATAGAAAAATATTTTTCTTATAATAATTGCAAAATTATTTAGCACATCCGGTATATATAATATTAATCAATAACATGCTAATAGATCTTGCATCAGCGAAAGCACTACGTACATATACTAGTAAGAGATCTGTGCTTTGTGGCGGAACTTATTTTATTGCTACGATGATAAGAAAATTTTCAACGAATCTAACGGCCTATATGCAAAATTCATAGTTTTGCGTGATTTTTCATAAATCCAAGAGCCTTTGCGCAAAATTCTTAGTTTCTGTGTGATTTTAAAAAAATCTAAGGTTTTTTTACGCAAGATTCGTATTTCTACACAAGATACAGAAATTAAATATCTGAAATGCAATTTTTTATTTTTCTTCTTTTCTTTTTTTCTCTTTTCCTTTTTTCTTTTTCTTCCGGTGTTGCATGTTTCTACATGCATGTGGTTGGGGCGCGACTCTTTTCTTCCTGCATGCAGGCGGTTGGGACGAGCGTCATATTTTCTTCCTACATGCTGCATGCAAGCGGTTAGGACGAGCGGGGCGTGCGAGTGCGGACGGAATCACTACCATAGAAACGTACATTAGTGATAGGTCATAATATACATTAGTGATGGGCAAGTCTTCTGTCACCCTTATCGCTTCAATAAAACCCTATCATTAATGATGGGTAAATACCCGTCATTAAAGGGTCTCTCCAGATCCCCTCCGCGTCCGGCATGCCCCCTTTTAGTGACGGGTAACGTTTCTCACCCGTCACTAAAGGTCATCTTTAGCGACGGGGAGTACTTTATACCCGTCACTAATGTGACCTTTAGGGACGGGTCACCAATGTCACCCGTCACTAATGTTATGGTTATATTAAAAAATAATTATTTTTAGGCTGCATCCTGAATAGGTCATATTTAGTGACTACAGTACTTTACACAACCTGTCACTATTGCGACCTTTAGGGACGGGTCGCCAATGTCATCCATCACTAATGTTATGGTTATATTAAAAAATATTTATTTTTAGGCTGCATCTTGAATCAAAGCCGGGATTTGGCAGCCAATTTTTAAAATTGCAAACAACACATAATTCATCAGAGAATAGCACCATCATAGATTGTATTATACAAAAAAGTATTGATAAAAAATGTATTCCATATGTTTCACCAAATGTTTGCAACCGTTACCTGACAAATTGAATCATTAATTCTAGCTCTTATAATGGAAATGGTCATTCTTTATGAAGGCTTGGTCCACGAGGAATAGCGCTAGTTGTGTATGGATGTCCGACAAATCAGCCTCGGCAAGACTGCCTTCAGGTTGGTTGAATTCATGTAAATTGAGTTTATGACATCAGTTAATGTTTGCATAAGTGAAAAGTAAATGAAACAGATGGGCAGCATGAAGGGTGGCGATTTCATCATTCGGAGGAATAAGCAATGGGATGTATTCCGCGTTGGGGTGCACAAAATCAATAGACACCGCTGCAAATCACTCATTTATTGGCAAATTGTGTATCTCCTATATGATATGGATAGACAACACCCCTTGCCACCTCAATCAGAACCCTCGTGGGCTTTATGATAAGCTTGCACATTGTTGGTTCAGTTAGCCGGTCGATGGTGTCATCCAAACCACCGCACATCAATCATGGCTCACCCTCTCTTGATGCACAACTGTTCTTTCTGGCACAAGGGCTATCAACTGTAGCTTGGTCTGGATAGATACCTCTTGATCTTCGTAGAGAGCGCCTCCACATCAATTCCTTCGAACCTTCTTCGCTTCTTGTACATGTCAACATTGTCCAAGAAACCATGCTTCTAGCCTTGCGAGCTAAAGATGCCCCGCACGCGACCAGGGTGCTTTGGGTTGCCAAGAGCGGTTGTTAGCTCATCGTGCTCCTGCACGGCATTGAATGATCCTTCTGATGACTACGCTGCCAGATCTTTGACCTTCTCAGCCAATGTCGTTGTCTCGCTCGAGGTCCACGTCACATCACCACTCTCTGTCAGTCTCTCGTGGGCCCTTATAAATGGTTGTGCTCTATCGGGAAACTGTTGCCATGGATTTTTTTGCCCGCACTAGCTATCTTGGCATCTTCGTCCAACCACCTATCTTTCATCCCCACGTAACCAGTTGAACCAAGGTTGTGAGGTAGATTATTCCTAGCTCGGAGCTTTTTCTTAGTAGAGATTTCTGCCTTGAAATCATCTAAGCTTTTCATTTTGACAAATTGGTCCCAGTCCTCCCTTTTCAAGAACGGGTACTTTCTGAAGGGCTCGACATTTTTGACAACAAATTCCCTCACAAGGTTTCTTTTGTAAGTCCTCCATAGCTTGGATATCATCTTCATGGCAGTCTTTACTGCTGCCGCCTTTGAGGTCTCGGGAAACTCAAGATAGCTATTGATCCCGTGATTGTAGAGTGCAGTCTTCTACTCTCGATAGAGATCGTTGAAGTTCCTCAGGTTCAACGGGACCCTCTACAATGCAATCAGTCCTACAAGCTTCCTCATGCACTACAAGGACACTTTCCCTTTTGGCAGGCCACTACTGTCAATCTCCTTGACAATTATATTATTCGTTGGCCACTTTTCTTACATCCTGGGCTTCTTGATTGCTAACTCGACCTCGTCGGTGGAGCTAGAAGACCCGATAGAGGAATGGGTAGACATCTAAACATTAAGATTACGAAGACCTTGTTGTTTCATTAAAAAAAATTAAACGAATGTACGACACTACCTACTGGGCACTAATTGGCAAGGATAGGTCTTAAATCCCATCCAGGGATGTGCGACCCGCGTAGATAGACCACGTGGTCCCGTACGGTTCTAGATAGAATTTTGGCAGCATCTCCCCATTGTTCTCCAAAAACACGTCTCGACTCAGGGTCGAGAGGGTTGTGTATCCGGAGAACAACAGGAAGACACCACCGAAACTCAGTCTAGAACCGTACGGGACCACGTGGTCAAGCTACGCGGGCCGCACATCCCCAGACTATCCAAGCGTGGACAATTCGAGAGTGTATTCCTATAAATATGACCAGTTGCCCAGTCATATTTATAATCCAACACTCCCGAACGGGAGACGGCGTAATCGGTTACGCGACTCTAATGGATTTTTCAAAAAAAAATTACAACAAGGTAAGGAACAAGAGACTCTTGAAAACCAACTGAAATAAAAAATATATAATAAATATAACATATATCATTAAATTTAGTTGAACATGCATGATTGCTCTCAGATGTTGGGTTGCCAACTTAATGGCCTCCTCGCCACTATGATACAATTTAGATCATAGGTGTGTGTGTGTGTGACAAATTAATAGCATTATCTATATTGAGAAAATTAATTAACCATCATAGAGCTCATATTGAGCACAAAAATGAACAAAGCATCATAGAGCACAAATTAATGAGAGAGCATTGCATGAATAAATTTGTGAAAACAACAAACTTAAACTAAATTGTCATACACATCCTCATATTGCACAAATTAATAGAATTATCTTCATTGAGCAAATATTGAGCACAAAAATAAGGAGGACCTTAGGAGGAGAAGGACGCAACAGAGGTGGCGCGCGGTGAGTAGGGTCATCCACGCATTACGGAACAGACGGTGGAGTGGAGGCCATGCGTGACAGAACAGACAGTGAGATGAAGGCCACGTGGGATGTAACGGATGGCCACGCACGATGGAACAGACGACCAGGATGGAACGGAGAATGGTGGGGGTGGCGAGGAGCACGAAGGCGACGATGACAGCAGTAGATTGCTATGGTTAGGGTTGTAAGAATTGAAAGCATACCAATTCACTTCGGGGCCCGCCTATTTATAAGCGAGAGTCATCAATGATTAGTGGTAACTACCACCCATCACCGTGGGAAGTCATCAGTGATGGGTGGTAACTATCACCCGTCACTATGGTGAGTCATCAGTGATGGGTGGTAACTATCACTCATCACTGATGATCAAAGAGAGCTCGACACTTTTGCAGTCACATATAAACCGCACAAGTTGTGATACTGGTATTACTAATGCCACCACACAAGTATTGTGCTTCTGGTAAATGAAGCCTAGTGCGACGCTTCCATATTCTTGTGGATGCATCGAGCCAGGCAACATCCACCACAAACCTACATGGCAAAGAAAGAAGGCAAGAAGAGTAAGAGCAAAAATATGATGTTTTGAAGTCCAAATGCAAGCAACCAGTGTATTTAAAGGATGTCAATAACAATTAATCTTTAGTGATGGGTAGTATTGTTTCCCCGTTAGTAATGATCATTAGTGACGGGCAGTAGTTGTTGCCCATCACTAATGATTAGTATTTCCAGAATTCAAGTTATGGAACAGTAGACTGCGCATATATATATTACATACCAAAATCAGTAGTTTTCCATATTTCAAGTTGTGGCACATATTGCAAATATATATTACATACCAAAATCAGTGTAAATTGTACAAATCACCCACATATCTTAGTATTTAAACACATGTACAACACTTGCATATGTATATATACAATTTAAACTTTACACTTTTCAACACATGTATGTCTCTATTTCTCACTTTCTTAACGTACAATCCTTTAGAATGATCGGAGCGCAAGTATGGAGTTTGATGATCGGAGCGTAGGTACGGAGTTTGCTCGTCTGGTTTAACTTGTGGGACAATTGATGTGGCGAAATGTTGTATCTCATCAAACTTATTGTACTCGTCCTCATCAACTACATTTTCTACACCCACAATCTATCTCTTTCCAGCTAGGACAACATGAAATTTCTTATTTGTCGTATTAGGCACATAAAAAACTTGAGCAACTTGTGTAGAGAGCATGAAAGGTTCGTCTTTATAGCCTTCCTGAGTTATATTTACACTTGTGAATCAGTACTTGTCGACCGTAATGCCTTTTGCACCATTGACCCAGCGACATCGAAACAGAGGTACCTTGAACGATAGGTAGTCAAGTTACCAAATCTCCTCTATTTGACCATAATATGTGCTCTTTACATCGTTGTTGTCGTAGGCATCAATATGAACACCACTATTCTGGTTTGTGCTCTTGCTATCTTGATCAACTGTGTAGAATGTATAACAATTTATATGATAACCTCTATATGTTGTAATAGTGTGTATAGGTCCTATTGCTAGCTTCTTGGTCGATTCACTCACTAGGGTTTTCGATCGTGCGATCCGATCTAGAAACCAGGTATTGAATCTTTTCATGTGTTGTTTTGTGATCCAAGCTTCCATACGAGATGGGTTCTCTGCACGGAGCATGTGCTTGTGCTCAACGATGTATGATGAGACTTCGCTCGATTGTTGCAACATGAGGAAATGAGCTTGGTCATATACCTTTCGATCTAGAGTAATTGTTTGCTTGCCCAAGATCCATTAACCTGCTAGTCTACCCTCATGGTGAGAGTGAGGCACACCAATTGGGTTATTCGGGTCTGTGTACTCGACACACCACTCTACTACCTCCTATCTAGAGTAACCTGTTGTGATGCAACCCTCAGGTGAAGAACGATTCCTGACATATTTCTTTAGAACACCCATGTATCTCTCGTACGGGTACATCTGATGTAAGAAAACAGGTCTCAGAAATAATATTTCTTTGACGAGATGTGAGGTCAGGTGTAACATAATATCAAAGAATGATGGAGGAAAGTACATCTCAAGAAGAGAGAGTCAAGTATTGTGTTTCTCTAGTTCTTCTAGCATTGTTGTGTCGAGTATTTTCTGTACAATTGCATTGAAGAAAAAACAGACTTATTATTGCTTCTCTTACCCCACCGGTAACACATTTCTTATTCCGACAACAATCATTTGAGTCAGCATCACATGACAATTGTGAGTCTTCATTCCACCAACAATCCTAAGTTCCTTCATCTTGAAAAGTTTGCTGATATTCGATGAGTAACCTAATGGAACTTTAATGTTGTGCAAAGATTCACAAAACTCCATCCTCTCATTCCTAGAAAGGTTGATGCAAGATGGAGGCAAGAACTTTCCTCTAACTATTTGTTGTGAATGTAGCTCTGGTCGTAAACTCATCTCTTCAAGATCCGCTCTAGCATTCTCATGATCTTTTATTTTGCCTAGAATATTTAGCATTGTTCTAAGGAGACTGTCACACACGTTTTTCTCCACATGCATTGTATCGATGGAATGGCGAACATCGAGATATTTCCAATATCCAAGCTCCTTCAAAATTGATTACTTGTTCCACATTCTAGCACAACTTGTGGAAGACCATTTTTGCTTACCGAGTATAACATTTATGTCTTTTACCTGGTCATATACCTCTATGCCTCTGAAATGCCTAGGATGTCCTCCTTTCTCTACAGAGCCATCAAACTATAGCTTCATTCTTCTGTATGGGTGTTTCATTGGAAGAAAACTTCGATGTTGCATGTACACCGTTTTCTTATAATGATTCAACCATGTGCTTGATGTTTACTCCAAGAACTATGGGCACGATTCACCTTTCCTTTTGCTTTGACCAGATAAGTTACAATGAGCAAGCAAATCATTTATTGTTACAAACAACATGGCATGTAGCTGGAAGTACTCTCGGATGTACTCGTCCCAAACCTCAACACCTACGTGCCACATAATTTTCAGATCATCCATCAAGGGTCTGAGGTACACGTCAATATAGTTGCCGGGTTGTTTAGGACTAGAGATCAAGATTGACAACATGATATATTTACGCTTCTTACAAAGCCAAGGGGGGAGATTGTATATAGAGAATAACACTGGCCACGTGTTGTGCATATATTACCAAAAGGGTTCATGCCATCGGTACTCATGGTAAATCTAATATTCCTATAATCATTAGCAAACCTTGGAAATGTGGTGTTAATTTTTCTCCATTGAGCAGAATCTGTTGGGTGTCATATCATCGAGTCGTTCTTACGACCCTCTGTTTGCCACCTCAATTGTTTTGACTCGTTGGCATTTGCAAACATGCGCTATAGATGAGGGATTATAGGGAAATACCATATCATCTTCCTCGGAACATTCCTTCTATTACACCCATCGTCCAATTCATCATCGTTTTTTCTATTCTTGAATCGATTTGTCCCACATGTTGGACATTTGTCAAGGTCTACATGCTCTCCATGAAATAGAACACAATCATTCATACATGCTTGTATTATCTCTATATCCAACCCTAGAGGACATACGATCTTCTTAGCACCATACACGATGGTAGGAATCTTATTCTCTTCTGGCACTAGGTCCTTCAGAAAATTCAGTAATGCTTTGAAACTCACATCGGACCATCCATATGTCGCCTTCATTTGTAGCATTGTCAAGACAATGTATAAGATTGTGTACTTTTCTTTGCAGCCAGGATATATCGGTGTTCTTGAGTCTTGTACAAGTTTTTGGAACTGAGCAAACTCCCCTTTAAAATATGCAACTTGTTCATCTGCATCACACACCATCTGTGCAACATTATCCATAATATGAATATAGTTATCTTTTGGAATTCCTAAAATGTCATTCTCGCTCATGTAATCTGTATCAACGGCCCCACCTTCGTCTTTACTACCAATATGATGATCTACTTCACCCTCATTTTCTCCTTCTTCACCATGCTTGTTCCATATATGATATCCCTTCTTGAATTCACATCTTAGCAAATGGTCGTACACATATTCTGAATTTTTAAACTTCTTCTCATTCCTATAATCATAACATGGACACCACATTGTAGTCTTTCCACTAGCTTCCATGTCATCTCTAGCACTATTCATGAAAAACTTCACCCCACTCAAATACTTATTGCAAGTATGACAATCAAGATACATCCAGCTCTATGTTGTTGCAATATATAAATAACAAAACAATCAAGATACAACTCTAATTATTTCACGTATTGTGTCATGTACAGAAATATGATTTATAATTTCGGATAAAAATATATACCTTGGGTCGGACGACATTTATGCTACATGCAGTGTGGGCCAGTCTACCAGAGCACGTAACGTTGTGGGTCATCATAGGCAAGTCCAACAACTACACTGTCGGTCAGCAGTTATGGCAAAGACGGCGGCGGTTGGGACTTGGGAGAAATAAGTGTGGAGCTGAGCTCTGTGTGTGAGGCACTTACATACATATCATCAGTAACAATTAGCAATATAAGGACGTTGTTGATAGCAAAAAATGGCATTAATGATTAAGATTGTCAAAATATCAATTTTGGTAATTTGGGCCAAAAATTCACATCCCGGGTTAGGCCGAAGCTCTATAGGGCCGAAGGACCACCGGGCTACGGGCTCTGGAAGCTTCCAGCCAGCCCACAGCCTTCGGAGGCCCACTCCGCCGAAGCTTCAGCCCGAGAAGCAGGCTTCGGTGGGCCTGGCCGAAGGCCCACTTCGGGAAAATCTAGAGTTAGATCCGATTCTGGCTAAGTGTTTATCTCTACGCATGATTTAGCCGAGTCATAACAGATTAGATGTAGAGATTAGAATTCTAGCCCCTATAAATATAGGGGTGAATCCGATTCAGAGCCCCCCAACACAAATCAACCACAAAGCCCTAGCTTTGAATCGTATTTACTTTATCCTTACTTTTCTATACTCTTCGTGGGTTTGCTTGGAAGCCCTCCAACGGCCACTTCAGAATAGTGGTAATCCTTGTTACTTCACTTGTGAAGTATCCGTTAATCTACATAATAGTTTGCTGTCGCCTTGTTACTTCGCCTATGAAGTATCCATTAATCTACGTAATAGATTGCTATCGCCTTGTTACTTCACCTATGAAGTATCTGCTAATCTGCGTAACAGATTGCTACCTTCGCCACTAGTGCAACACTTAGCAGAATTCGGTCCTCAGGCTGAATTGGTACTTCGAATCTACTCTGTTGCAGGTTACCTATGTTCGGAGCTACATTGCCGGAGGTATTCGGAGCTGAGAGATCGGTTTCGGAGGTTGCCAGAACATCCTTCGATGAGATCCCTGCTTCGACCACACGTCGATACGCTCCGCCAGCACGCTTCGTCATCACAGGCTTCGCCATGCTCATACTCCACTTCGGATGAAGTAGCACTCGCGCGTTGCGGCTAAGTCATTGTTATGTATCGTACTGTATTGGAGACTTTGCACCGAACCCCACTGTTCGGAGGTGATTGTCGCGTCCAGATCCGTTCAGAGTTCATCTTCGGCCAGATCAGTCCGAACACCAAAGGTACTCATCGGCGGGACACTTCACACCAGACGCCGAAGGTACCCTTCGGCGACCCCCTTCGCACCATACTTCGAATTAGTCAGGCTCTGCTCGGTTTGCTGATTTATTCTGTTAAATATATATATCTTTCGGCTAATTGAATTATTTTGTGTGAGCTAATTACCTAGCGACTCCACCCCCTTACCACGGCTAAGGGTAGTCAGAACGCGACGTCGGTGCTGTGTTATGCTTAGGCTTGTCCTTAAGTATCCACACACTTTTGGATCGTCGAACTGACCCAAGTGCGGGGGCACGTTTTTGTGTCAACACACTTTTTGGCTACTCCACTGGGGAAAAGCTACGCCAACATGATGGGTACGTCCACGTCGGCCACCGGTACATCTATAATGACTACTACGTCTACACCGCCAATGGACACCATAGGAGGCGCAGATATCGACAACCGCAACATCCTAACATCTACTCTTGAAGATATTCCCGTAGAAGACTGAGTAGAGATCGAGGCAAAGTTGAAGGCGCTCCAAGACATGATGCTTGGGGGCTACGTCAAGACGTGCGCGGGCTTCGTCAAGCATGACATCATCGCCCCGACCTTGCTTGGATCTAGGTAACACCCGTATCACCTCGTTTATCTTCTTTAGAGATTGAGCAAAAAATAGCCGCATCGGTAGACCAGGCCGTTAGCGCTTCGCTAGCCAACCATTTAGATTCACTAGTTAGCTCCCAAGTAGAGGCGACACTTAGGAGGTTTGGCTTTACTGAGGCCGTACCATCAGCCCCTATTGCTAGTATACCCCCGGTAAATCATGTGTACATCAGAACTGACGGTAGCACTGGTAAGACTGTTACGTCTCCGGCCTCAACACCCGTGGTCGAGACTAGTCATTATGCTTACGACCAAGCTAGCGCCACGTACCACGCACCACCACCACCTGCGCCGGTACCAGCCCTGCCCGCGCTACCCGCACCACATGCACAGGTGCCTGGGCTCGAGCATGTCGTATGGCTAGCACATAGGGAAGAGGCCCATGGCCGACACACCGATATCCCACTGTGTGTCGTGCCCCCGCACGAGAGACATGAGCAGGCTGCTAGGTCAAGATGACCTAGAGGAGCGAATCCGTGCACTATTTAGGGAATGTGTCAGCTTCGTGCCTAGGGGTCGGGCTAGGGTTTACCGGAAGCCATATCCTGATCATTTTGATACAATACCCTACCCCCACGGCTATAGAATCCTAGAATTCACTAAGTTCGACGGCGAGGGTAGCAAAAACCACTCTAGAGCATGTTAGTAAATTTTTAGCATAGTGTGGAGAAGCTAGCGGGTCAGACGCTCTAAAAATTAGACTAATTTCTCTCTCGCTATCCGACACCGCTTTCACTTGGTTTTCGGTGCTCCCGCCGAACTCTGTTCAAACGTGGGACAAATTGGAACAAAAATTCCATGACTACTTTTACACAGGTGAGATAGAACTTAGGCTTTCACACTTGACATCGGTTAGGCAGAAATCTAACGAGAACGCTTTGAGTACGTCAAGCATTTTAGGGATACTAGAAACTGATGTTTCAGCCTTAATATTTCAGAAAGGGATTTGGTAGAGCTAGCTTTTAATGGGTTATGCTCCGAGATTAAAGAAAGACTAGACAACCAGAACTTCTTAGAGGTTAGCCAAGTCTTGCAGCAGGCTCTAGCCCAGGAAGGCCGAGCCAAAGATAAAAAGTTTATTAAGACATTTAACAAGCCTAGGGCTGAAATCCACGTCATGGAACACTCCGATGAGGAGGAGTCAGAAGAGGAGGATTTGACCGACATGTACGCGGTCGAATGGGTTTGGAACGCTACGAGTAAATCTATCACGTGCTCCGAGTTACGACCGTCTCCCACGAATAATCGACCTAGTGAGGTCAAGTACTCATTTTACATAACTAAGTGTGATAAAATATTTGATTTTCTCTTAAAGAATCAGCTTCTCAGGTTGCCTCAAGACCAAGTCATTCCATCTGTCGATGAGTTGAAGAAACATCCATACTGTAAGTGGCATGATTCACATTCACATAATACTAACGACTGCAATGTTTTTCGATGGCAGGTTCAATTGGCCATAGAAGAAGGACGATCGAAAATAGACCATAATCCATAGATGAAGCTAGACAAAGATCCCTTCCCCATCAACGCCGTCGACCTCGGCGAGAAGAAGGTGTTGATTTGGCCAGAATAGGCTGAGTCGATTAGAGGGAAGGCGGTAATTGTTGGAGTACCACGCACATGCACACTCATACCTAAAACCCCGAGGTGGGAGTATGGAAGCAAAATGTTAGCATTCCTTTGGCTAAGGCTCGCAAGAAGCCGAAGGTAACATATAAGATGTTGTTAAACAAACACCAAAGAAAAGCCAAGGAAACAGGCCCCCGCGCTAAGAAACTAAGTCAGCCGAAGGGCCCAAGGCATCCGGAGGGTGGCTTCGGACCACAGTGGATGATCCCCCCTCATGACGATTTCGGACAGCAATGGCCGAACCCTCCACACGGTGACTTCGGGCCACAATGGCCTAACACTCCAGACGGTGGCTTCGGACCTCAATTGGCCGGATCCCCCATACAGCAGCTTCGGACCCCTGTGGCCGAACCCCATGCGGAGCGAGTTTGGCCCCCAATTGCTGAACCCCACACCACTCTAGACGAACCCTTCGACAGGAGGCTTCGGCCCGCACTGGTCGAACATACCTCCGGCCTGGTAGGACCCCTCACTTATTTGGTCCAAGACACTGTCGACTCTGTCGAACCCCCCTCTGGGTAATGAGTTCGTCCCACAGTGGATGAAGCCATTGGAGCCGTCGATGCCTCGGCCATACAACTGTGCGGGGACTCCATGAGCTCCATATGTATCACAGCCAGAGTACCCTCTGCAACTTAACGCTATACCTTGTTTTCCTTCGGAGTATAATGAATGGCAGGGACAAACAGAACCTTTGGGTGATGTACGGCCGTCTACCATGACTCTCCAGCTTGTGGATCGCACTTATAAAACGGAGGGAGGTATCATCCACAGGTTTTCCGTAGTACCTCCGAGCCGACTTAGCGAAGTTGAAGGGTACGAGCACAAAGGGACAAAGGATAGGGAGTCTGAAGCTATGATAATCAGAGTAGGGTATCAGGAAGTCCCAATCCCGAAGGCCCCATCGCCGAAGTCTGACGGAGGTAAGTTCCCTGCTTCGGCCGAAGCCCGCACCGTAGCCTGGTCCGATCGGTCGAATGAGGCCAGTCCGACTGCTGGGGTCCACAGCGAAGACTCCTCCAAATACAGAGAGCACAAGGTCGAGGTGGGCAGTACCACTTCGGCTAGAGTTGACAATAACCAGGTAGTGGCACTTGGCACCAAGCCACAACCATCTTGGGCACCTACAGGCATGTCCAAATCACAAAATAGTCATCTACAATGACTACGGGCACAGGAGATGCACGAGAAGAAGGCCGAGGATGAGCGCGACACTATCTTTAAAGAAATCCGCCCTCGACCAACTACGAGACAGATATGGAGAGTTAAGCCTATTGAGATAACCAATCCGGCTCCTAGTCCAAGCGATGACGAGGAAGACATGCTCGACGACGACTACTCGCCCATCTCCGAGGGGCCCGCACCCCAGGTGATGGACGTCAACATCGTCATGCTGCCCACCGAGTTTGCCCTACCGCAGGACAAGGCCAAGGTCACTCAGTTGAACCTCAGCCCGCGCAATGCTATTTTTGAGAAGCCCGAGGACTCGGCTCGCCATCTGAAGCCTCTCTATGTCAGGGGTCACATTGACGGAAAGCCGATTTCCCAGATGCTTGTTGACGGTGGCGCCACTGTTAACCTAATGCCCTACTCACTGTTGAAGAAACTTGGCAGGGACGAGGATGATCTGAAGAAGACCAACTTGATGCTCAATGGTTTCAACAGCGAGAGTTCCGAGGCCAAGGGCGTGCTCTTCATGGAGTTGACAGTAGGCAACAAGACGTTGCCAATAGCATTCTTTGTCATCGATGTACAAGGTAACTACAGCGTGCTGCTTGGGCGCGACTGGATTCACGCAAATTGCTGCATTCCTTCTACTCTGCACCAGTGCCTAATTCAGTGGGACGGCGATGAAGTAGAAGTCATTCCCGCAGACACTTCGGCCCAAGTGGCATTGGTCGATGTGTCAGTTGACGCCATTCACAACAAAGTAGAGTGTCTGTCAGGTAGAGATCTTTCGGATTACGATTTTGTCAGCGTGTCCGGAGGACGTTTTGTACCAGTGTCTGTAAAGCCGGCTGGTGTAGCACAACTGTTTTTATATTAGTAGTCATGTCTAGCAAGAGTAATCTGGATTAGCTAAAGTCTTGTGTAGAGTAGTATCGGTCTACTAAGGACGGTATTGCCGAGGCCATCCAGGACTTTAGCGAAGTAGAGAAATTAGGACAAGGTTTTGCGTCGGTCAATCCCTTAGAAGAAGTTGACATAGGTGATGGTAGCATCCCGAGGCCGACTTTTGTAAACCAACATTTACAACCTGATGAAAAGGCCAAAGTAATAAAGTTGCTTCGGTCGTATGTCAATTGTTTCGCATGGGAGTATAGCGAGATGCCAAGACTAAGCCGTGAGCTCGTGGAGCATCAGCTACCCATCAAGTCTGGATTTAGGCCATATAAACAGCCTCCTCATTGCTTTAATTCAGCCATCTATGACCGAGTTAAAGAAGAAGTAGAGCAACTGCTCCAACCTGAATTTATTAGGCCATGCATGTACACAGAATGGGTCGCTAACATTGTGCCTATAGAGAAGAAAGGGAGCGGCAAGATACGAGTATGTATTGATTTCAGGGATCTGAACAAGGCCACTCCGAAGGACGAGTATCTAATGCCGATAGCCGACATGCTAATCAACGATGCTTCAGGACACAAGGTACTAAGTTTTCTTGATGGCAATGCTAGTTATAATCAAATCTTTATGGCCGAAGAGGACATCTACAAGACTGCCTTTCGATGCCCTGGTTTTATCGGTTTATTCGAGTGGGTCATTATGAATTTTGGTTTGAAGAATGCTGGCGCCACATATCAGCGTGCTATGAACTTAATCTTTCATGACTTGCTAGGAGTTATGTTAGAAGTTTATATTGATGATGTTGTAGTCAAATCGGACGCTATGGGGAACCATTTAGCCGATTTGAATGTTGCCTTTGATAGGATGCGATAGTATGTCTTAAAATGAACCCACTCAAATGTGCCTTTGGTGTGTCGACAGGTAAGTTCTTAGGTTTCATGATTGATGAAAGAGGCATAGAGATTGATCCCAAGAGGCTTGAGAAAATTAGAAACATTACGGCACCGACATGCAAAAAAGATGTGCAAAAGTTGCTAGGCAAGATGAATTATTTGCATCACTTTATATCTAACTTGTCTGGCAAGATTGATGCCTTTGTCCCCATACACCGACTAAAGAACGAGGATGATTTCACTTGGGGGCAAGCCAGCAAAGCGCCTTTGAGAAAATCAAGGAGTGCTTATCATCACCGCCCGTGGTGAGAGCACCAAAAGCCGGGATTCCATTTTGGCTGTACATCACTGCCAAAGATAGCATGATCGAGGTCGTGCTAACCTAGGAGGTGGAAGGAAAAGAGTATATCATCACGTTCTTGAGCCGCCGCCTGCTGGACGCTGAAACCAGGTACGTGTTTGTGGAACGTTTGTGTTTATCACTTTACTACACGTGTACCAAATTGCGCCACTATCTTCTCCGTACTACATGTGTTGTCGTTTGCCAAACTGATGTTATAAAACACATGTTAAAAAAGCCTATTCTAAGTGGAAGAATCAGAAAGTGTCCTTACGCTTTGATTGAATATGATTTGGCCTATGAACCCCTAAGAGCTATGAAAGGCTAGATCGTAGCCAACTTTATAGTTGACCACCACATAGACGTCCGTTGGAGCAACGATGTTGTTTTGATTGAGGTAATGCCGTGGAAACTTTACTTTGATGGTTCAGCTTGCAAAAATGGTGAAGGTATTGGAGTGGTTCTCATATCACCTAGCGGAGCGCACTTCGAAACCTCGGCTCGTTTGGAATTTTCCTCTACCAACAACCAAGCTGAATACGAGGCTTTATTGCTAGGTCTTGAATTGTTAAAATCCATGGGTGTTAAACATGTTCATGCACATGGCGATTCCGTGTTAGTAGTGCAACAAGTGGCTAAGAGTGCTCAATGTTTTAACGGTTTGCTAAACAACTACTTGGATAAGTGCCTGGACATAGTTGCTACTTTTGATGACTTCAATATTTCTCATGTGTCAAGAGAGGCCAATTCAGTTGCAAATGATTTGGCTCAACAAGCATCTGGTTACCAAGTCAGGAGAGGAAAATTTTCTATATGGGAGAAGCCGATGTTTGGTCTCACTTCCGAAGCCAATGACTTCGGACAGGCGCACCCACCAGATCGGACCCCTCCGGCTGCCGGAGACTACCGCGCACCGAGGTCCCGGGATCAGAGTACTCCGCCCACCGAAGGGTCTGGCACGCCGGAGACCGTGAGCCAAAGTCCTCGGGTCAGTGAGGGCTTCCGGGAACCTAGACCATCCGGTAGGGGGCTTCGGCCTGATACGCTCCATGCAGCCTGATGTGTCACGGGGTCCCGATCTTCACGACGTAGGATCGATCTTCAGATAACTAGCTATAGAATAGTCGGATAACTTGCTGCAAGCAGCGATAACTAGTGCAACCTGGCAAATAAAACTCGAAGCCAACCACCGTCTTTAACTGGCAACCTGAATCGAGGATTCGCACAACCACACTCTCAAAGAACCAACCAACACAGCCTACAATCAATCAAGGAGGACCTTGAAGGGAGTAGGAGCACCAATTGGGAGCGGATGAAGCCGCCGCTTCTGTAATCCAACGAAGGAAATCACAAGAGCAAAGGAAGGTAGAGATCTCTCTCTGAGTTTGTTAGCACGCAGCTAAAAAAGGGGTTCTGTATTGAATCATCAAAGGTACCGATTACAATGGTGCTAGGGGGTATTTATACAAGGAGTAGACCTTGAAGATAGGTGCGAACACGAAACGAAAATACTAGGCGAACTATGTGAAAACGAATCAGCTTCTGGAGAGTTTCCGCGTGGCTGTTGGTCTTCTGAGCGGTCTTCAGTATTTCAGCAATAACGCCTCCTTGGAAGCTTCAATTCATGAACGGTTGGATCCCTTGGAAAGGTGACTTGATAAGCTTTCACACCATGTATAATATGCACCATGTAACTTGGTAGAATGATGCAGTTTTAATACGAGAACATTGACTTCATGCAGACTGTTGACCTTCAGACCAGCAAGCACTAAAACTGGTCGGACGCCTTCATGCAAACTTCAAATTGGTCGGGGTTAGATCATTGGAAACTAGACTTCAAGAGTTTTCCAAAAAGTGCTCATTTGCCTTCATAGCTTTTGTAAATCAAAAGTTATGATTATTTCTTTGAGACGATTCTGCAGGACTGGCTTGGTTCGAGCATGATTCCTCTATGTGTCCATTTCCTTGTGAGTTCTTGTCATCCTTCTTGGTAAACCTGAGCATTAGCAATGTACACGACTTAGGTAGTATATAACTCTCATTAATAGTAAAATGAATTTCACAAAGTAGCGCATGCACCTCTTGTTGAAGCTTCTTAGCTCGACTGCGTGTAATTGGTCCATCAAAAACATGTATTGGAGTCGCTGTGGTCGAAGTGGTCGGTGTAGAGGTTGGAGTGGTCGGCGTGGTCATATCATCCTCCCCCTCTTGAAAAGGAGTCGTCCTCGACTCTAAAATGTCTTCACTTGTGAATGCTGATAGGTCAGCAACATTGAAGGAGTTGCTTACGCCATAGCTTGGTCCATTTCGTTGATCTTGGCAAGAACACGAAATGGACCATCCCCTCGTGGCATCAGCTTGGACTTGCGCTTATCAGGAAAGCGATCTTTACGCAAGTGAATCCACACCAAATCGCCTGGTTCAAACAACACCTTCTTTCTATGCTTGTTCATACTTGCAGCCTTACGTGTCGCCTTTAGCTCGATTGCTTCTTTTGTTTTCTCATGTATCTTCTTGACATATGCAGCACGCTTGGAGGCTTCCATATTGGTTCTCTCCTGTAATGGCAAAGGCAACAAATCTATGGGAGCAATGGGTTTGAACCCATAAACAATTTCAAAAGGACACAAGTTAGTGGTAGAATGTACTGCCCTGTTATAAGCAAACTCCACATGAGGCAAGCAGTCCTCCCAATCTTTCAGGTTCTTTTTCACCATGGTTCGCAGCAACATTGACAGGGTTCGATTCACCACTTCAGTTTGTCCATCGGTTTGAGGATGACAAGTGGTCGAGAATAGAAGCTTGGTCCCCAGCTTGGACCACAATGTTTTCCAGAAGTAGCTCACAAACTTGACATCACGATCAGATACAATGGTCTTAGGCACCCCATGCAACCTCACAATTTCCCTGAAAAATAAATTAGCAACATGTGAAGCATCGTCGCTCTTGTTACAAGGGATAAAATGAGCCATCTTTGAAAATCTATCAACCACAACAAAAACAGAATCTTTTCCTCTCTGAGTTCTAGGCAATCCCAGAACAAAATCCATACTTATGTCTTCCCAAGGAATTTTAGGAGCAGGTAGAGGAGTGTATAAACCATGAGGGTTCAGTTTAGACTTAGCTTTGTGACAAGTGATGCAACGCTCCACGAACCGGATGACGTCTCTCCTCATCTTGGGCCAATAGAAGTGATCTCCTAGCAGCTCATAGGTTTTCTTTTGTCCAAAATGACCTGTCAATTCTCCTCCATGGGACTCCTGCAATAAAAGCAATCTAACCGAAGAATTTGGAACACAAAGCTTGTTAGCCCTAAACAAAAATCCATCATGTATATGATACTTTTCCCAACCTTTTCCATCTTTACAATGAGTGTATGGTTCTGAAAATTCAGGGTCATCATTATACATGTCTTTCAAACTTTCAAGACCTTTAACCTTCACCTCAAGTTGGTTTAGCAACACGATTTTTCTAAACAAAGCATCAGCAACCACATTGTCCTTACCTTTCTTATACTTCACAATATATGGAAATGTCTCGATGAACTCAACCCATTTGGCATGGTGTCGGTTTAGTTTTGCTTGGCCTTTCAAATACTTTAAAGCTTCATGATCGGAATGGATAACAAACTCTTTTGGCCATAAATAATGCTGCCATGTTTCAAGTACACGCACCAAAGCATACAATTCTTTATCATATACAGAATAATTCAATTGAGCACCTCCCAACTTTTCACTAAAATACGCTACAGGTTTGCCTTGCTGCATTAAAACCCCTCCTATGCCAATTCCACTGGCATCACATTCTATTTCAAAAGTTTTAGTGAAATCAGGAAGAACAAGCAATGGTGCTTCAGTTAAGCGTTTCTTTAATTCTTGAAAAGCATTTTCTTGTGAACTTCCCCATTTAAATTCAACACCTTTCTTTGTTAATTCATTTAAGGGAGTAGCAATGGTACTAAAATCTTTAACAAATATCCTATAAAATCCAGCTAGACCATGAAAGCTTCTTATTTGACTTACATTCGTTGGAGTTGGCCAATCCTTGATGGCTTTCACCTTGGTTTCATCCACTTCAATTTCTTTTCCTGAAACAACAAAGCCAAGGAACACAACATGGTCTGTGCAAAAACTGCACTTCTCAAGGTTAGCAAATAATTTCTCCTTTCGGAGCTCATCTAGGACTTGTCGAATATGATTCATGTGCGTTTCAAAAGACTTGCTGTAAATTAAGATATCATCAAAATAAACAACCACAAATTTTCCAATGAAGGCTCTCAAAACATGGTTCATCAATCTCATAAAAGTACTTGGAGCATTAGTCAAACCAAAAGGCATAACTAGCCATTCGTACAACCCAAATTTTGTTTTAAAAGCAGTTTTCCATTCATCTCCAGCTTTCATTCTTATTTGATGGTACCCACTTGTAAAATCAATTTTAGTGAATATTATGGAACCACTTAATTCATCAAGCATGTCTTCTAATCGAGGAATAGGATGGCGATAGCGAATAGTGATGTTATTTATGGCTCTACAATCAATGCACATCCTCCAAGAACCATCTTTTTTTGGTACTAAAATAACAGGAACATCACAAGGACTTAAGCTTTCACGAACATAACCTTTATCGAGAAGTTCTTGTACTTGCCTTTGTATCTCCTTTGTTTCTTCAGGATTGATGCGGTATGGTGGTCGATTTGGAAGAGCAGCCCCCGGAATAAGATCGATCTGATGTTCAATCCCACGTACAGGAGGTAATCCATTCGGGGTTTCCTTTGGAAAAACGTCCTCATATTCCTGCAAAAGATAAGACACCATACTAGGAAAAGAGGTGTTATCGTTAGCTGACACTAAAATGTCTTTGCACACAAGTACAAGAGTACTTGATCTGGGTTGTTCCTTACTTCTCTCATCTCAGATTTTGTGGCTAACATGACTAAATTTTTTTCTTCTTCTTTCTTTTGATCTCTCAATTTTTTTTTCATATTGGGCTAGTGGCTCTCACTCGCTAATT
>JAAALK010000081.1:4179601-4325308 GCA_019279435.1 Zizania palustris | reverse complement strand
TGGGTAACTTGGATAAATTTGAGTCGCGATCTTCTGACGGGATCTTTTTGGGTTATACTACTCATGGTCATTCTTATCGTGTGTATAATTTGGAAACTAACACTGTCATCGAGTCATGTGATGTGACTTTTGATGAATCAACCCCCTCTGTTAGTTCTGCTTTTGAACAGGCTAATGAACACGACATGGAACAGACCTTATTCGAAGACGAAGATCCCGGAGAATTCGAAGATGAACCCCTACTACCCTCGACGTCAACCCCCGAAGCTGTCCCCGCTTCTACTACTTCGGCACGAGGTCCCGAAGCGACTACCTCAACATCGGTCATCTTGGACCACTCCAACGCACAAGTTGAGGGGGAGACTGCATCCCGCCGCGAGGCTCCACATCATGTTCAAAGGATGCACCCTCCCGAGCAGATCATTGGTGAGCTTGATCAAAGGGTAACACGTTCTCACGCTCATTTTACTAATGCTGCTTTTGTTGCTTCTTTCGAGCCCTTAGATGTTAGTCATGCACTTTCTGATTCTAGTTGGATCAATGCCATGCATGAAGAGCTTGAGAATTTTGAAAGAAACCATGTCTGGACTTTAGTTGATCCTCCACCTAATGTTCATTTCATTGGAACAAAATGGATTTTTAAAAATAAACAAGGGGAGGATGGAACAATTATTAGAAATAAGGCTAGACTTGTAGCTCAGGGCTTTTCTCAACTAGAAGGGATTGATTTTACTGAAACTTTTGCACCTGTTGCTCGCCTTGAGGCCATTAGGATTTTGCTTGCCTTTGCGACATCCCGGGGATTCAAACTCTATCAAATGGATGTCAAAAGTGCTTTTCTTAATGGCTTCATAGGTGAAGATGTTTATGTAAAACAATCCCCCTGGTTTTGAAAACCCCAAGTACCCACATAAAGTCCTTAAACTTCATAAGGCTCTTTATGGACTCAAGCAGGCCCCTCGGGCTTGGTATGATAGACTTAAGTCTTTTCTGCTTGAGCGAGGGTATTTGATGGGCTCTGTTGATAAAACTTTGTTTACTCTCAAGCATGGCAAAGATTTCCTCCTAGTTCAGATTTATGTGGATGATATCATCTTTGGTGGCTCTTCTCATGCTTTGGTTGCCGAGTTTGCAGATACCATGAGCAGGGAGTTTGAAATGTCGATGATGGGTGAACTCACCTTTTTCCTTGGTTTGCAAATCAAGCAAAGCAAACAAGGTACTTTTGTCCACCAGACAAAGTACACCAAGGACCTGCTCAAGAAGTTCGACATGTCCGATGCGAAGCCCCTCGCCACTCCAATGGCTACATCTGTAGCGTTGGACCCTGACGAAGATGGAGAAGCTGTAGATCAGAAGGAGTTCCGGAGCATGATCGGCTCCCTACTCTACTTGACTGCCACGAGGCCGGACATACACTTCGCTGTGTGTCTGTGTGCTCGTTTTCAGGCTTCGCCACGAGCTTCGCACCGCCAAGCGGTTAAGCGCATTCTAAGGTATCTCAAACACACCCTTGAGTTCGGCATATGGTATTCATCGTCTTCATCTTTATGTCTTAGAGGTTATTCAGATGCGGATTTTGCTGGGTGTAGAATTGATAGGAAGAGTACCTCTGGTACTTGTCATTTTCTGGGTACATCTCTGGTTTGCTGGTCTTCTCGCAAACAGTCTAGTGTTGCACAATCGACGGCTGAAGCCGAATATGTTGCTGCAGCTAGCTGTTGCTCTCAGATTTTGTGGATGGTTTCCACTTTGCGGGATTTCGGGTTAGATTATAAGAGTGTTCCACTTTTCTGTGATAACACTAGTGCTATTTGTATTGCAAACAACCCGGTTCAGCACTCCAGAACCAAACACATTGATGTACGGTATCATTTTCTCAGAGATCACAATGAGAAGGGTGATATTGAACTTCAATATGTTGATACCCAACACCAGCTTGCCGATATTTTTACAAAACCCCTCGATGCTTCTCGATTTGCTTACTTGCGTGGGGAACTTGGTATTTGTCATCCCTACGGCATTTTGTGAGGGGGAGCTGAGTTTAAATTGCCTTGCATATGCTCATTATGTGTGGAATTGCATTTACATCTTTTGCCATTATATGCCTGCTTTTAATTCAAAGAAATCATGACAGCTCAGCTCTATGAAATATGTCTGGAACATTGATTGTGCATGATGTTTTATTTTCTAAACTCAAAACTTGCTCACCGCACAATCTTGCATCTAGCTTGTTTAGACTGGACTGCTTTTAGCTATCTTTTATCTACTTGACAGCAAGACACTGTTCCTTGGATGCTAAAATATGCAACTTGAAAAATGTGTTCTTTATTCATGGATACTCATCAAAAGATTTAATTCATCAAAATCAAAATCAAAAATCCATGATTTGCCTGGTTTCAATGAAAAGATCCAGGAGGGTTTGTTTGTCGCACTACTCTATTCTAGACTGCTTACCATTGCACATTGGTCTGAACTGGGATAGTGTAGTGTATGCCAAAATCACCGCCTTAAGCTTTAGATGGCTTTCTTGCCTAGGCTTGGCTTGATTGGAAAGTATAAGGTGGACAAACAAATAACCCCTGGCTATTAAGAAAAGAACAACAAATTTAATGGCTCATCAAGTTTGCTTTCAAAGCTCCTTTTGAACAAGAATTGTCTGTCTAGGGTAGAAATTGTTAGCTTTGCGCAGTCCTTGCCTTCACATGACTAGCTGCTATGGTTAAGTGGTGATGCTTTTACTTCCAAAATGTCAAAATCACATGCCATCATCTTGTTTCCCAGAATGTTAAATTGAGCTGAGCACATGATCATTGATGCTACTGTTGGCATATTTTTGCATTATATGTCTTTGCAATTCTATTCATTTCGAAGCTTTGCATCTTTTAACTGCTCCTTGATGCTTGCATTGCCAAAGGGGGAGATTTGCTGTGTTCTCTGCCGCAAGAAGGCATAATTTCGCAAGGGGAAAGATTTTTGACATAAAGGGGAAGAAAAATTTGCTTAACTCAGGGGGAGTTCTTATCAAGGGGAGATTTGCCAAAGGGGCTTTTACTCTTTTACAAAGGGGGAGAAACATTCTTTTATCAAGTGACATGCTTTGGCTCTTTTCTGAGTTTTTATGGTCACTTGTGTGCTGAAATTTTTAAATTTTCTTGAACTTGGATTTGGTTGTCAATGCACTCATCAAGGGGGAGATTGAGAAACCAAGGGTGGTTTCGGTGTATGTGATGAGTGATTGACAGGGTTATTTACCCTCTGTTCGAAGGGTACCTCCGAAGGGTGTTCGGAGGTGTTTCACCGGAGTGTGTTCGGTGTTTGCTTGCTGCAGCTGTTGCAGCGGAGTGTACTCGTCGGAGGGGTCCGACAGTACACGATGACTGGGTTTGTACCGAAGGCTTCGGTACTTTGGGCGGTACACCGGAGTGTGTACCGGAGGTTGCTAACCCGGAGAGGTCTCCGGAGTACTGGATACACTTGTTTGCTTGTCTGTGGTGCGCAGGGACTTCGGAGGCGACGGACAGGGTTCGAGCCGGGTGAACCTGGGTCAAGCGGGAGGCTTGATGCCAGGGGAGCGGGGGAGCTCCGTCACGGTGGCTGCGAAGGTGGTCCGGGTCGGTCCTCGGGTCGAGGCGTGCCAGGTGAAGGCAGAGAGTGCGGAGCGTGGCTCCGGCTGAAGGTACTCCGAGACAAAGTCCTCGGAGGTGAGGCACTTCGAAGGTACTCCGAATGGAGTGACTTCGGAGTTGGTGGAACAAGTCCTCTGCGGAGGCATGGAATTCGAAGTGTGCTCCGGAGGGAGACACTCGAAGGTAGCCCGACGAAGGTCTCAGAAGTCGAGGCGCATCGAAGGCATGGTCCGGGTGAGGCTCGTCGAGGAGTGTGCTCGGAGTGAGACACGGCGACGAAGTGCTCATGGAATGCTTCATGCGGAGGCCTTGGACGAAGGAGGGACTTCGAAGGGTGGTACTCCGAAGGTGAGGCTTCGGAGTGAGGATGACTTGAGGTGCTTCGGCCATGCATGGCTTCGGTACACGGACGGACGGTGTTCGAGCTCGGAGTAGCTGCGAAGCCGTGGTGATCCACTCCGGAGGTGGTGGTGCGAAGGCCCAAGGGCTTTGACGGCTTCGGCTTAAAACCGTCACTGTATCGAAGGACTTCTTCGGCGGAGCGAAGGCCATCAGGCTGCAGGCTTCTCGCCGAAGCTACCGCACCTTCGCGTGCGATGGGAGGTTCCAGAAGTCAACTCTGTAAAGGCTGACACTGTCTGTTCTGAAAAAGGCTGACACTGTCCCCTCTGCAGCTGACAGAGAAGCCTCCAAAATAAAGGTGGACTACCTTTTGTACCCCTTAGTTCTGTAGAGACAAATCTGTTGTAAACCCTAGGGGTAATGTAGTCACTTCCTTAGGATGAAGCCGTGGGCTATAAATATGGGGGCTCGGTAGGTAACATTTAACACTTTGAGCATTTACTGTTGAGCTCCTGTACACAGACCTCGCTGGTTTTCATCCAGAGTTCAATTTATTTCAGTGTTCCCTGTTCAAGCGGTGAAGCCCTGCTTCTGTGTGCTTTTGCTTGAACTTGCATTGCATACCTCGCTAGTCTTTAGCTCACCGAAGCCTGTCTTGGCGAAGGGTGTTTTTCTCGCGAAGTGTGCTTTACAGTGTGCTGTTGCTCTGTGTAACACGAGGTCAGACCTCGCTGCTTACTAGCGAAGCCCTGTTCGTTTCCCGTTTTGCTTCCTGTGTCGAAGCCCTTAGCGTAGTCCGTTTTGTGTTCGTGTAGACCTTCGCGTACGAAGCCCAGCACCAGTTGCTGTCGCTAAGTACTTGGTCGAAGTCCTCAGAGGGCTGTCCACTCTTGCGAAGGGTGAAGTGCGAAGCCTGCTCGGAGCACCTCGTGTGCTGAGCCTGCACTGACTTAGCAGAATAGATTTTCGAGGGTTGTAAGTGGAGCGAAGTCTTCTTGGCTTCGAACTTTTGATCCTCCGAAGCCTGTGTTCGAAGGTGTCGAAGTACCTCCGAACCAGACCTTCGAAGGTAGTGTTCGAAGCCTGTTCCGCAGAAGACAGAACAGAACCGAAGGCTAAGTTTTTAGCCCGAAATTTTAAAAGCTCCCATTCACCCCCCCTCTGGTCGCCGTTTCCGGTCCAACAGAACCCACTGAAGTGGAGGTGGAAGCTGCTGGTTTGGAACTCGTGCTCGGGGCAGCAGAGTTCTTCCCACTAAAATTACTTTGAGCATTAGAACGTGAGCCTCCAAATGGACCTTTCGCAGCTGATGGTGCAGCAGTAAACTTGGAATTTAACTTGCTTCCTCCAGACATAGTCCTCGTACCAAAAGGCAAAGACTTACTGCTCTTGGTATCTTGCTGCAGTTGGCGTTCAGCTTTGGTGGCTTGATGTACCAAATCAATAAGATGACGGTACGACTGAAACTCAACAATGCGTTGAATATTTCGATGCAACCCAGCCATGAATCGTGCCATAGTTTGTTCTTCATCTTCATATACGTTGGCTCTAATCATAGCCTTCTCCATCTCTTTATAATACTCTTCAACAGAATAACTTCCTTGTTTCAAATTATGCAGTTTATCAAAAAGATCACGCCGATAATGCTTCGGCACGAAACGTCTTCTCATTTCACGTTTCATCTCTGCCCATGTGGCAATAGGATGTTCTCCATCTTCTTCACGATCTTGGAGAAGTTGCTCCCACCAAATCAGAGCATATCCTTCAAACTCTAGAGATGCCATAGCCAACTTCTTCTCTTCTGTATAATTATGCAAGCGAAAGATCTTGTCGACCTTCAACTCCCAAGTGAAATAAGCTTCAGGATCAGATCCTCCATCAAATTTTGGCATGGTAAATTTCAGTTTACCAAGCCTCTCTTCACGATGGCCTCCTCTACAATGTTGGCGATCATGATGGGAATGATTATCATCATTTTCAGATTCAGATTCTTCAGTGTCTTGATTTCTTCGATTCTAGCCCCTCCCTCTTCCATGTGCAGCACTTCGGTTCCTCCGTCCTCTTCTTCCTCCTCTTCCATCACTATCATCACCTTCTTCACCATGGGTGCTTGCTCCATCATTAGGTGGACGACGTCCACTAATTTCATTTAGTATGGTTTGAAAATCTTGGGCCAACCGATCTTGTCTCTCTTCTAGACTTTGCTGTAATTCATTAAATTGTGCCATGGTGACACAATCATTGATCTCAACGCCGTCACCCATCTTTCTGTAAAATTAGTGACAACAAAGGAACAAGAGTATATGTCGAATAAAAATATATGTGGGATCTCTCAATCTCACTTCTCTTACCAACCGAGGCTCAGTGAAGTTCCTGCGGGTTACAGAGAAACAAAATGTGTGGTGGTACCGAGAGCGATGGTTAAGCGAATACAAGACCAGAGAGTACCGATTACGATGGCTTTTATGTGGAGCTTGGTGGGGATTATAAACAAGAAATGCAATCTGGATTCTAGTTGTTGTAAAGTTAAGTAACAATCCAAACTAGAGGTTCCCTGCTTAGTGCTGATCTCAAAATGCTAAAAATGTAAATGGATCACACACACGTGCAAAGAAAATCTCAGATTGATGTAAACAAGGAGTATGATTGGGATGCAAGTGTTGCAATCAAACCCAACCAAAATTTTGTACCAACAAAAGATAGCGATCTGGTTGCACAACTTGAAACACAAACTTTCAGCAACTGTGCTCTCAAACGAACTGATCTTTAAACTTTTCTTTCACAATTTTTTTCTCAACTTTCCTTTTTTTTGAACTTTTCTTTCTTTTACCTTTTTTTATAGAACTGAACACAATGACCAGATATATAAGAGGTTCAAAGGACACACGACGGAAAATGATCAGCAACTAAAACAAAGACTCTAATGGACTGAAAATTAACTGAACTCACTAAAATAATAGATTGAAACAAAGGGATAAACAATATATATGTATATATTTTTTTTGGCTTTTGGTGGATAGGACGAAACAAAATATATGTAGCTAAGGGTAAAGAATCCTACCGTGGAAACCGATCAGCTCTGATACCAGATGATGCATCACGGGGTCTCGATCTTCACGACGTAGGATCGATCTTCAGATAACTAGCTATAGAATAGCCGGATAACTTGCTGCAAGCAGCGATAACTAGTGCAACCTGGCAAATAAAACTCGAAGCCAACCACCGTCTTTAACCGGCAACCTGAATCGAGGATTCGCCCAACCACACTCTCAAAGAACCAACCAACACAGCCTACAATCAATCAAGGAGGACCTTGAAGGGAGTAGGAGCACCAATTGGGAGCGGATGAAGCCGCCGCTTCTGTAATCCCACGAAGGAAATCACAAGAGCAAAGGAAGGTAGAGATCTCTCTCTGAGTTTGTTAGCACGTAGCTAAACAAGGGGTTCTGTATTGAATCATCAAAGGTGCCGATTACAATGGTGCTAGGGGGTATTTATACAAGGAGTAGACCTTGAAGATAGGTGCGAACACGAAACGAAAATACTAGGCGAACTATGTGAAAACGAATCAGCTTCTGGAGAGTTTCCGCGTGGCTGTTGGTCTTCTGAGCGGTCTTCGGTATTTCAGCAATAACTCCTCCTTGGAAGCTTCAATTCATGAACGGTTGGATCCCTTGGAAAGGTGACTTGATAAGATTTCACACCATGTATAATATGCACCATGTAACTTGGTAGAATGATGCAGTTTTAATACGAGAACATTGACTTCATGCAGACTGTTGACCTTCGGACCAGCAAGCACTAAAACTGGTCGGACGCCTTCATGCAAACTTCAAATTGGTCGGGGTTAGATCATTGGAAACTAGACTTCAAGAGTTTTCCAAAAAGTGCTCATTTTCCTTCATAGCTTTTGTAAATCAAAAGTTATGATTATTTCTTTGAGACGATTCTGCAGGACTGGCTTGGTTCGAGCATGATTCTTCTATGTGTCTATTTCCTTGTGAGTTCTTGTCATCCTTCTTGGTAAACCTGAGCATTAGCAATGTACACGACTTAGGTAGTATATAACTCTCATTAATAGTAAAATGAATTTCACAAACTAGCGCGTGCACCTCTTGTTGAAGCTTCTTAGCTCGACTGCGTGTAATTGGTCCATCAAAAACATCTATTGGAGTCGCTGTGGTTGAAGTGGTCGGTGTAGAGGTTGGAGTGGTCGGCGTGGTCATATCACAGCCAGTCCAGCCAAGCTTCGGTAGAAGCTAGAAGGGCTCGGGGGGCACTCTGAAATCAATAGCTTAGGCATTTTTCAGAAAGCAAGCTAGCAAAACCCTTAGAAGTCCACAAGAGCGATTGGAGAACTCCAATCGTCCAATATTTGAGAGACCCTAGCCAAAGGGTTGATCGAAAAGTTCGACAGCAAGCATTTAAGTTTGTATTGCTAGATGATACTCTATATCGCCAAACTATTGATGGAGTATTGTTGAAGTGTCTAGACAATGAACGATCCCAGGTGGCTACGGGAGAAGTCCATGAAGGACTTTGTGGCACTCATCAGTCGGCCTAGAAAATGAGTTGGATTCTCAAAAGAGCGGCTTTCTACTGGCTGACTATGACTGAGGATTGTTTTAAATATTATAGAGGGTGTGAAGCATGTTAGAAGTTTGACAATATTCAATTAGCTCCTTCTTCATTACTTAACCCTATTGTCAAGCCATGGCCATTCCGAGGTTGGGGTTTAGACTTCATCAGCCAAATTCACCCTCCTTCCTCAAAGGGGCATCGGTTCGTGCTGATGGCGACAGATTACTTCACCAAGTGGACCGAGGTCGTACCTCTCAAGAACATGACTCACACCGAGATACTTGACTTTATCTTGAAACACATTATACATAGATTCGGTACTCCTCAAAGTCTCACTACAGATCAGGGTAGTTCATTTGTTTTTAAAGAAGTGAGGGAATTTGCCGAATATTATGGTATTAAGTTAATAAACTCTTCGCCCTCCTATGTTCAAGCCAATGGTCAGGCTGAGTCTAGTAATAAAGTCATGATTAAGCCCATTAGAAAGAAAATTGAAGAATTCCCTAAAAGGTAGCATGAAGTGCTCTCCGAGACGCTATGGGCTTGTAGAATTGCAAGCACAGTGCTACCAAAGTTAGTCCATATGAGTTGGTATATGGACAAGAAGCCATTCTACCTCTAGAAGTAGATCTTGGTTCTCTAAGAGTGTTAAAACAAGATGGCTTATCGGTCGACGAGTATGAAACTCTTTTGAAAGACAATCTAGAAGAAGTGACCGATAAGAGATTGAGGGCTTTAGAAGCCATAGAAATAGACAAGAGGAGAGTAGCTAAAGCCTACAATAAGACGGTTAAACCAAAATCGTTTCAAGTAGGTGACTTGGTTTGGAAGACGATTTTACCCTTAGGCATTAAGAGTCCCAAGTTTGGTAAATGGTCGCCTAGTTGGGAAGGCCCTTTCAAAATAGCCGAAATCGCTCCTGGCAATGCATGTGTTAGAATCTCTGCAAGGAGAGCGGTTTCGAAGAGCTTTGACTGGTAGATACTTGAAAAGGTATTTCCCAAGTGTGTGGCAAATAGCTTAAAAGATGTCGAAAGGCCGATATGGAAGGTATCGTCTTTAGCCCGTTGTGCTTTTAGTTCACTTAGTTCACTAAAAGGCAGGGGGGCATGTGTTGATAGCAAAAAATGGCATCAATGATTAAGATTGTCAAAATATCAATTTTGGTAATTTGGGTCGAAAATGTACATGTCTTGGGTTTGGCCGAAACCCTATAGGGCCGAAGGACCACCGGGCTATGGGCTCCGGAAGCTTCCAGCCAGCCCATAGCCTTCGACAAGAGGCCTTCGGACGCCCACTCCGCCGAAGCTTCGGCCCGAGGAGTAGGCTTCGGTGGGCCTGGCCGAAGGCCCACTTCGGGCAGAGATAGAGTTAAATCCAATTATGGCTAAGTGTTTTTCTCTACGCATGATTCAGCCGAGTCATATCAGGTTAGATTTATAGATTAGAAGTCTAGCCCCTATAAATATAGGGCGAAGCTGGTTCAGAGCCCCCCACACAAATCAACCACAAAGCCCTATCTTTGAATCGTATTTACTTTATCCTTACTTTTCTTTACTCTTCGTGGGTTTGCCTGTAAGCTCTCCGACGGTCACTTCGGAACAGTGGTAATCCTTGTTATTTCGCTTGTGAAGTATCCGTTAATCTATGTAATAGATTGCTATCACCTTGTTACTTCGCCTGTGAAGTATCCGTTAATCTATGTAAATAGATTGCTATCGCCTTGTTACTTCGCCTGTGAAGTATCTGCTAATCTCCGTAACAGATTGCTACCTTCGCCATTAGTGCAACACTTAGCAAAATTCGATCCTCAGTCCGAATTGGTACTTCGAATCTACTCTGTTGCAGCTTACCTACGTTCGACGCTACTTCGCCGGAGGTATTCGGAGCTGAGAGATCGGTTTCGGAGGTTGCCAGAACATCCTTCGGTGAGATCCCTGCTTTGACCGCACGTCGATACGCTCCGCCAGCACACTTCGTCACGACAGGGTTCGCCACGCTCATACTCCGCTCCGGACGAAGCAACACTCGCGTGTTGCATCTAAGTCATTGTTCTGTATCGTACTGTATCGGAGAATTCACACCGAACCCGTTCTTAGGTGATTGTCGCGTCCATATCTATTCGGACTTCATCTTCGATCAGATCAGTCCGAACGCTGAAGGTACTCTTCGGCGGGACACTTCGCACCAGACGCCGAAGATACCCTTCGATGACCCCCTTCGCACCATACTTCGAATCAGTCAGGCTCCGCTCGGTTTGCTGATTTATTTTGTTTAATATATATATCTTTCGGCTAATTGGATTATTTTGTGTGATCTGATTACCTGGCGACTCCACCCCTCTTACCATGGCTAAGGGTAGTCGGAACGCGACGTCGGTGTTGTGTTACGCTTAGGCTTGTCCCTAAGTATCCACACACTTTTGGATCGTCGAACTGACCCAAGTATGGGGGCACGTTTTCGTGTCAACAGACGTCACTAAAGGTGGCTTTAGGGTTTCAGACGCAATACTATTTAGTGACGGGTGATACTAACAACCGTCACTAATGTGGTGCCCCATATTTAGTGACGTAGTCTCAACACAGACCGTGACTATAGGGGCAACCTTCAGTGATGGGTAACTGTATGACCCGTCCCTAACATGGGCGCCCTTGCCAACCTCATATATAGTGACGGGTCCTATTCTGTGTGAAACAACCTGTCACAAAAAGTGTATTACTGACACGTGTCTTTTACATATCACTAAAACTGCGTCACTAAAGACCATTTTATGGTAGTGAATGTGTGGACAAAGTCCACACTTTATATTAGTAGAGATACTGTGTCCTCTTGGACTAATAGGTGTAGTATATGGTTGGTTTGATTATATACATGGTTTGAAGCTATGCGTTTAGTTGTCTCTAGGTGATGGCCCTCTTGGCACGTTGCTTCAGATGCTAAGGTGATTATTGATTAATTAATCAAAAGACGAGACGACATCAAGAATCACAAACAAATTTATGTTTTTTTAAGCAAAGTCCTTTTGCTTTGCTTTCTAGCCAAATCTACTGAGATCACTACATGAATCCAGTCATTACCGAGTCTCTTAGAAATAAAAGTGAAAACGGATTTGGATCCAGATTTTTTAATTTCGGATACGGATAAAATTCAGATATTTTTTGGATACAGAAATATATATGATATAAATGATATCCAATAAATATGAGATAAATATAGATTGAGATAATACGACTATTCGGATTATCGGAGAAAAAAGCCTATTGGCCCACTATTTCTATTTGTCTGATCTGCCTATTCAAGTTTTCTCTCTAGCGGTCCAAGGCTGCCATGGCTGCTCGTTTGCTCGCTCCAGGCTCCAGCCATCTGCCGCCGCTACCTTTGCTGCGCACCGTTGCCAACACGCCATTCCGACCGCCTTCCCCGCCGGCACTCGTCGCAGCCCAGCCCGACATGCATCTAGCACCGAGTCGCATCCCCGTCGACGCCCCGCCGTAGTCTAGCCCGGCGCATCAGCCTGCGCCCAACCGCAGCGCCTACGGCCTACCGGGCGGCGCCTAGCTGCCACCCCGGTTGGAGCCGCACCTTAATTAGCCCCAAACGCCACGCCCTATGCTGCCTGTAGGAGAAAGAAGGGAAAGAAAGCAAAGGAAAGGAAGAAAACAAGAAAGAAGAGAGAAGAACGAAGAAAGGGGAAAAGGAAAAGAAAAAAAGAGAAGATAGAGGAAAAATAAGAAAAAAATAAAAATGAGGTAAGAAAAGATTTTCAAATATTTTATAATTGTTTTAGGATTTTTTTAAATTGGATGCATATAATTTATAATTTCAAAACTTATAAATCTTTTAGAATGGATACAAGTATTTTAGAATTTAAAAATCATCTTAATTTTTTTAAATGGGATATAAGTATTTTATAATTTTAAAAACATATTAATTTTAAAATCGGATACAAGCATTTTATACTTTCAAAAACTTCTTAATTTTTTAAATAAGATACAAGTATTTTTCCGTGGGATATTTTGAAATATTTTATAATTCAGAAAACTTCATTTGATTTTTTAGAATTAAAAAACCATTAATACCTACTTTGCTAATTCACAACTAGAATTAAAAATGGAGTCCTAATTATGAATATGATTTTTCTACAAAATTTGATTCATTATTTCATGCATTTACAATTCAAATTTGACATATTTCAATATAAATCCTAGAAATACGCTTATTGAATTAAAAATAGTAAACCGACCTAAAAAATACTAAATTTTTACATGAGATAAGCTATGTTATATTTTGATCATAGAAAAAGTTTCAATTTAAAACAAAAATTTAACTATCAATTTTCTTTTAAACCCAATCCTTTCATTCTTTAAATCATAATTTATTCGGGAGAATTTCCCGCATTCTTAATATCATACATGATAACTTTTAGAAAACATTTTTAAATTTTTATCATAGTATTTATGTATCATATCATGACATCATGATAGTTCTTGTATTTTTAAAAGTTTATTTGATTTTTTTAGAATTAAAAACCATTAAACTCTACGTTCCTAAACGCAACCAAAAACTCAATTAGCTGTGACGATACAGTGATATCCCATCAAAAAATATTGAATTTTCCAGACAGCTACATTATAGTGGTACCATTTACAGCAAATATAAATATTTCAACAATAGTTTTTTCGCGCACTCCCCAATTTTTTCCTGCGCACTCCGCATTTTTTTTGCGCGATGAAGATTTTGTTGCAGCTCAATATTTTCACTAATAGTAGGTGTTGGCGTAAAAGATTACGCAAACAGGTTCTCTAAAATTAAGAACTAATAAACAAAGAGTTTGTGAAGCGAACTATCTCAAGCCTCCGTATTGGATAATAGCTTGAAATATTTCGAAGTTGTGTATTGAATACCTGAATATTCGATGCCTATTACAAGGTGAGAAGGGAGTATTTATAGGTAAAAAATATAAGGAAAGACTTTTTTACCCCTCAATTACAATTGACATAGTAAAAACTATTCGGTACCCCGAATAGGGTTAAAATAGTAAAATCTATTTGGAGAAGGTAGATAAGGCAGACGTCTTATCAGTCCTGCTATTTTCCACAGTAGCTTCGGAGCTTTCGAAGGATACCTTCGGACCATGAAGCCGGAGTATCCTTCGTCTTAGAAACTTCATCATCTCTAGAGATGAATGCAAACTTCGATGCTGGTGAATTTGAGGAGCCATGCTGAATAGCGTGGGCCTCATGGCTCCAAATGTGATGAGTCATTGTCAACGGAAGTCAAAGAGGATAAGAAGAGGAGAGAAGACCTGCTGTGTCTGGGCCGCATGTGACTCAGGTACACGGGCAGCGAGCGACTGTCGGGCAGAGGGGCCGCGAAGTCAGGCTGGCCCAATCCGGTTACATGGGCTAGGAGCAGCAGAGAATCCACTGTGCTATTGACCAGGATTGACTCAGGTACACGAGCGACGAGCGATTGCTGGGATGAGAGAGCTGAGGAATCGGGCCAGCCCAATCCGGGTACCTAGTGCAAAGTCGGTGGACGCTTTGTTAGTTTCAGGCGCAAAACTGATGACCGCTGATCACGGATCGGACCGTTCTGGGGCGAACCCGTAGTCGCTACGAAAGCTTCGCTTTCGGATAAGTCATCTGTAAATAGGAGTTTACTTTTTTTGTCCTTAGGCCCACAGTGAGTCAGTCGAGTCTGTAAAAATATCCTAAGGGCAGTTTGGTCTTTTCCATTTTATTTCAGCGTCTGTAAATACCCTAAGGGTCTTTTGGTATTTTCCTAGGATATTGGGCTGCCTATAAATAGGGCCCCAATCCCTAGGGTTAGGGTTACCCTTTTCTAAAATCACTTTACTAATCAAAAGGATTGGGTCATTCTCTTTGCTCCTGTGTGCACCGCCACTGCTCATCTCAATCCAACCAAGTCTGCGATTTTTGTCTCTTCAAGTTTTTTGATCGCTTTGGTTTGCATGTCTCATCCGTTTGCTTGGTCTGAGTTTCACCATATTCTCCTGAATCTTCTGAAACTGATGTTTTTATGGCTATATTCTATTCGGTATTCATAACTGCCAAGCCGCAGGCTAGCACGCTGTCTAGTTCTTGATTACAGCTAGTTCTTGTATTGATTCCTGTTTGCGTGCGATTCAATCTGTTGCTGTGTAGGTTTTTCAGGTTGTCAGCTAGCTATGAACAATGAAAAGCCTAGGAGCTAGTATTCAGTTGCTTTGATTTGTGTGCAAAGTGTGTTCATCTGTGCCTGAGTTTTTTCTCTACGGGAATTTTCCCTTGGCACTGTTTTGCTTCTTTAGCCTAGACTCTAGCTAGCACGTGTTTGTGCAAGTAGCACAGAGGCTAGGATCTTTAGCACTCTGCATGGCGCAAAATGGCAGAACTCGCTGCGCACCGTAGCAGGTGTCTGCTGTGAGCAAGCGAAGTATTACCTAGTTCTTTGAAGCCGAACCCAGCTGCCAGCCTGTGTCTTTGATATTTTTTATGTGGAACAAGCTAGTTCGGAATAGCTAGCTTCACTAGTCTGTTGTCTTCGTTCCGTGGCCTTATTTGCGGACACCGAAGCACTCTGTGCGAAGCTTGTTCTGCCATCTGACCAAAGCTTTGTACTTCGGTGATTTGAACAGGCCTCGCTGTTTGTTTTTCGAAGTATAGGCTTCGTTTTGTGCTTCGATCTTGACCTTGCTTCGGAGGTTACGAAGTAGTACTCGAAGTACTGAGCTTCGACAGCACACCTTCGCATTTGAGTCTCCCTGTTAAATCTCTGGCATGGGCCCCACACTGTGAGAGTGCTAGGCTTCGGCTACATTCATTACGGGGTTCGGCAAGTCCAAATCCTACTCCAAAGGCCTGCTCTGCATACTTCGATTTCCGAGTATACATTTTTTGTAAGCTTCGGTCTGTGTTTATTCTGACTTCGAAGTTCACAACTGCAACCTTCGCATGACTACTTCGAAGCATACTTCAGCTCAACAACAACTAGCTTCGGTACTACATACCTCGAACAGACCTCGACAGCTACACACTTACAGACTTCGCACAAGGACTTTGAACAGGCTTCGTCAAGTACCGAACAGGAGACAAATCTTGAACAGTAAGATTCCTCATTTTTACATACACTCATGTTAAATCTCTGTGATGATCTATTTCTGTGAAGCTTGATCTGCCCATGTTTTAAATGCTTTTATTAATCTGCCTTTAAGCACTGTGTTGGTGTCTCTTCATTTAGAACACCGGTCGTTTTTAGGCCAGATCCTTTTAGACTTTGTTGATCTGTGTTACTTTTCCCTGCTAAGTCTATTGAGGTGCGTTGGGTGTTGGGAGCAGGTGATGGGGGATTGGTCCCGATCTTCCGATAGGTAAAGGATAAACTTGGGTTGGTGGAGAATCTCGACGTTGGCGATCCAAGGCTCTGGTCCGGCGGATCAAAACCTCGCAATCGTTACGCCACTGTCTCCGTTGGTTATCAACCACGTAGAACGCGATTGACCTCGCCACGAAGGCTAATTCCTGCAAGCGAACCCAAGAACACAAGCAAGAACAGGAAGGATACAAATCGAATGCCAAATCACAGACAAACGAAGATAAGTTGAGGTTTCACAAACGCCAATGCGGCAGCCAATCGGTCCGGCGCAAGAGGCGGGATCTAAACACAACAGTGTAGATGCAACAAAGCAAAACCTAACCCTAGAAGTGGCTGGCGTGAGTTTATATAGGGCGGCGGCCTGTGGAAGGGGAACAGACTTGGGCTGTGGGCTAGAAGACGTACAGACTCAGATTATGGCCAACACGGCCCAGTTCTGTCACGCAGTACTGTTTTAAATACACAGGTCGACTCGAGACTCCAAATGATGTGAAACCAATGGCAAAAGATCCGTCTTCTCCTCAGCTTTCCAAAAAGTCCAAGAACGCGCCAATCGGACTTCGTATGAGGAAGTTATGCCCATTTTGGTGAATGGTGGTCGATGTAGTCCGAACCAGCGAATTCTTGACTTCAAATCATCCGTGCGGCTCCGTCTTCAACTCCAACTCTCCTATTCCATCTCCCATGTTCCTAAGCAACAAAATATCACTAGTATTCAGTAGCATCCCATCCAAACAAATATAATCAAAGTTGCTAAGGAACGAATTAACCTCATGGTTCAAGCGACGGGCACGGGCGCGTGTGATTGGTCCTTGTAGTTGAATTGTAGGTGGAGGCTTGTGTGTATCATGTGAAGTGATGTCCTCATCATCCTCCCCCTCTTGAATTGGAGTCGTCCTCGACTCAAGCTCATCATCATCTCCCAAATAGGGTTTTAAATCTGAAATGTTAAATGTGGGGCTAACCCCAAAAGCTGCAGGCAACTCAAGCTTATATGCATTGTCATTTATCTTCTCAAGCACACGGAAAGGACCATCAGCACGGGGCATCAATTTAGACTTTCGTAAATCAGGAAAACGATCCTTGCGCAAGTGCAACCAAACAAGATCACCTGGTTCAAATGTTATCTCTTTTCTACCCTTACTACCATAAGCACGATACTTCTCATTCATTTTCTCTATGTTTGCTTTAGTAGTTTCATGCATCTTAAGTAATAATTCAGCACGTGTAGTAGCATCAAAATTCAAGTTTTCAGATGGTGGTAATGGCAGCAAATCAATAGGAGCACGCGGATTAAAGCCATAGACCACTTGAAACGGACTTACCTTAGTAGTGGAGTGTACTGACCTATTATATGCAAACTCAATATGAGGTAGACACTCTTCCCAGAGCTTCAAGTTGGTCTTCAAAACAGCCCTCAACATGGTGGATAATGTGCGGTTGACGACCTCCGTTTGTCCATCCGTTTGGGGGTGACAAGTAGTAGAAAACAGCAGCTTCGTCCCCAACTTATGCCACAACGTCCTCCAAAAATGACTTAAGAATTTGGCATCACGATCTGAAACGATGGTATTGGGAACTCCATGCAAGCGTACGACCTCTCTGAAAAACAAATCAGCAACATTTGTAGCATCGTCGCTCTTGTGACAAGGTATAAAATGCGCCATTTTAGAGAAACGATCTACCACCACAAAAATACTATCTCTCCCCCTCCTAGTTCTAGGTAACCCTAACACAAAATCCATAGAAATATCCTCCCAAGGTACACTAGGGACGGGCAGAGGCATATAAAGACCATGTGGGTTTAGACGGGACTTAGCTTTATTGCAAGTAGTGCATCGTGCCACATAGCGCTCAACATCTCGTCTCATCCTAGGCCAATAGAAATGTGTGGACAGCACAACTTCGGTTTTCTTGGATCCAAAATGACCCATCAAACCACCACCGTGTGCTTCCTGCAATAACAACAAGCGAAGAGAGCTAGCCGGAACACATAACTTGTTAGCACGAAAAAGATATCCATGATTCAACACATATTTGTTCCAAGCACGGTCATTTGTACAATTTGCAAAAGCATCTTTGAAGTCCAAATCAGTAGCATACATGTCCTTCAATGTTTCTAAACCGAAGATCTTACAATCAAGTTGAGAAAACAATGTATATCGTCTAGATAAAGCATCAGCAATCACATTATCTTTCCCTTTCTTATGCTTAATGATATATGGAAAAGTCTCGATAAATTCTACCCATTTAGCATGTCGTTTATTCAGATTTGCTTGACTACGTATATGCTTCAATGCTTCATGATCCGAATGAATAATAAACTCCTTAGGCAAAAGGTAATGTTGCCAAGTTTCAAGCACTCGCACTAAGGCATATAATTCCTTATCATAGGTAGAATAGTTCAACTGTGGGCCATGTAATTTCTCACTAAAATAGGCCACGGGTTTACCTCCTTGCAGCAGCACACCTCCTAATCCCAACCCACTAGCATCACATTCTAACTCAAAAGGCTTACTGAAGTCGGGTAGCTGAAGTAGAGGTGCATGTGTAAGACGATCTTTGAGTGTGGCAAAAGCTTGTTCATGTGCTGGCTCCCACGCAAAAGTAATTCCCTTCTTGGTCAACTCATGCAAAGGACCGGCTATGGTGCTGAAATCTTTCACAAAACGCCGGTAGAAACCTGCAAGACCAAGAAAACTACGTACATGTGTGATAGTTTGGGGTTGCGGCCAGCTGTTGATTGCTTCTACCTTTGCCGCGTCGACCTCAATACCCTGTGAAGTGACAACATAGCCAAGAAACACAACTCGATCCGTGCAAAACGTGCACTTCTCAAGGTTACCAAACATTCTAGCTTCACGAAGGGCAAAAAAAACAGCACGTAGGTGTTCAACATGTTCAGTGAGAGACTTGCTATAAACCAAGATATCATCAAAGTATACAACCACAAAGCGTCCTATAAAGTGTCGTAGGACTTCATTCATCAAGCGCATGAAGGTACTAGGTGCATTAGTAAGTCCAAAAGGCATGACAAGCCACTCATATAATCCAAACTTTGTTTTAAAAGCAGTTTTCCATTCATCACCTAGTTTCATGCGAATTTGGTGGTAGCCACTACGGAGATCGATCTTAGAAAAGATAATGGCACCACTAAGCTCATCAAGCATGTCATCTAATCTAGGAATAGGGTGTCGATATCGAATGGTGATATTATTAATAGCACGACAATCAACACACATGCGCCAACTACCATCTTTCTTAGGTACCAAAAGAACGGGTACTGCACAAGGACTAAGGCTTTCACGGACGTACCCACGATCAAGAAGGTCCTGTACTTGGCGCTCAATTTCTTTTGTCTCCTCCGGATTGGTACGGTACGCTGCACGATTAGGAAGAGACGCTCCCGGGACCAAATCAATTTGGTGCTCGATGCCGCGTATCGGTGGCAGCCCGGGTGGTATCTCAGCAGGAAAAACATCTTTAAACTCCTGCAAAAGGTCAGTGACTGCAACAGGAAACGAGCTAGGAATGTTCGCAAGTGAAAACAACACGTTTGTGCAAATCAAGCCATATAGCAAGGGAGTATCATCACAAATTTCAGCAAGGTCAGTTTTAGTTGCAAGCATGACATGTCCTTTTAGATTAATAACATGTGATGAAGAAGGAGAAGCAATTTTATCTTTTTGTTGCCTCAAAGCGTCTTAGCTACTTGCTGATTTTCAGAAGGTTGTTTGCTCTTTTGTGCATCCCTAGCATGTTTTTCTTGTTCAAATTTTACAATTTCAGCGGGAGTCATAGGAAGCAATGTAATTTTCTTTCCTTTATTCATAAATGTATACTTATTGCTCCTACCATGGTGTGTAGCATCAGTATCATACTCCCAAGGTCTACCAAGTAACAAAGAACATGCTTGCATTGGTACTACATCAAAATCAGCAACTCCTAAGTATGTACCAATGGCAAATTTGATGTTAGCAGTTTGTGTTACCTTGACCTTACCGCTATTATTGAACCATTGCACATGGTAAGGGTGCGGATGCGCTCGTGTGGGAAGTTGAAGCTTCGTTACCATGTCGTGGCTCACCAAATTGTTGCAACTACCGCTATCGATGATGACACGTACACGGCGGTCATTGACGAGGAAGAAGGTCTGAAACAGATTGTTTCTTTGTGCCCGGTCGTCCTGCTCCATGTGAGTGCTTAAAACACGTTGTACAATAAGTGCTTCATGGTCGGCATAGGTATCCGGCGCAAAAACAGCGTCATCGTCGAATGTATCATCATCTCCTGCAATGTTAGCAGCAAGTGCATATTCATCTTCAACATCACTAGCACTTACATAGCCACCGTCTTCCGTAGCAATATAAGCCCGCTGACTAGGGCAGTCCTTCATAACGTGGCCAAGTCCTTTGCATCTGTGACACTGGATCGCTGCAGAACGTGCAGTAGAGGCCGCCGAGGAGGTGGGCTTGGCTGGCGCCTTGGTTGCTGCAGTCTTGGAACTCTCAACCTGGGCTGTAGATGTAGAGGGTGCTGATGTAGCCGCCGGTCGAGAAGGGGGTGCGGGTGGTCGTTGCTGCTGCCCAGTTGAGCGTGAAGTAGCACCACCAATGTTGGTCCTCATGCTGCGTTGTGGTTGTTGGCGACCCTGCAATTCTTTTTCTGCAAGCATAGCAAGGTGGAAAAGACGAGTGATAGTATTGTATTCTTTATAATCAATGATATCCTGAATTTCACGTCTTAAACCACCATAAAAACGGGCCATTTTATCCTCATTGTCCTCCTCAATTTCAGCACGTATGCAACCTATTTGCAATTCCTGATAATACTCCTCTACCGATTTATTTCCTTGGTTTAGGCGCTGCAATTTTTTTCTCAAATCACGTTTATATGAAGGAGGGACCCATCTACCACGCATTTGCCGTTTTAACATATCCCAAGTTTGTGGTTCATTTCCAACCTGAACTATTTCAGTCCACCAAAGAAGAGCATATCCAGTGAAGTCACTAGTAGCTAAACGCACGCGGTGGATAGCAGGAACCATGTGAGCATTAAATTTTTGTTCGACTGACATCTCCCAATCTAAATATGCATCTGGATCATAGGTGCCAGCAAAAGGAGGTACTGAAAATTTTACCTTAGAGTAGGGATCATTGTTCCTGTGGTTGTCAATGTTACCTCGTGGAGGGCGGTTGCGGTGGCCGCCCATACCTTGACGGATGAACTGAAAGCGATGACGTGCAGCCTCGTCAGGGTCAATGGCATTGTTTCCGGCATAGGATAGGTCGTCTTCATCTTCAATATGATCGTCTTCCTCTTCAACATGTTCATCGTTGGCTCGTGCAGCAGGCAATCGTGTTTCCAAGGCAGTCATCCGGTCTACTAGGTCAGCCACAGTACGTGCGAGACGTTCGATGGAATGTTGGGTCTGCCGCTGAGACTCTAGTAGAGCACGTCGTGAGACGCATTCATTAAAATCAGATGGAGGGGTGCCGCTGTTATCTGCCATGTTAGTGAAAGACAAAACAACAAAGAATAATCCTGGTGGAAAAACAGCTCGGTGGGGTGCTGGATGTGTGGTGGAAGCAATTCGTCAAGCACCTTACCCACGCTTGCAAGTGTTCTTACCACGCCGCAGTGAGGTCACCGGCCTACAGGTGATGAACCAAGTGGAGGATGGTGTACAATTGCAAGGAATGAACCTGTCCTGACCAAGAGAAATGTGTAGCTTGGAAGGCAAAGTGAGTAGCAAGGATTAGCGATAATAATAACAGTTAAACCAAGTTCAATAAGTATTCCCTAGTACTCGTCAAAGTTGCTGACCGTAGTGCTCCCAAAGTGAAAGTTCAAGTAATAGAGGGAAACTATGTGCCCAAAATCAAAAGGAAGCAAAAACAGGTCAAAATCAGCTCTCTATAGATCGGACAAGGGATCGGACAAGAGATCGGACAAGTGATCGGACAAGGGTATGTGCAATTTTTTTTTCTCTTTTTTTTTCTGCTGCTGTTCAGATCGGACAAGAGATCGGACAAGAGTTCGGACAAAGGTTCAGACAAGAGATCGGACAAGCAACAAACAGCCAAAGACTTCCTCAGATCGGACAAGTGTTCGGACAGGAGTTCGGACAAGAGTTCGGACAAGAGTTCGGACAAGCAACTAACAGCCCGCTTCTCTTTTTTTTATATTTTTTTTTCTCCTATTTTTTCACTCTATTTTTTTTGAAACAAGGATGACCAGAGGAGTAACCACAAAAATTGGCACCTACAACTGAGGTGGGATGTGGCTCACAAAAATTCAAACAAGTTCGCTGTCCGGCGAGCAAAAACTTTGTCCAATTTTTTTCTTTATCTTCCCGATTTTTTTTGGCGATTTTGGTGAGGGCTAACCGACTACCCTCCAAATTGAGTCAGGAACACGCTCAAAAAATTTCAGATTTTTCTGCCAAACGAGCGAAAAGTTATGCCTATTTTACTGAAGGGGGGTCACAAAGAGCAGATGTGGAAAACAAATAGGGTTGCGGAAGGGGGGGGGTTTCGGTGGGGAAATTTTTTTCTGAGACACAAGAACAACTACTACTCAAACGACACAGAGGGATGACTAAACCAGCAACAAGACTCGACCAAGAACACGAACTCAACAAAGTTAAAACTGAAATTAAAATCGCAAGGCACAAAGGGGTTCTCGGTGGGGAATTTTTTTTTTGGTGCGGTTTTCTGGACTTTAGGTAAAAACAACAGCAGATCGAGATTACCTAACGGGAAATCTGAGCTCTGATACCAGCTGATGGGGGATTGGTCCCGATCTTCCGATAGGTAAAGGATAAACTTGGGTTGGTGGAGAATCTCGACGTTGGCGATCCAAGGCTCTGGTCCGGCGGATCAAAACCTCGCAATCGTTACACCACTGTCTCCGTTGGTTATCAACCACGCAGAACGCGATTGACCTCGCCACGAAGGCTAATTCCTGCAAGCGAACCCAAGAACACAAGCAAGAACAGGAAGGATACAAATCGAATGCCAAATCACAGACAAACGAAGATAAGTTGAGGTTTCACAAACGCCAATGCGGCAGCCAATCGGTCCGGCGCAAGAGGCGGGATCTAAACACAACAGTGTAGATGCAACAAAGCAAAACCTAACCCTAGAAGTGGCTGGCGTGAGTTTATATAGGGCGGCGGCCTGTGGAAGGGGAACAGACTTGGGCTGTGGGCTAGAAGACGTACAGACTCAGATTATGGCCAACACGGCCCAGTTCTGTCACGCAGTACTGTTTTAAATACACAGGTCGACTCGAGACTCCAAATGATGTGAAACCAATGGCAAAAGATCCGTCTTCTCCTCAGCTTTCCAAAAAGTCCAAGAACGCGCCAATCGGACTTCGTATGAGGAAGTTATGCCCATTTTGGTGAATGGTGGTCGATGTAGTCCGAACCAGCGAATTCTTGACTTCAAATCATCCGTGCGGCTCCGTCTTCAACTCCAACTCTCCTATTCCATCTCCCATGTTCCTAAGCAACAAAATATCACTAGTATTCAGTAGCATCCCATCCAAACAAATATAATCAAAGTTGCTAAGGAACGAATTAACCTCATGGTTCAAGCGACGGGCACGGGCGCGTGTGATTGGTCCTTGTAGTTGAATTGTAGGTGGAGGCTTGTGTGTATCATGTGAAGTGATGTCCTCATCAGCAGGCCATTGATTTGAAAGAATTTTTTTAGGTGCCCATTCACCCCCCTCTGGTCGCTACTTTCGGTCCTATAGAATTATCATTGACTGTTGATCTCTAAAGTCCTGAGGATGAAGTATTTCCCCCCAATAGTAGCCCCTCAAATACGCTTCTCCAATTTAACCTGTATGGCAGGAAAGATATACACAAGGAATATTTTTATATTCAGGGACTTAGAGAAATTTGAAGGTGCTACCATTATTCAAAGGGTATTTGACATCGAAGTATCTTTGATGAAAACTTCGAACTGAGACTGATGTGTGAACGCTTCGCAGGGAAGTGAACCGTTACAGAGGCAGAACGTCGTGATGAGCCGTTAATTTTGAGCCGTTACCCTTCAAGTACTCGTTATGCTCCCAAAAAAGGTAACGGTCGAAATTTTATAGTGGGTTCACACCTTTTTACTTCCTGGTCCCACCTGTCAGTGACAGAAGTTGAACCTGCAATGTGAACGCGATCGAGGCACAGTAGCTAGCGGAAAGGCTATAAAAGGGGGTTGAAGCCCACCGAAAATTTTTATAGAGCTTAATTTCCTGAGCCTTCAGCTTTAAACCTTCATCAATTCGGATACAAGTCTTTGGCTTAGAACTTTATAAGTTGTCTTTGTCTCTTAATCTTGAAGGTCCTGGGGATGAAGTATTTCTCTCAACAGTAGGTTCACGTCAATGAAACTCAATTACCATGATGGTTCACAATACATGTCAGCAAAATTTACTTTTTATGATAGTTCTACATGCATATCAGGGAATTGGTTTTGTTGACTGCTTTTTTACCATGTCCCTAAATTAAGCGTTTTTTGTTTTTTGTGACGTGTTATTAAATAACCATCAGCATAATATTTAACTAGGGTATGTTAGGATTTATGCCATTACAATTTTGTAAATTTAGAGAAATGTTTATTACAATTCACATATTTAGATTCATGCCATTACAATTTTAGAGAACTCCAAACTATACCATTACAAATTTAGAGAATTTTGAAATATGCCATTACAATTTTAGAGAATTCCAAAATATGCCATTACATTTTGAGAGAGCTACAATTCCAGAATGACATAAATCCAAATATGCGAATTGTAATGGTATTTCTCCAAAGTCACAAAATTGTAATGGTATAAATCAAATTATTCCATTTAACTATCGGGGCTAGTCGTGTTTCTGGTAGTGTAATCGAGTGTCGCAATCTAATTTTTTCAAAATTTCTTTCCATTTAGTGAATAAAAACTAAAAATGTACTCATAATTTTGAATATAATTTTTCTACCAATTTTGGTTTATTATTTCATGTACTTGCAGTTCAAATTTTACCTATTTCAATTTAATTCTTGGAAACATATTTAGTAAATTAAAAATAGAAAATAGATCTATAAAAATGCTAATTTTTATATGAGATAAGCTATCCTGTATTTTTATCGTAGAAAAATTTTCAAGCTCAAAATGATGTTAGGTTTGTCAAATTATTCATAACCATTGATTATTTAAGATTTACTTCAAAGATAATCCTTTCAAATTTATGTGATGTCAACTATTACTTGTCACTTGTATGTTGTGATTGTTAATAAAAAATTATATTAATGATGATATCTAGTAAATATTCATAACCATATTAGTATCAGCTCCATATCCGCTCCATGTTCAAATCCAATGATATCTGATTCCGTTTTCATATCCGGACTACCCGAATCCGAATAAAAATATAAAAAGGATATGGTATTACTAATATCTATCTATACGTAATCCATTTTCATCCCCAATCGCAAGAGGCCATCGTAGTTGTTGGGGAAAATACTTCATCCTCAGGACTTTAGAGATTAACAGTCAAAGATGACTTATCAGCATCAATGCTTGCGTTCATCTCCAGAGGTGATGAAGTTTCTAAGCCGGAGGATGCTTTGGCTTCATGATTCGAAGGCATCCTCTGAAGGCTCCAAAGCTACAGTGGAAAATAGCAAGACTGATAAGACGCCTGCCTTATCTACCTTCTCTAGATAGATTTACTATTTTAACCCTATTCGGGGTACCGAATAGTTTCCACTATGTCGGTTGTAATTGAGGGGTAAATAGGTCTTTTCCTTAGACTTTTTGCCTATAAATACCCTCCTTCTTACCCTGTAATAGGCATCGAATACCTAGCTATTCAATACACAATTTCAGACTACTTGAGCTATTATCCTATTCGGAGGCTTGAGATAATTCTCAACACGAACTCTCTGTTCGTTAGTTCTTAATCTTCGAGAACCTGTTAGCGTAATCTTTTACGCCAACAGTTGGCACCATCCGTGGGGATCCTAGTTCTAAAAGCTAGTTCTCTACTGCTGACTGTACTTCGAAGAGCACTTGCGGAGGGGGCTTCGGAGTCTCAAGATTCCGCGCACCCTTCGGTAAGGGGCTTCCTAGTGCAACTCGATGGCCTTTCCTCGCCTTCCCAAACCAATCGAAGTCCTCGGTCTTCGGACCTCATCTTCGTTAGCTATGCCTCCCAAATGGAGCCTAGCCTCCGATCCTCCCCGAAGGTCCCCTCGGACCAACGGAGCAGGACCTTCAGTTATCCCGGTAACCCCCGAAGAGGTCGCCGGACGTCGAGCACCCAGAGGCCCCCGAGCCGCTCCCACGGTGCTCCAAACCAACTATGCCAGTTCCCGAGACTCGGAGCTCCCCTCCGAAGTAGACGAAGAACTTCCTGAAGAGGAGGAAGTGGCAAGGTGGAGGCAAGATGCTACCGATCGACTCCGCTCTCAAGATTCCACTCATGCTCTAGAAGGGCCTCAAGACGGTGGTGCTGGCAACCTTCCTGAAGCTATCCGAGTCTCGGAGGAGGCCAAGAATGCATCCTTCGATGACAAATCTCTGTTGCATCCGGACCTACAGAAAGTGCCCTTCGATCCCAGGTTTAAAGCCTCGAAGCTGCACAAGTATTCCGATGGGTCTGACCCCGGAGAATTCGCTCGTTCGTATGCTTTGGCGATAGAAGCCAGTGGAGGGGTGTGTAACACTATGGCGAAGTGCTTCCCCCTCACTCTCGAAGGTGTAGCTCTCTGATGGTTCTGGTATCTAAAGCCAGGATCGATCAAGTCTTGGGAGAAGTTGAAGAGGAAGTTTGTAAGCAACTTCCAAGATACGTTTGTGGCTCCAATGTCGACTAGGAGTCTATTTCAGGTGAAGCAGCAAGTGGGGGAGACGCTTCGGGAATACTTCACATGCTTCGCCCACACCAAGTATTAGATCAAAGGCTTTTCTACCTCTTCGGTAGTCGATGCCACATGTGAAGGGGTGTTGAACCCATATCTCCTTAGCAAGCTCCATCGAAAACCGGTGTCATCTGTGGCACAGCTAATGGCATACTTTGAACAGTATGCTAAGGCAGAGGAAGGCTGCCTCCGAAGAACTGCAGCACCTGCACCAGCCCTTCAAGAAGTGAAGACGAAGCCTGAAGTCCCAACCTCTCCGCAAACCCCCCATGACAATCGTTTCAATGATCATAGGTGGGGAAAGAACCACTTCCGCTCGGAGGTGTTGAACATTGCACCCTCTGCCCCGAAGGCACCTGCCAACTTTCAGCAGGCACAAGGCTTCAAGGTTGGAGCTTCGAAGCCCCAAGAAAGAATAGCTGGCAGGCGCTAGAGCTTCTTCTGTTGTGTGCATGGCGAGAATAAAAGCCATGACACGAAGGATTGTAAGTCAGTATTAACCCTTTGGGGTCAATACCTTGGACGAAGTACAGGGCGAGGTACTTTAGATCGAGCCCTTCCAGTGGCACATTCGAAGCCCATGCAAGCCGTGGCCCGAGCTGGCATCCCCGAAGCACCCATGCAGCTCCCGGTGGCCAATATTATGCCACCACCGAAGTAGGAAGATCCCCAAGATCGCGGCAAACGAGTGGTCCTGCTCATCTCCGGAGGGGGACCCTCGGAAACATGTCAAAAAGGCAGCGATGAGAATATGTCCGCGAAGTAGGGCACATAGGGACCTACTTCCTTTACTGCCAATGATGCTGCGGGGGTGAAATTCCATCATGCTGACCCCCTAGTAATTTCAGCTGATATAGATGGAGTCGAAGTTTGAAGGATCCTGGTAGACGACGGGAGCTCCGTAGATATACTTTTTGTCCAGGCCTTCGACCAGATGTGCATTCCTTGGATGCATTTACTTCCGGTGGCCCGCCCACACCAAGGCTTCGTAGGTCCGCCTCTCGATGCCCTCAGACAGATAGGCCTCGAGGTTGCCTTCGGAGAGGGGCCCTTAGCCAGGGTGGAAGAAGTGATCTTCGACGTCGTCAACGCCCCATATGACTATAATGTGATTTTTGGACGGGGGATGTTGAACCAGTTCGGGGCTATAGCACATCACAACTACTTATGTCTCAAGATTCCCACACAAGGTGGAGTTCTCACTATCTCAAGAGACCAAGCTGTAGCCCGAAGAACGGAGTATGGCCACGGTCAGCCATTGGACCCTCGGCAAGTGCACAGTGTGTCGGAGCACATAGAGGAGGCTTCGGAGTCTTCAAACTCCTCGAAGGGTCTTTCCCTAAAGCCAAGCCCGGAAGGTGATGTCGTCACGAAGATAATTCTAAAGGATGGCAAGGAGTACCCAATACAGTTCGGCAAGGGGCTACCTCCGGAGATAGCTACTTCGTTGGAGGAAGTAGTCAAGCAAAATTTGGACATCTTTGCATTGACCGACGAAGACATCACCGGGGTTGACCGGAGTATCATCGAACATAGTTTGCTTGTCAACCCGAAGGCTAGTCCAGTGCGCCAGGGGCTCCATAAGTTATCAGTAGAGAGGGCAGACCTCACCAAGGTATAAGTGGAAAAATTGCTAAGGGCTGGCATCATCAGGGAAGTAGCCCACACGGAGTGGATGGCTAACCCTATTTTTGTAAGGAAAAAGGGCTCTGGCAAGTGGTGCATGTACATTGATTTCACATCGTTAAATAAAGCATGTCCGCGAGACCCCTACCCTATGCCCCGAATAGACCAGCTGGTGGATTCTACGGCTGGCTCCGAATTACTGAGCTTCCTGGATGCTTAGTCCTGTTATCATCAAGTCTAGCTAAAGCACGAAGACGAAGCCAAGACGAGTTTCATAACCCCATCCGGACTATTTTTTATGTAAGAATGCCTTTTGGCTTGCGGAATGCCGGAGCCACCTTCTCACGTTTGATAGCTAAGGCTCTAGGTCATCAAATAGGCCGAAATGTCGAAGCCTATATGGATGATATTGTAATAAAGAGTGTTGTAAAGCACCATCATAGCCTAGACTTAGCTGAAACCTTTGAGAGCCTCCGAGCATTTGGAGTTCGCCTCAACCCTGAAAAATGTATATTCAGGGCGCAAGCAAGAAAACTGCAACGCTACATAGTTTCGAGTAGGGGAATCAAAGCTAGCTCGACGCAGATAAGTGCATTGCAAAGAATGGCTCCACCAGAAAATTTGAAGCAGATCCAGAAGCTAACAGGACGGCTCGTAGCTCTCAATAGATTCCTAGCCAGATCAGCTGAGCGAAGCCTTCTAATTTTTAAAGCTCTAAAGGGGTCCGAAAGTTTCAACTGGACGCCGGAGTGCCAGAAGAGCTTCGATGATATTAAAGAATACCTCGGAAGCCTGTCAACACTTACTGTGCCCCTCCTGGAAGAAACTCTCCTTCTTTATCTTGCAGCAACGGGCTCCGCAGTAAGTGCAGTATTTGTCAGGGAAGTTGAGCTTAAAGGAAAGCTGGTGCAAAACCAAGTTTACTTCATCTCAGAAGCTTTGTCCGGAGCAAAGACAAGATACTCCGAGCTCGAGAAATTTGCTTATGCTTTAGTAATGGCCTCATGGAAGCTAAGGAATTACTTTTTATCACATAACCTAATCATTCCTACCTCGTATCCCCTTGGTGATATGCTTCAGAGCAAAGATTCTACGGGTAGGATCGGAAAATGGGCTATAGAGCTAGCCCCATTTGGTATTTCCTTCATGGAGAGAACAACTATTAAATCTCAGATCATAGCTGACTTTGTGGTAGAGTGGACTCCATCTGCAGTTTGGGCTCTAGAAGAAACCTCCAAAGGTCTATGGACATTTTTTTTCTGACGGAGCCTATCAGGCATTTGGTGCCGGAGTTAGAGCTGTAATAATATCGCCGCCAGGGAAAAAGGCCATGTATTCTGCGAGGCTCAACTTTAAGACCACCAATAATATTGCAGAATACGAAGGAATCCTACTAGGCCTCTGAAAGGCAATGGCACTTGGAGCAGCAAGGATTATAATTAAGACAGATTCCCAAGTCGTCGCAGGGCATGTTGACAAAAGCTTTCAAGCAAGGAATCCGCATCTTACAAAGTATCTGTAAGAAATCCACAAGACAGAAGCAATGTTCAAAGGATTTTCTGTTCGAAGTATCCCTCGAGCAGATAATCAACTTGCAGACATTCTAGCGAAGGCTGCAGCCAGAGCATTAGATGTCCCGGAGGGTGCTTTCTATGAAGAACTTGTCAATCCTATAATAAATCAATTACCCTCCGCAGAAGTCCTTTGCATCCTAGCTATAGACTAGTGGGATCCGATAATGGATGTCTTGCAAGACAGCACAGTCTTGTCAGAAGGTCCAGATTTCCGAAGGTTGCAAGCAAGGGCTCGAAATTATGAGCTTGTCAATGGGATATTATACAAAGCCGGAGTTTGTTATCCCTTACACCGGTGCATCTCACAACCCGAATGCCAAGATATACATCAGGACATTCACGAAGGTTTATGTGGAAGCCACTTGGCCCCCCGTGCTCTAGCAGGAAAGACACTTCGGCAGGGGCTCTACTGGCCAACAATTGTTAGAGATGCAGAGGAGTTTGTTCGAACCTGTCAAGGATGCTAGTGGATGGGTAGACAGAGCCACCGTCCACCAACACCACTTCAAGTTATTGCCCCGGTGTGGCCAATGGCACGATGGGGAATGGATCTCATCGACCCTTTTCCAATGACAAAAGGAAGCTTGAAGTTTGCAGTGGTAGAAATTGAGTATTTTTCTAAATGGGTCGAAGCTGAACCCCTAACTACTATCACTTCAAGGAATGTGCAAAAATTCTTCTGGAAAAATATTATATGCAGGTTCGGAGTGACAAGGGAGCTCACGATAGATAATGGAACCCAGTTCGAAGCCGAACTCTTTAAAGAATTTTGTGAGGAACTGGGCATCAAACTATGCTTCGCAGCAGTTCACCATCCACAATCCAACGGAGCCGTCGAGCGAGCCAGTGGAAATATTATCTCTGGTTTAAATCGAAGGATTGTCGGGCTGGCCAAAGGGTTGTGGACCGAAGAACTTCCTAAGATTCTATGGTCCATTCGGACCACTCAAGCCAGGTCCACAGGCTTCACCCCATTCAAGCTGCTATTCGGAGATGAGGCCATGACTCCTACGGAGCCCAAGGGTGGATCCCTTCACGTAGTAGAACCTGGAAATGAAGACGAGAGAAGCACTTCGCTGGACTTGTCAGAAGAAACAAGGCTTCGAGCTGTCGCCAATCTGACGAAGTACAAAGAACAAACAAAGATATGGTATGACCCGAAGATAAAGCTGAACGAGCTTAAACCAGGTCATTTGGTATTGCGAAGTGTAATAGCTCCGGGCAAGCTAGGAAATAAATGGGAAGGACCATATATTATCCTACGCTCAGGGCGCCCCGGCTCGTTTAAATTAGCTAATTTAGAAGGGGAAGAGTTGAAGCATGCATGGCATGCAGAGCACCTTAAACGTTATTACGCTTAGGGGCTCCTTGTAATCAATTGTAAAAGTAACTTTCTAAATAAAGATGGGGGTTCGAATTTTGTTTACTCTTCAAAATCCCTTACTCCTGGTGGACGCATTAGGAGAACAGAGATGCTTGCGGAGTCAAGCATCTTTCAAGGAACCTAGACAACGTCCTTCGAACCATTGGTTCAAGGATTCCATTGCCAGCCTACGGATTCTAGGCTCCGGCTTGTTAGGATCCATAGAAGAGTCTAAGGACTTTAAAAGAACAGATTTATGGCCTCCGGGTTCGAAGCATCTGTAAAAGAGCCGTAGGTGGCCAGCCTACGGATTCCAGACTCTGGCTTGTTAGGATCCATAGAAGAGTCTAAGGACTTTTAAAAAACATATTTCCGGCCTCCAGGGTCGAAGCATCTATAAAAGAGCCATAAGTGGCCAGCCTATGAATTCCAGGCTCTAGCTTGTTAGGATCCATAGAAGAGTCTACGGACTTTAAAATAACAGATTTCCGGCCTCCGGGTTTGAAGCATCTGTAAAAGAGTCGTAGGTGGCCAGCCTACGGATTCCAGGCTCCGGCTTGTTAGGATCCGTAGAAGAGTCTAAGGACTTTAAAAGAACATATTTCTAGCCTTCGGGTTCGAAGCATCTGTAAAAGAGTCGTAGGTGGCCAGCCTACGCATTCCATGCTCCGGCTTGTTAGGATCTGTAGAAGAGTCTAAGGACTTTAAAAGAACATATTTTTGGCCTCCGGGTTGGAAGCATCTATAAAAGAGTCGAAGGTGACCAAGCAATAAGGTTTCAAGTCTCCGGCCAACAAAACACTTTTAAAGTCCTAAGCGACTACTATGGGAGTTCACAAGGATAAACTTAGCTCTGAAACTTATAAACATCATAATACGAATGTATAGTTCAAAGAACTCTATGAAAGAGTAAAGTATGATTACCAAGTATTGTGCGAAGCATTAGATTGTTATATAAATCATTGTGTCCGATGGACCCTATCGCAATGCGTATGGTCCCCCACCCACAAGTAGGGGTAGGGGAGTAAGGAACAACAAAGATGCTTTCAAAGCAATTCATATTAATTGGATAATCATATTTTTACATCAAGAGATGTTTTTGTCTAGGCCTAGATAAAAACGGAGACCCCTCCAACCTCTAGAGCTACATCTAAGACCGCTTCGACCTTCGGAGCTCGAAGCCTTCGGGACTTTTTCTTAGTCCGAGTGCTTTTCTTCTTCGAAGTTCGCAGTTTTTTCTGCTCCTCTTGAAGCTCAGCCCAAGACAGAAGCCTTTCAGAGCTAGCCTTTGCTGGATCTTCGTCATGGTACTCTGAGTCAGACCAGTTTATGTATTCAGAGGATGAAGATGCTTCTTCCTTTTCCTCTTCTGTGATATAAGCTAAGACTTCGCGGTGGACTTCGGGTGCTATCTCCCCTTGATCTCCGCGAGGAATAGAGAAGCACGAGCGTCGATAAGGCCTTACACTTTCGAGGACAGACCACTACTGAAGGAGCCCTTCATTAAGTTCCAATACTTCGAAGTCAAGCTCCGAAGTGCATGGCAAAACCTAAAAGAATAAACATCCAAACAAAGTTCCTTGTTTATAAACTTTTCATTCATTAATATAAGGGGCTTTACAAGATTTCTTGTACATGCTTAAGCGCCCTATAAGACTAGACCTGCGGGTTGGCTGGCGGAGCAGGTGGCGTCAGAGCTAGCGAAGCTGGAAGCGGAGGCCTCGTATGAGCTTGCTTTTTTCGGCGAGCCTTGTCGATCCAAGCTTTGGCTGAAGCCTTGTGGTCTGTTTTCCAGATTGACCGGAAAGCTTCCCAGGCAGAAGGTACATCCTGCGAAGGACGCAACAAGTCCTCGTCAGCAAATCCTGCAGGCGTTGAACCCCCAACCGGAGCAACCGAAATCCCAAGAGCTTCGATGTGATGGAGGACTCCAATCCCGACAACTTGTCTCGAGATCTCTCCGTACCAGATGCTGGAGCCCATCATCAGCTTCGTCGCCACTTGAATCATTTTCAGCTTCCAGTCGAGGGGCTCGTTCGCTACAGTCGAAGATGAAGGGAACATGGTGCTGAAGTATTCCAAGGTACCCTGAAGGGCATCCAAGGTACGCTCCGCTATTGCAGCATTCTTTGCTTCTGCCGCCTCCAACAAAGCAGCAGCAGCAAACACTTCATCCATTTTGGACAGCATAGCACTTTTCTGAGCCATGGCTTGTTGAAGTGAGTCTTGGAGTTCTACAAGTTGCGTGCTTGAAGTGGCTGCCGCATGCTGGAGCTTGTCCACCTCTGCTCTGAGGACCACACATTCGGCCTCGGCCACTTGGGCCGAAGTTTGGAGTGTAGTGCTTGTCTGTCGCTCGATCCGGAGTGCTTCATCGGTGGCGGCCCTAGCCCTCCATTCTTCAAGGAGCTCCTCCTCCAGTCGAAGTGTTTTATCTTCAGAGCTTTTAAGTGCAGACTGGGGGGTAGTAACCTTCCTCTTGAGCCGATTAGTTTTGACTTTGTTGGAAGTCGCTGCCGCTCTAGCAAGGACAAATTGCTGCAAAAAAGAGCAAGTAAGTGCTAAGTAATTCCATTTATTGATTGAATGCACTTGTGGTATGTTGCATACCTGAAGGGCAGCCCTTTCGAGGGCTAGATTGAGCTCCGGAGCTCTGGCTTCACTCAAGACGGAGACCAAGTCGAAGTTTACGACTTCTTGGCCCTTCTTCGCCAAGGTCTCCAGAAGCGCCCGGAGGCCTGTTCGCTGCTCCATGAATGGAGCCAACAAAGGGAGCTAGGACAAAGCCTGGCGATCATCCGTGGTCACCTCCTCCTCCGAATTACTTGCCAAAGGATCATTGGAGGAAGGCGTCACCGTCAAAGCAGGGAGGAGCCTGAAGCTCATCATGTTCTTTCCCCTCCCCGACATGAAAGCCGGATGAGCGACTCCGACAGAGGTAGATCCTCCTTCGATTGATGCCCCCTCGGCCGGAACTGCTTCGCCTGAGACAGCTCCTGTCGTCAGAGCTGCTGTGTCTGCCGGAGCCTCAACTTTGAGAGAAGCTCGAGCTCCATCTGTGATCGAAGCTATGCTACTCCTTGATGCACCTACAACATTCAAGTATTTAGTGAATATTTGTGGTAATAACTGTTGCAGGAATTGTAAAGGCAAAGGCTTCGAAGTATACCTTCGTTTGCGCCTTGAGGCAGAATTGCAGGGTCCTCCAAGACCTCGTACATTCAGAGGTACTCGTCGAGGTCATCCCCCGAAGTCCACTCCGGTGTAGCTGCTGCAGGCGCCTCGAGCTCCGGCACTATCACCCCAGCCACAGGCTAGTTGGGAATAGTTGCCTCAAGCTCTAAGCTTGCGGCGACGGGCTTGAGGGAGTGTGATGTGTCTGCCTCCACAGCATTTCGAGAAGAAACTCCGGCTGCGTCCGCAGCTTCGTCTTCACTGTCTCTCAAGGGCCTTTCCCATTTGGACATCGGAGCCTTTATTTCCAGAGTCTTCCGAAGACGAGCTCCGAATGCCCAAGGAGGAAGCAGAGGACACCGGAGTCGGTCGAGGAGGAGGCTTCGTCGTCTTCTTCCCCTTCAAAGGCTTGGCGGTGGCTTTCCTTTTCCGAGGGACCGCTTCGGTCGGGTCGAAGTCTGGTAGAGGTGGGGGCTCCATTCCGAGAGCCCTCCACACTCTGTTGAAGTGCTCCCAGCTTTCCACCAGCTCTATCCTTTTCTGCCTCTCTACCACCATAGGGGCTTCGAGCACCCATTCGGTGGCTCTCGTTATCTGCTCCGGAGCTAGCGCCAAAGGAGCCACTAGGAAAAGGTAGCATATTAGAAGTATGTTATTTCTTTCCTAATATATTACTGCTGGAAGATCGAAGGTTTACCTATACTTCGAAGCTGTCCCTCCGAAGCATTTTGGAATGCTATTGACCAGTCGACTCTGAGAGGTGGAATCCGGAGGGCGATGAATTCTTCCGCCAGATCTCGCATGCTCATGTGGCTGGCTATCGAAGAGAGTAACCCAAGCCGTGTTGAGAGCAGGGTTGGGTTCAGAGTGACTTCGACCTCCTTCTGGAACCAGATTTCTTGGAGGGGCCCCGCGAAGCTGGAGTCTTCTCCGACCTCGGCGTAAAACCATCGGAGGATCCAGTTGGTATACCACCAGTCGTTGATGGCCTTCGCAATGAAATGTTGTGCATGCTCCTTCCGTAGCTGAAAGTTGACGCTTCTGAAGGCTATCAACACCTTGGTGTCTCCGGGCCGTCTTGTGGCTTTGGCTGGCAGATGGCTTTGTGGGTGGCGGCGAAGATCTCCGATCCTCCTTCTCATCCTTCGGCCCGAAGGGCCCACTCGAAGACCGCCAACCTTGCGATGGTGTTGGGGGACAAATGAGGCAAGGTAATGTGAAACATTTCTAATACCACTGATAAGAAGTCGATGGCAGGGAGCCCAAGACCAGCCTCGAAGAATGCTTCAAAGACTACTACTTCTCCGCTTCGTGGCCTCGGGGTTGACTCTGTTCCTTGGACCCGAGTCCTCATTCCGGGGCCTAGCTTCCCGGCCACTACTTCTTCGATGGATTCCGCAGTGCTTGTGGACTGTCCGATGAGGAAGCTTTGTGGGATCTGCTTTTTGGATGGAGGGCAGAGATCCCGAGGATTTTTGGGCCAAGAACCTCCTGGAGCCCCTGCCATGACCGCTGCTGCTGAAGCCGCCCAAGCTTGCCTTTGCGTCAAAGTGCTCACTGCCACTGGCACGGTGGTGCTGGTCCTCACCATGAGTCGATCGCTCAAGAAGTTGAGGGGAGATTTGAAGGTTGAGGAAAGTGAGCTTCGGAAGTCAGGTTCTGTAAAAATTTTCGGTGGGCTTCGACCCCCCTTTTTATAGCCTTTCCGCTAGCTGTTGCGCTTCAGTCATGTTCACACTGCAGGTTCGACTTCTGCCACTGATGGGTGGGACCAGGAAGTGAAAAGGTGTGAACCCACGGTAAAATTTCGACCATTACCTTTTCGGGAGCATAACGACTAATTGAAGGGTAACAACTCAAAATTAACGTCTCTTCACGACGTTTCGCCTCTATAATGGTTCCCTTTACTACACAGTGTTCACACAACAGTGCCAGTTCAAAGCTCTCATCGGAGATACTTCGATGTCAAATACCCTTCGGATAGCTGTAACACCTTAAAATTTCTCTAAGTCCATGAATATGAAAATATTCCTTGCGTATACTGCTTTCCTGCCATACAGGTTAAATCGGAGAAGCGTATTCGAGGGTCTAATGTTGGGGGAAAATACTTCATCCTCAGGACTTTAGAGATTAACATTCAAAGATGACTTATCAGCATCAAAGCTTGCGTTCATCTCCGGAGGTGATGAAGTTTCTAAGCCGGAGGATGCTTCGGCTTCATAATTCGAAGGCATCCTCCAAAGGCTCCGAAGCTACAATGGAAAACAACAAGACTGACAAGACGTCTGCCTTATCTACCTTCTCCGGATAGATTTTACTATTTTAACCCTATTCGGGGTAGCGAATAGTTTCCACTATGTCGGTTGTAATTGAGGGGTAAATAGGTCTTTTCCTTAGACTTTTTGCCTATAAATACCCTCCTTCTTACCCTATAATAGGCATCGAATACTCAGCTATTCAATACACAATTTCGGACTACTTGAGCAATTATCCTATTCAGAGGCTTGAGATAGTTCTCAACACGAACTCTCTATTCGTTAGTTCTTAATCTTCGAGAACTTGTTAGCGTAATATTTTACGCCAACAGTCGTGTCTTCTCGTCAACGTGTAGATTAAAGGATCATCATGCTTTAACTAAGATCCACTAAGAATTACTTATAAATGCTTATCGATTTCGATCCGGCCCAACACATATGGCCTGCTCGCTTTTTGTGTTTGCTAAGAACCCACACAAATCAGTGTAGATTAAGGTTGAAAAAGGCAAAATTTTCCAACTAAAATTAAGGTTAATGAACAGTTAGGAACAAAGGATAATGGCGCAACAAACAAACAAAGTGTTTGTGAATGCGGACTATCTCAAGCCTCCAAATAGGATAATAGCTCAGAATAATTCGAAGTGTGTATTAAATATCTAAATATTCGATGCTTATTACAGGGTGAGAAGGGGGTATTTATAGGTAAAACCTCTAGGGAAAAGACCTTTTTACCCCTTAATTACAACCGACATATTGGATACTATTTCGGTATCCCTTATAGGGTTAGTATGGTAAAACATGCTCGAAGGATATCGATAATGTAGACGTCCCATCGTTCTAGTTGTTTTCCACTCCGGAGGGGAAGCCTTTGTAGGACCGAAAGTAGCGACCAGAGGGGGGGGGGGTGAATGGGCGCCTTAAAAAATTCATTCGAATATATGGCCTGTTCCCAACACGCAACGCACCTCAACAGACTAAGCAGAAAATGAACAGATTGCCTAAGTCTAAATATATCTAGCCTAGAAGCAACAGATGAGAAACACAGAGAAACACCAAAGCAGTGCTACTAGGGAGATAAACAAGGATATTCAAGACATGGCAGGTTGAACTTCTCAATGGATGATCTAAGTATGAATAAAGTGAGATGAGAAGTTACTGTTCAGATTTGTCTCCTATTCAGAACTCGGCGAAGCCTGCTCCACTGTGTCGAAGCCTGCTTTGCTGTGTCGAAGCCTGCTTCGGAGGTCAGTGTCGAAGTCTGTCGAAGGCTGTTGTGAAAAAGCCGAAGGTGTGTTTGGCCTAGCCTAGTTCGAGGTGGCAGGGAGCGAAGTATGCTTCGAAGCGAAGTATGAGAGTATCGAAGCTTGCTTCGAACAAAGTACTTCGAAGCACAACCTTCGAACAGAGCTTCGAACGCAACACACCGAAAAACAACCTTCGAAATCTAGACAAAGACCGACACACGGTAGAAAGACCAACACGAAGCCTACACTCTACCTTCGAAAAGACTAACTTCGAACGAACACATTTAGACCTTTGAAACACACAGCTGCAAACTCTGAGCGAAGTCTATCAGAGAGACTAGCTTCGAAGCTAACTTCGAAGCCTGTCGAAGTATTAACTTCGAACAGCTCAAGACTGAGAATACCTTCGCACAGACTGACGAAGTATGTGAAGCTGACAGAGTGCAAAGAACGAAGTTGAAGTCCAAACGAAGCCTTCGAGGATGTCAGATCGAAGCCTGCCTCACGAAGCTGAGGGGCTTCGAACAGAGAAGGGGCTTCGGTAGAAAACAACCAGAAAAGGTACTTGGCCCTGTCTACACGATCAAAAAGGCTACGTAGAAAAAGAAAAGCTAGTACTAGTGTACTGTTGCTACAGTGTAGTAGTACTACTTGCAAACAGCAAGAACTAGTACTCCTCGTGAAGAACAAGTCACAGCAACAGAGAAGCTTGTTCTCACGGAATAAATTAACCGCATGCACACAACAACAAAGACAGTGAATGAAATGTTGCGCACATAAATGCTTCACACAAAAACAGCCAAAATAAATTCTTCTAGACAGCAAAAAACCAAGTGAATCTCAGAAAGAACAAGGCTTGTTGCCTGGCGGCGCACACAGGGAGAGAGAAAGACAGGGAGCAAAATGACCCAATAGAGTAGGCAATGATTTCAGCAAAAAGGGGTAGTCCAACCCTAGGGATTGGGGCCCTATTTATAGGCTGCCCAATGACCTAGAATATTCCACCAGCCCCTTAGGGTTTTTACAGACGCTAAAATAAATGAAATGACTCAACTGCCCTTAGGTATTTTTAGAGACACAACTGACTGACTGTGGGCCTAGAGATACCGATGACTTTTCCAGAAGCTAAGCTTTCGTAGCGACTACAGCTTCTCTTCTGGACAGTCGGATACAAGATCGACGGTTGTCAGTTTTGCGCCGAAACTAACAAAGCCTCCACCGACTTTGCACCAGGTACCTGGATTGGGCCGGCCTGATTCCGCAGCTCTCTCAGCCCGGCAATCACTCACCGCCCGTGTACCTGAGTCAATCCTGGTCAACAGCCTAGTGGGTCTTTTGCTGCTTCTGGCCCATGTACCCGGATTGGGCTAGCCCGACTTCGCAGCCTCCTCTGCCCGACAGTCGCTTGCTGCCTGTGTACCTGAGTCACACGCGGCCCATGAAACAGCAGATCTCTTCTTCTTCTGTCCGCTTTGACTCTCGTTGACAATGACTCATCACATCTGGAGCCATGAGGCCCACGCTATTCAGCATGGCTCCTCAATCTCCCCCTTGATGAGTGCATTGTCAACACTTCACTTCTTCAGCTCTTCAGAACCTGCGAACAACTGTGGAAACACGAAAACAAAGCACAAGAAAACAAAGAAGAAGAAAAATAAAGTAAAAGTTTAACCTTAATGACCAAAAGCCGAACAAAAGCAAGAAGCGGTCATTATGGTTAACCAAAGGTAAAATCTCAAAAACGAGTGCAATCTCAGAATCATCAAGCAATGATAGCAAAAGAGTAAGGACAAACGGGACAAAAACTCCCCCTTAAACTCACATTCCAAGATTTCTCCCCCTTGTTGACAAGTGAACTCATCAAGCACTCGAAAAGAGACACAGACTCCCCCTGAACTGCAACTCCCCCTTAAAATATGCAATGAATGTAAGTGGAGTGCAGGTGGAGTGAATAAAGCATGCTTCTCAGATATGATTGACTACAATTACAACATCTAACAAGTAGAGCAAAAGACATACTGTCTAAGATACATGGTATGATCAGTGCAACAGATGATATCTAAAGACAGTCATTAACACGCATTTTTCTGATTTTGCAAACCAAAGCATCACCACATTTTCCAGTTAACAAGCAAGATAAAGCATGAGATGCAAAAGCTAACTGATATCTACCAAGATAAGCAATTTCCAAAACAAAGTGCTCCAGCAAAACTTGTTATCATTTCAATTTTCATGCTTTTTCTTTTCTCTTTTCCATTTATGCCAGGGGTTATTTGCATGTCAAACCTTATGCTAACCGACCAAGTCAAGCCTAGGCCAGATCTAGACCATCAGAAGCTTAAGACATTGGTCTTGGCATACACTACATTGTCCTAGTTCATACCAAAGTGCTATGGTATGCAGTCCAGAACAATGCAATGCGACAAAGCAAACCCACCTGGATCTTTGCAAGTTATGCATAAAGAGGCATGGAATTTTCATTTTTCTTGATTTTTATAGCACATTTCCATGTTTTAAAGCAGAAGGATGTCCAAGTTGCATGTTTGCATCTAAGTCAGGAACTAGCTACAAGGTATGTAACAGGTAGCAAAAACATTCAGCCTTCACATGCTAGTTACCAGAAGCAATGGTGATCATTTTTCAATTTTCAAAGCATAAAAGCCATGCATATGACAGATATCAGACATATCAAATGAACTGAATCAAAGCATGATCAATGACAAGTATTCAAAAGCATGTACCAGCTAGAATAAGTAAAACAGTTCAATCATATAACAGAAGCAACTCTAAGGTGTGATATGTGAATATGCATGATATGAACACACACAAAAAGACTCAAGAAAAGAGTAAAGAAGAAAGAAAACTGGCGCAAAATATCCTAGAAAGGATACACAATATCCAAATCCCCTCGTAAACGCTCAAAGGTAGACTGATCTAGGGGTTTGGTGAAAATGTCAGCCAACTGATGATGGGTATCAACATGAACAAGGTCAATGACACCTTTCTCATATTGATCCCTCAGAAAGTGAAAGCGCACATCAATGTGTTTGGTTTTTGAATGGAGACAAGGGTTTTTCCCTACACTAATAGCACTGGTGCTGTCGCAAAACAATGGAACCCTGGTAGGAAAGAACAACCCAAAATCTCGCAGAGTGGAAATCATCCAAACCAACCGTGAGCAGCAGCTAGCAGCAGCTACATACTCAGCCTCAGTGGTTGAAAGAGCAACTCCAGATTGCTTTCGAGAAGACCAAGAAACAATGGAGGAACCGAGAAACTGGTAGGTACTGGAAGTCGACTTGCGATCCAACCGGCACCCACCAAAGTCGGCGTCCGAAAAGCCAGATAAATCGAGAGATGATGAAGCTGAATAGTAAAGACCAAGATTGGGCGTATAAGTAAGATACCTAAATATGCGCTTGACAGCCTGCCGATGAGACGCGTGAGGTGAAGACTGGAAGCGCGCGCACAGTCCCACGACGAACTGAATATCCGGTCTGGTCGTCGTCAAGTATAGTAGCGAACCGATCATCTCTCGAAACTCCCTTTCGTTGACCTTGACGCCACTCTCATCCTTGTCCAGACCCCCAGAAGTGCCCATCGGGGTCATCTGCGGCTTCAATTCACCACCAAAGTCAAATTTCTTAAGCATAACACGAGTGTACTTACCTTGGTGGATGAAGGTGCCGTCCTTGGTTTGCTTGATCTGGAACCCTAGGAAGTACTTGAGCTCACCCATGAGGCTCATCTCAAACTCACTGTGCATCTGCTTAGAAAACTTGGACACAAGATCATTAGTAGTACCGCCAAAGATAATATCGTCCACGTAAATCTGAGCGACTAAGAAATCTGAAGCAACTCTGAGCAAGAAAAGAGTTTTATCCACAGAACCCATCACAAAGCCCTTCCCCAACAAAAACTGCTTCAACCGGTCATACCAAGCTCTGGGGGCTTGCTTCAACCCGTATAAAACTTTTTGCAATTTAAAAACATGTCGAGGAAACTTGGGGTTATCAAAACTGGGGGGCTTCCTAACATAAACCTCCTCCTCTATGAACCCGTTCAGAAAATCACTCTTGACGTCCATTTGAAAAAGCTTAAAACCCTTCGAAGCGGCAAAAGCTAAGAGAATGCGAATGGACTCAAGACGGGCAACAGGGGCGAAAGTTTCTTCAAAATCAATACCTTCTTTCTGGCAAAAACCCTGGGCCACTAGTCGAGCTTTGTTGCGCACCACAACCCCATATTCACCTTGTTTGTTTTTGAATACCCACTTGGTGCCTATGGGGTTGCATCCTGGTGGCGGCTCAACTAGTGTCCAAACCCAATTGCGGACAAAGTTCTCAAGCTCTTCTTGCATAGCATTAATCCAATTAGAATCAGAAAGAGTATGAGAAACATATCTAGGCTCAAAAGATGCAACAAAAGCAGATTCAGCAAACACAGCAAGAGAGGCACTAGATGAACGCAAAGTTCTTTCAGTTAAGTTACCAATGATGAGCTCTGAGGGGTGATCACGCTGAACTGCTCGGGATCCTTCGTGATCTGAAGTCACCTCACCGGAGTCAGCAGCTGGCACCTCTGGACCCAACTGAGGGGGCTCGATCGAAGTGGAAGAAGTGATCAGAGGTCCGCCCTCATCCTCAGTCGAAGTCTCAGAAGGTGTGGGCTCTACGGGGGGTGCAGAAAGCCCACCCTCATCAACAGCTGGAGTATCCTCATCTTCCTCGAAGATAGACTCTCCGAGCTCACCATCATCAGAAGGCTCAAAAGAAGGATTCAAAGAAGGCAAGGACTCATCAAAAGAAACCTCACAAGTCTCGACAAGCTGCTGGGATTCCAGGTTCCAAACACGGAAGCCTCGAGAATGCAAAGCGTATCCAAGAAAAACACCATCCCAGCAACGAGACTCAAATTTGTCCAAATGCCCTCCCTTCTTGAGCACAAAGCACTTGCAGCCAAACGCTCGCAAGTGGCTCACCTTGGGCTGTCTGCCAAACCGCAACTCATATGATGTCTTACCAATGTAAGCTCTAAGAAAAATGCGGTTGGCAAGATAGCAAGCCGTGTTCATGGATTCAGCCCAAAAACGCCTAGGAGTCCTGTGCTCTTCGAGCATCGTCCTGGCCATCTCGATTAGCGTGCGGTTCTTTCATTGCACAACGCTGTTCTGTGGGAGAGTGTAAGGAGCAGAAAACTGATGGTCAAGACCCTGATCACTACAGAAGCTGACGAACTGAGAGTTCTTGAACTCAGAGCCATTGTCGGAGCGAATTGCTCGCATCCGACCATTGTTCTCATTCTTCAGCTTCAAAATCAGGCCATGAACAAAATGAAAAGTTTCATCCTTAGACTCCAAAAAGAAAACCCACGAGAAACGAGAAAAGTCGTCAACAATGACAAGCGCGTACCACTTCCCACCGACTGAACGTACCAGAGATGGACCAACAGTGTCCAAATGTAATAGCTCGCCTGGATACGAAGTCATCACCTGAGTCACAGGTGAGTGAGAAGCAGCAACCATTTTCCCATGACGACAGGGATGGCAAACTAGATCCTTCTCCATCTTAAGCTTGGGCAATCCTCGGATGAGGTCCATAGAGCTCAACCTGACTAGCAGATCAAAACTCAAATGACCTAACCTCCTATGCCACTTCCAGAGCTCAGAGGAGGATCCAGCAATCAAACAGCGAGAAGGGCCAAAAGAACTAGAGAAGTCAATTCGAAAAACTTTACCGAATGGTAAAATCTGGCAAATCAAAGACCATCTAGAATCAATCACGGAAGAATTACCCTTCTTAAAACGCACTTGCAAACCATCCTCAAGAAGTTGCGAAACAGAAATCAAATTGAAGTTAAAATTCTTAACCAAGGCAACATTCTTCAAAGAGAAATGATCTGAAATGCGAATTGAGCCAATGCCACTTACTTTCCCTTGACCACTATTCCCGAATGTGATGTACTCTTTGGAGCTCGGGGGAGTGAGACTGGAGAACCATCTGCGATGTCCCGTCATGTGGCGAGAGCATCCTGAGTCCATGATCCAAACGTCCTCTAGTCCCCGAACCTGCACAATCAGTGGCTGTAAGTGGGAGCAAATGGTCCAGCACCAGGTTTAGCAAAAGAGCTAAACCAGTGTCGAGCCATCTGCTCAAAAGACGGAAAGCAGAAATCATCATGAGAGTTCGGTCCAAAACGCGGCTCAAAGCGTGGTCCTTGGTTCTGCCTAAACCCTCGGCCACGAGGTCCAGGACCGTAGCCAAAATGGCCTGGAGCTCTGCCGGAATGACCACCACCAACTGGAGCACGGGCAAGAAAGCCGTCTCCTCTACCACAACCTACACGACGCAGCCTGGCCTCCAGCCTCTCCCCGCGTCGAGGAACACGCAGTCTACCACCCTGCTGGTAGAACTGCTCCTGACCACCACGAGCTCTCTCTGCTCTCTCAACCCGCTTCCTTCTGAAGCAAAACTCCACAAGATGCCCGTCTCTCTGACAGTACTCACAATGATAGGTGGGCTTCTTGGGATGTGGTTGAGGCTTGGGATTCTTGGTCTTAGTGGTGTTAGGTGTAGTCTTTTTGGGTTGAGAGGGTCTAGGAAGATAGTCAAGAGAAGTGTGGAGGTGTTTGGGCTTTGGGACCCAGATAGGTTTCTTGGGTGGAGCTTTAGGTGGTTCATGGATCACTCCATCCTTGGGCTGACAAGCCTGGGAAGACTCAGTGGAGTGGGTCTTGGGATACCTCTGCTCTGGAGTCATTTTACTCCATTCCACTGCCCGGCTAATGGCACTCTCAAAGTCAGCCTTGGTGTAGGTGTAACCTACCCCAAACCCATTGTTGGGGGAGATAATCCCTGGAGTCGGCGGGGTGGGCCCCCAGCCGGTGGGCCCAGGCTTGATGAACGGAGGCTACCCTCCGGAGGAGCGTGGCCGGAGGTTACCCTCCGGAGGAGCGTGGCCGGAGGCCACCTTCCGAAGGAACGTGGCCGGAGGTCACCTTCCGGAGGAGCGTGGCCGGAGGTCACCTTCCGGAGGAGCGCGGCCGGAGGTCGCCTTCCGGAGGAGCGTGGCCAGAGGCCACCTTACGGAGGAGCGTGGCCGGAGGTCACCTTCCGGTTGGAGGAAGCCGGAGGTCGCCCTTCGGCGTAGGACACGGGAGTTCGTCTTCCGGAGGCTGAAGGCCCGGCGCTCTCGGCCGACCCGGCAAGACGGGTCCGAAGAGAGTAGTGGCAGGAAAAGGACTAGGCGGTCGTACGAAAGGACCGGATTGCGATCCTCTGAGCCGTGTCGGGCGGCGCCGGAAGCATCCGACACGGCCGATACGCTGTCAGAGTCGAATCTTCTTGTCTGTACTATGTATTTCTTGTCTGTACTACCAGTCAGGGTTGGTCGGGTGGCCGTTGGTGGCCCGGAGGCGCTTAGTCCTCTGGGCGGAGCGCCCTATAAATACCCCTCACTATAGTTGTAACGGGAGGGGGATGAAGGCATTGAATACACTACTCTTGCTTTCCACTAAAACCTGCTGGTTCGATCCGTCGTCCCAACAGTTGGCGCCGTCCGTGGGGAGAACCGGAGCCACGACACCGACTCCTGCCGCACCATCCTCGCTCTTCGCAGTGACTACCTCGAGCGCCAGTCCGGTCGCGGCTCCTCCGACCGAGGGCATTCCATCCCTCGGCCGGACCCGGTCCAAATAGTCGGGCGTCAGGAAGAGCCGGAGGCCGTGGCCCCGTTCGAAGGATTCGGCGGAGCCCCGGCCCTCAAACTCGAAGCCGCGCCGGACCGTGGCAAGCGCGTGGTCCTTCCCATGTCCGGTGGGGGAGCCCTCGGAGCGCTGTCCAAGCGGCAGCGTCGGGAGTATGTTCGGGAAGTTGGGCACATCGGCACGTCCAGCCCTGCGATTCTCCCGGAGTGGTCTCACGTCCCCATCAGCTTCACCGCCGAAGATGCCGCCGGCGTCAAGTTTCCTCACGCCGACCCGCTCGTCATTTCGGCAGACATCGCCGGAGCCGAGGTGCGTCGCATTTTAGTCGACGGAGGAAGTTCCGCTGACATCATCTTCGTGCAGGCCTTTGACCAGTTATGCTTGTCGCGCAAGCACCTGCTGCCCGCCTCGCGACCGCTCCAAGGCTTCTCGGGCCCTCCGCTCGATGCTCTGGGCCAGGTCTTGTTGGAAGTGGCGTTCGGCACCGCGCCCCTCCAGCGTCGTGAGGAAATCCTGTTTGACGTCGTCGACGCTCCGTACGCCTACAACGCCATCTTCGGCCGAGGGATGCTCAACCGCTTCGGCGCCATCGCTCACCACAACTACCTCTGCCTCAAGATGCCGACTCCCGGAGGGGTGCTGTCTGTCCTGGGTGACCAAGCCGCAGCTCGCTGGGTCGAGTATGGCCATGCGGCACCACTGGAGCCACGGCAGGTCCACAATGTCCGCGAAGGCGCTGAAGACGTCAACCTTCCACTGGGCGCCGGCCCCGTGCAGAAAGGACGCCCCGCCAAACCTCTCCCAGAAGGGGAAGTCGTCACCAAGACCCTGACTCACGAGGGGAAAGAGTACTCGATCAAGTTCGGAGGGGACCTGGAGCCAGAATTATCAGCGCAGCTCGAAGCCATCGTCTGCAACAACCTCGACATCTTCGCATGGTCGGACGAAGACATTCCTGGCGTCGACCGGACCATCATCGAGCATTCCCTGGCGGTCGATCCGAAGGCGCGACCAGTCCGCCAGGGGCTTCGGAGGCTATCCGCCGAACGGACCGAGCTCGCCAAGGCAGAGACCGACAAGCTGCTCCGCGCCGGGGTCATCAGGGAAGTGAGTCACACCGACTAGTTGTCCAACCCTGTGTTTGTCCAGAAGAAAACATCTGGCAAATGGCGCATGTGTATCGACTTTACTTCTTTGAATAAAGCTTGCCCCCGTGACCCCTACCCGCTGCCTCGCATCGATCAGCTAGTAGATTCCACAGCCGGAGCCGAGCTCCTCAGCTTCCTCGATGCATATTCCGGTTATCATCAGATCTGGCTCAAGCCTGAAGACCAAGTGAAAACCAGCTTCGTCACACCAGCCGGAGTGTTCTGCTACCTCCGGATGCCCTTCGGCCTCCGTAATGCCGGAGCAACCTTTTCAAGGTTAATCTCAAAGGCCCTCGGTCATCAGCTCGGGCGGAACGTGGAAGCTTACATGGACGACATCGTCATCAAGACTGCCTCCGCAAGTCAGCACGGGGCCGACATAGCCGAAACCCTCGACAGCCTTCGGCGGTGTGGGATCCGGCTTAACCCTGACAAGTGCGTCTTCGGAGCACGCGCAGGGAAGCTGCTTGGGTACCTCGTTTCCTGCCGCGGCATCGAAGCAAGTCCAACACAAGTCCAAGCATTGCAGAACATGGCGCCACCTCAGAACCTGCGGCAGGCGCAGAAGTTGGCCGGGCGGTTGGCCGCCCTGGGGCGTTTTCTCGCCAAGTCAGCAGAACGAAGTTTGCCCATCTTCAAGGCGCTTCGAGGTTCCAAGCATTTCGAATGGACCCCCGAGTGCCAGGATTGTTTCCAGCAAATCAAAGATTATCTCTCCGGCCTCGTGGACCTCGCCACGCCACGGGCCGGCAGCCCTTTGCTGGTTTATCTCGCCGCTTCTGGCACCGCCGCAAGTGCGGCCTTGGTTCAGGAGGAAGAGTGCGGAGGGAAGCTAGTCCAGCGGCCCGTCTACTTCGTTTCCGAGGTTCTCGCAGACGCCAAGGCCAGATACTCCGAGCTCAAAAAGGTGGCTTATGCCCTCGTCATGGCCTCCCGAAAACTCCGGCACTACTTCCTGGCCCACGACGTCATCATTCCAACAGCCTATCCGTTGGGCGACATGTTCAGAAACAAAGACGCCACTGGTCGCATCGGGAAGTGGGCGGTCGAGCTGGCCCCGTTCGGGATCTCCTTCGTTGCCCGGACAGCCATTAAATCCCAGATTCTCGCTGACTTCGTCGCAGAATGGACGCGGGCCCGAGAGCCCGCGAGCGCCGGCACGGGCGAAGAGATTTGGACCGTTTTTACGGATGGCGCTTACCAGGCCTCCGGGGCTGGAGCCGGAGCAGTCATCATTTCCCCATCGGGTCAGCAGGCCCTATACTCCGCTCGGTTAAACTTCAAGGCCACCAACAACGTCGCAGAATATGAAGGAGTCCTCATGGGACTTCGCAAGGCGCTTGCTTTGGGCGCCGCGCGCGTGATCGTGAAGACCGACTCCCAAGTGGTCGCCGGGCACATCGACAAGTCCTTTCGAGCGAAGCACCCGGACCTCGCGTCCTACCTAGACTCCATCCGCAAGTACGAAGCATCCTTCAAGGGCATCTCCGTCCAGAACATCCCGTGAAGCGACAACGCCCAAGCAGATGCCCTCGCTAAGGCCGGGGCCGGCGCCCAGGCCTTGCCTCCAGGGGCTTTCTTCGAGGAACTCGCCCAGTCTTCGGTAACCCATCGAAACGAGGCGGCCGTCCCCGCCGCCCCGGAGGAGAGGGCACAGTCGTCATGCCCGGCCCCAGTACTCTGTACGGCCAGCGTAGATTGGCGCGAGCCCATCCTCCACGCGCTCGCAGGCGGCGATGAAGTCCATCCCAGTCCGGAGCAGGTTCGCCTGCAACTCCGCGCAAGGTCATTCGAGGTCATCAATGGAATCCTGTACAAGTCCGGAGTATGTTCCCCGCTGCTCCGCTGCGTCTCGCATTCCGACGGTGTCGCCATGCTCCGGGAGATACATGAAGGATTGTGCGGCAGTCACTTAGCGCCGCGGGCCCTCGCCGGCAAAGCACTCCGGCAAGGCGTGTACTAGCCCACCATCATCGCCGACGCTGAAGAACTCGTCCGCGCCTGCCAAGGTTGCCAGTGGATGGGCCGACGCAGTCACCGCCCTCCAACAAGATTGCTACCTATCCCTCCTGTGTGGCCCTTGGCCCGCTGGGGCATGGACCTCGTTGGTCCACTCCCTAGAGCGAAGGGAAACCTACGCTTCGTCGTTGTCGCAGTCGAATACTTCTCCAAGTGGGTTGAAGCGGAGCCTCTCGCCTCCATTACGTCCCGAAGTGTTCAGAAGTTTTTCTGGCAGCATATCGTGTGCCGGTTCGGAGTACCCAAGCAGCTCACATTGGATAACGGAACGCAGTTTGATGCTGGCAGCTTCCGGGCGTTCTGTGACGAGCTGGGAGTTCAGCTTTGCTTCGCGGCCGTGCGGCACCCCCAGTCTAACGGAGCCGTGGAACGAGCTAACGGGCACATTCTGTCCGGCCTTCATAAGCGTATTGTCGGGTTGGCCCGAGGCACGTGGCCCGACGAACTACCCAAGGTCCTGTGGTCCATCCGGACGACCGTTTCCCGGGCAACGGGCTTCACCCCGTTCCGCCTCCTGTTCGGTGACGAAGCGATGACGCCAACGGAGCTCCGCGCCGGTTCACTACGCGTCGTAGCACCCGAAGTTGAAGATGAGCGTGCCGTCTCCCTCGACCTAGCGGAAGAAACGCGGTTGCGCGCCGTCGCCAACCTGTCCCACTATCAGAGAGAGACCAAGGGGTGGTATGATACCAAGGTTAAGCGCAACGAGTTCCAACAAGGGCACCTCGTCCTCCGCGCAGTGGTCGCCCCCTCCAAGTTGGGCAACAAATGGGACAGACCGTACATTGTTACGAAGTCTGGACGACCTGGGTCCTACCGCCTTGCTACGCTAGAAGGCGAAGAGCTGAAGCATTCGTGGCACGCTGGGGACCTGAAGCGCTACTTCCCGTGACGCTACCACTGTACCTTCTTCGCGGCCATCGCCGCTTGTTTGTATCCCCCATCTGCGTAATAAAATTTTCAGCCAACTGTTCCGACCAGCACAGCTCGCGTCGCACCCTCATATTCGGGTTCCGAGCTATGCCTCGACGCGCCCTCATATTCGGGTTCCGAGCTCCGGCTCGACGCGCCCTCGTATTCGGGTTCCGAGCTACGCCTCGACGCACCCTCGCATTCGGGTTCCGAGCTCCGGCTCGATGCGCCCTCATATTCGGGTTCCGAGCTATGCCTCGACGCGCCCTCATATTCGGGTTCCGAGCTCCGGCTCGACGCGCCCTCGTATTCGGGTTCCGAGCTACGCCTCGACGCACCCTCGCATTCGGGTTCCGAGCTCCGGCTCGACGCGCTCTCGTATTCGGGTTCCGAGCTATGCCTCGACGCGCCCTCATATTCGGGTTCCGAGCTCCGGCTCGACGCGCCCTCGTATTCGGGTTCCGAGCTACGCCTCGACGCACCCTCGCATTCGGGTTCCGAGCTCCGGCTCGACGCGCCCTCGTATTCGGGTTCCGAGCTATGCCTCGACGCGCCCTCATATTCGGGTTCCGAGCTCCGGCTCGACGCGCCCTCGTATTCGGGTTCCGAGCTCCGGCTCGACGCGCCCTCGTATTCGGGTTCCGAGCTCCGGCTCGACGCGCCCTCGTATTCGGGTTCCGAGCTACGCCTCGACGCGCCCTCGCATTCGGGTTCCGAGCTCCGGCTCGACGCGCCCTCGTATTCGGGTTCCGAGCTATGCCTCGACGCGCCCTCATATTCGGGTTCCGAGCTCCGGCTCGACGCGCCCTCGTATTCGGGTTCCGAGCTCCGGCTCAACGCACCCTCGTTTTCGGGTTCCGAGCTCCGGCTCGACGCACCCTCGTATTCGGGTTCCGAGCTATGCCTCGACGCACCCTCACACTCGGGTTCCGAGCTATGCCTCGCCGCACCCTTGTTTTCGGGTTCCGAGCTCCGGCTCGACGCACCCTCGTATTCGGGTTCCGAGCTATGCCTCGACGCACCCTCACACTCGGGTTTCGAGCTATGCCTCGCCGCACCCTCGTTTTCGGGTTCCGAGCTCCGGCCTAACGCGCCTGCATGTTCGGGTTTCGCGCTACGCCGGTGTGGCGCGCACCGTCCGCTCTCCCTCTCCTAAGCTACTTAGCGCCCAGCTAGTCAACCAGCTACCCACCAAGAGGGGGGGGGACGAGGAGAGAGAGCGAGGCGCAAGCCGCAGCGAGCATATGAAGCGTACAGCAACAAGCACATAGGCATACAATGTTCATTACAAGCAAAGGAGGAAGTTAAGAAAAGTTCTCGTCCAGGCCAAGAGGGAATGCCGAAGGGTGTCGTCCGGTTCAAGGACCTCGACATCAAGATCGCGACCGCAAACACCCTGAGTAAGTCCCGAAAAAGGTAGTCTTTATTAATATAACTAAGCTTCCTAAGCTATTACAGGGTGAGGCTGAGACCAATCCCTAGAACTACACCTGCGGGTCCGGCAGGCGGGCCGAAGCTGAAGGGTTCGAAGGGGCTGGAGGGCCGCGCGTACGGAGTGCATCCTCCAACCAAGCCTGGATCGCCGCCGGGCCTTCGGTCTGCCAGGTTGCCTTGAGCGCCCTCCAGGATTGGGTCAGGGCGAGGCTTGGCGTCCGGAGATGGTCCCCCGTGAAGGCGACCGGGTGCGGGCTTGAAGGCGAAGGAAGCGGAAGCCCGGACGCCTCGAGGTGCCGGAGGATTCCGTACGCTGCCACCCGAGCAGACACCTCGCCGTACTGCGCCATGGCGAGGTGTATTTGTCGGACGGCGGATCGAACGAACTTCACTCGGCGGACCAGGGGCTCCCGGGCGACGTCGAATGTGCCGCAGCCAGTGCCGTAGCGCGCCAGCATCTTCCGCAGGGATTCGGCGGCTTTGGTCGCCGTCTTCCCGGCCTCGGCGAGCTCCTCGGCAGCCTTCCCGTTCCGCGCATTGAGGCCCGCCTCGACCTCCTCCAAATGAGTCACCCGGGCTCCAAGGGTTTCGACCTTGTCTTCCGCCTCTGAGGCCCGAGCTTGGAGTCGGGAAACTTCCCCTTCGAGCCGATCCGCCTCCGAGGCCCGGGCCCGGAGCACCTCTGCCTCAGCGGCTCGGGTTCGGAGGGCGCCGACCTCCGTTTCCAACTCGTCGACGCGGGCCCTGAGCGAGTCCGCCTCCGCTGCTTGGACCTCCAGCGCCGCCACCCTCGACGCCTGGGATCGGAGGACCTCGGCCTCCAACGAGCGCTCGCGGGCCAACCTCTCCGCGGCCGCCACCCGGGACGCGAGCCCCGCGGCATACGCCTCGTGATGTTCGCGCTCGAGAAGCAGAGCGGACATCTGCCCCTGCGCCAGCGCCACCACCTGCATGCGGAAAAGTGGTCAGAAGAGCCGCGACAAGGGCGTCAAGGGCGTCAAGGGCGTCCAAGGAAAGTATCTGGCCCGCGGCCGTCTCGATGGCCCTTCCGAGGTCCAAGCCGTCCGATCGCCCCAGCTCGCCTATCACCGGGGCATCGCGCAGCCGCAAGTAGTAGTCGTGGATTGGGGCCACCCTCGAGGCGAAGTCCTCTCCCTCCGTCAGGAAAGGGCGCAGAAGCGGCACGGAGCCGCGCGCGGTTCGTAGGTCGATGGGGGGCTGATGCCGGACCCTGACGCCCCCGGCGGGCTCCTGAGGGGCCCCCTCGGCGCTCCGGGACTCCGCCTCGTCCTGCGGATTCGAGCCTCCCTTCGCGGTGACAGGGGCTCCGGACCTCGCGTCCGGAGCATCTGCCGGGTAGCGGCCGGTTGGCTCCGCGCCTCCGGCCGAGGTACCTGCACGAGCAAACGGGAGTTAAGTACAGGAAAGCTCCTTGCGCACGAAGAGGCATGACGAAGCTACCGTACCCGCGCCCGCAGTGTCGTCAACGCGGTCCGGAGGCTGAAAATGGCCCGATGGGCTTGGGCGGAAGAACAAGTTATCTATGGAGTTCGGCGGAGAGCCCGCCGCCGCCGCGGCCAGTTCCGCCTCCTTGTCGGCGCTCTTTTCGACGGCGCCAAGTGGGTCCGCTAGGCCCCCGTGGCCCAAGCTGTCCGTGGCCCTGCTCTCGAGGGAGCCAGCGGAGCCGCCCGCCGAAACGGGTATCGGAGAAGAGGCGGTCCCCGGGCGGGGCGTCACCCCGGCGATGCGCGACTCTTGATTGGCGCCCGGCGCGGGCTCCGTTGGGTCCGGGCGAAGGGGGACATCCTCGCGCCCCCCGGTGCTCGGCTGGATCGGTGGAGCTGGAGCCGGAATCTCCGGAGGGTCTCCTGACTCCGACTGGACTCCTTCGCTGGAGCCCCCTCCCTCCGAGCGAGAAGCCGAGGAAGGTCCCGGCGACGTGCGCTTCGGCCCCCTCATGATCTTCTTCTTCTTCGGGCGGCTCGGAGAAGGGCAGCCGTCTGCGTCGCACGCCTTCCTCTTCGAGACGTCCCGGAGGATCTCGCCCTCCGGGAGAGGCGGGGGCGTGAGCTCGAGCGCCCCCCACACTCTGTTGGAGCGCTCCCAGGAGCCCACCAGCTCCAACCGGCGGGCCCGCTCGGCCGCGGTGGGAACCCCCAGGATCCTCTCCGCCAAACGAGCGATCTCTTCAGGCGTCCGAGCGACGAGCGATCCTGCATCTTTTCGTTAGGGCCGGGGTATCCCTCGAGCACGCAGAAGTAAAGCTGAAGGCGAAAGAAAACTGAGACTTACCAAGCTGGCGAGAGAGCTTCGGCGGCGCCGATGCGTCTCGACTGCTCCGGAGCAAGGCAGGCCACTCCTCCTTCAGCGGGGGAATCTCGAGGGCCACGAACTCCTCCGTCAAGTCCCGCATGCTCATCCGGCGGGCGACGATTTGGAGAAGCTGCACCCTCGCCGAGATGGCCCCGGAGTTGGCTTCGACCCGCGCCTCTCTCCGGAACCAGATGTGGCGCGGTATTCCGGCCAGGCCGGAGGTGAGCCCTACGCGAACGTAGAACCATCGGCTCACCCACTTCGAGTACCACCTTTCGTTGGTGGCCTTCGCCGGGAAGGAATCCGCGTACCTCCTCCGGAGCTGGAAGTTGATGCTCCCGAAGGCTAGCACCCGGTCGTCCTTCTTCTTCGGCTGGCAGAGGGCTTCGTGCATCTCGGCGAAGACCTCCGCCCTCCCTTCGCAGCCTTCGGCGCGCATGGCCCACTCGAAGATGGCGAGGCGGGCCACGGCGTTGGGGGATAGCTGCGGGAGTTCCAGATGGAACGCCTCCAGGACCCCGGCGAGGAGCTCTGAGGCAGGGAACCCCAGGCCCGCGTCGAAGAAGGCCTCGAAGACGACGACCTCGCCTTCCCGCGGCCGCAGGGCCGTCTCCCGCCCCGGCCTCCTCGCCGGCGTCTCTGGGCCGAGGCGGTTCCTAGTCGCCTGCTCGATCGAGGCTTCAGTGCACGCAGACGCCCCGAGCTCCAGGGTCTGCTCTCGGAATCGCTCGGAAGCGGGGCGGAGCTCGCGCGCGCCGCGCACCTCTGGCGTGTCGGTCGCCGCCGCCGCCGCCGCCGCCGCCATCTGGCGTTGCAAGAAACGCGGGTCCATCGCCATGGCGGGAACTGGCTTCCTCGACATTCTTGGAGAACAGATGGAAGGAATGCAGGGCTCAAAGGGCGAGTGGGCAATGGACTAAGCAGTTGCAGTTGATGCGTGAGGGTGAAGGAGGAGTAGGCCGTGAAGGGCGAGTATATATATCTTTCGGAAAGGCCGGCGGTTCGGCTCCCGTTTCGGTTAGCGTGTGAACGCGACGGTTCGCGCGGCGCCGCATTTAAAACCGGTTGGCGCATCGGGGCGCGGGGGCGATCCCCCGACGATCCGCCCGTTCGGTGCCGCCGGCGCGCGTATTAATTGCCCTTGGCGGCGCGCGTCCGGCCCCTCGGGGTTGGAGCCCCCGGAGTCAAGATGCGTCGGCTTCCCATCAGTTCGGTCGACCCCCTTCGGTGTCTTGAAAGCGGCCGGAAGCCCGAGGCGGGGCATAATTCCCCGGCCTCTCGACCCCCCGTCTCGTTGCACTCCAGCGCCCCGGTGGGCGCGGCACCCTAAAGTGAGGTACGCACTCGTGCGAGTTGGCGGGATTATCTTGTGCGCTTCCACCCCCCTCTTATTGCAGGACTACGAGCGGGAAGAAGCGAGGGGCTACTGTTGGGGGAGATAATCCCTGGAGTCGGCGGGGTGGGCCCCCAGCCGGTGGGCCCAGGCTTGATGAACGGAGGCTACCCTCCGGAGGAGCGTGGCCGGAGGTACCCTCCGGAGGAGCGTGGCCGGAGGTCACCTTCCGGAGGAGCGTGGCCGGAGGTCGCCTTCCGGAGGAGCGTGGCCAGAGGCCACCTTACGGAGGAGCGTGGCCGGAGGTCACCTTCCGGTTGGAGGAAGTCGGAGGTCGCCCTTCGGCGTAGGACACGGGAGTTCGTCTTCCGGAGGCTGAAGGCCCGGCGCTCTCGGCCGACCCGGCAAGACGGGTCCGAAGAGAGTAGTGGCAGGAAAAGGACTAGGCGGTCGTACGAAAGGACCGGATCGCGATCCTCTGAGCCGTGTCGGGCGGCGCCGGAAGCATCCGACACGGCCGATACGCTGTCAGAGTCGAATCTTCTTGTCTGTACTATGTATTTCTTGTCTGTACTACCAGTCAGGGTTGGTCGGGTGGCCGTTGGTGGCCCGGAGGCGCTTAGTCCTCTGGGCGGAGCGCCCTATAAATACCCCTCACTACAGTTGTAACGGGAGGGGGATGAAGGCATTGAATACACTACTCTTGCTTTCCACTAAAACCTGCTGGTTCGATCCGTCGTCCCAACACCCATCCTGCCTCTTGAACTGCTGGATCATCATGCCGAGCTGAGGCTCTCTGGCACTGATCCAACTCAGGATAGAACGGAGGTAAAAGTTCTCATTCTGACAATCAGCTAGCTCCTCTCTCAAGGCAGCTAGAACCTCCACCTGAGACAAGCAGGTCTCACACTCGCTATCTATCTGGACAGACTTCTCGGCTTGCAGCTTAATCAACTCCATTCTAAGAGACAAATAGTTCTCACAGACAATGGGCGGAACTGATAGTGTCTCAAGCTCTAGCCTAGTCTGCGCAAGCTTAGCTCTCAACCTCTCCAAATCACCCAAATGCTCATTGCCCTTGGATTTCAGCTCAGCTAAGGCAGCTAGATGAGATGGGCAATCAACACAGGGTGCGACGATAGTGGCTTGAGCATCTTTCAGCTCCAGCTGAGCGCTTTCAAGCTGAGTGGCCAAAGCGTCCCTCTAATCAACCCTTTCTGTGTACCTGGACTTCAGAGTCGACAGGTCACACAGAAGCACCTCACACTTCGGGCACTCACTGCTATCACCCAAGCAAGGGGAAGAAGATAGACTCTCAATTCTGCCATTGGCTACGGCAAGCTCACTCTCTAACTCATCTATCCTCTTCTTGGCCCCCCTAAGCAGTTTTTCCCGATACTTTAACTCCTGACGATTACTCTCAAGTAAATCAACAATTTCACGCTCATAAGATGATACCTTTTCATTGTCATCGTCGGAGTCATCGGAGGAGCTCTTTTCTTCCTTATCCCCAAGAGCCATTGAGCAAAAGCTCTTGCGGGATCTTCGGCGCTGATGTGAGTGGCTCTTCGGTCTGTCCCCGAAAGCCATGAAGCATAGGCCCGTCGGATCGTCCTTGTCCTTCCCCTTCCTGATGACGATCTCCTCATCGCTTGAGCTTGATGAAGAGGAAGAAGACGTGGACTACTTGGAGTAGCTCTTCTCCATCTCGGCGAAGAAGGCCTTGTCACGCTTCTTGTTCTCTCATCGGTAGTCCTTCAGGGCCTTCTTGAAGAATCTGGTGTTCGGCTTGCCCTTGTTGAAGGAGGAGCTGTCGTGCTTGCCGGAGTCGTGAAAGCCACCACCGGTGCCCTTCTTGTGGCCATTGCGCTTGGGGCAGTCAGCAATGAAGTGTCCTGGATCACCACACTCAAAGCACCCAGATTTCGTGCCATGTCTTTTGAACATTCTTTTGTCATAGACACGACGCACCCGGTTGTTAAAAAGACACAAATCATCATCTCCCAAAGACTCAAGCTGGTCCTTAGTGATAGACATCAAAGAGAACCAGCACAGCTCACAGAAGAGGGATCAACAGAAGGTGTAGCAAGGCCAGGGACTTTGATCCAGAACCAGTGAGATGTGATCTCAACTGGATATCTACCTCAGTGGCCTTCAGCTTGCTAAATAACTCAGAAATGGTCAAGGTATCGTAAGAAGTGCTCTCAACGATAGAGGATACCTTGATCTCCTAGATCTTTGGGTCCAAGGTATGAAGAACCTTGAGCGCCTGCTCATGATCTGAGACTAATTGAGCACCCTTAGCCTTGTTGTCCCGAAGCTTGTTTATGATCGGTTGAAAACGACCAAACAATGCTTCAACAGATTCACCCGGCTTTTGTGTGAAGTTCTCGTACTCCCGCCAGTAGGTCTGATAGAGCCGAGCCTTGATGTGGGCTGTTCCCTCATGGTGTGCCTTAAGGGTAGCCAGATCTCTCTCGTAGTGGAGAGATGGCTCACACGCTCAAACTCAGTGGGTCCTAAACTAGAAAAGAGAATGTTCACGGCTTTACTATTGCTCAGATGCTGGGCAATGATACCAGGAGTACCATGCTCAGCAACTGGCAAAATGACAAACGTGTCGTGAACGCAAATGTCCCAGATGTCCGAGCCCTAGCTCATGAGATAGGCTCGCATGCGAGTCTTCCAATAGTTATAGCCATAGGCTTCCAAGGATGGGACCTTGCTAGGAGAAGTCATGATCACTACTGGGGTTTAGAACCGGTTAAGGTATGGAAAAAACCCTAACCAGGCTCTGATACCACTTGTAGGACCGAAAGTAACGACCAGAGGGGGGGTGAATGGGTGCCTTAAAAAATTCTTTCGAATATATGGCCTGTTCCCAACACCCAACGCACCTCAACAGACTAAGCAGGAAATGAACAGATTGCCTAAGTCTAAATATATCTAGCCTAGAAGCAACAGATGACAAACACAGAGAAACACCAAAGCAGTGCTACTAGGGAGATAAACAAGGATATTCAAGACATGGCAGGTTGAACTTCTCAATGGATAATCTAAGTATGAATAAAGTGAGATGAGAAGTTACTATTCAGATTTGTCTCTTGTTCGGAACTCGGCGAAGCCTGCTCCACTGTGTCGAAGCCTGCTTTGCTGTGTCGAAGCCTGCTTCGGAGGTCAGTGACGAAGTCTGCTTCGGAGTTCAGTGTCGAAGTCTGTCGAAGGCTGTTGTGAAAAAGCTGAAGGTGTGTTTGGCCTAGCCTAGTTTGAGGTGGCAGGGAGCGAAGTATGCTTCGAAGCGAAGTATGCTTCGAAGCGAAGTATGAGAGTATCGAAGCTTGCTTCGAACAAAGTACATCGAAGCACAACCTTCGAACAGAGCTTCGAACACAACACACCGAAAAACAACCTTCGAAATCTAGACAAAGCCCGACACACGGTAGAAAGACCAACACGAAGCCTACACTCTACCTTCGAAAAGACTAACTTCGAATGAACACATTTAGACCTTTGAAACAGACAGCTGCAAACTCTGAGCAAAGTCTATCAGAGAGACTAGCTTCGAAGCTAACATCGAAGCCTGTCGAAGTATTAACTTCGAACAGCTCAAGACTGAGAATACCTTCGCATAGACTGACGAAGTATGTGAAGCTGACAGAGTGCAAAGAACGAAGTTGAAGTCCAAACAAAGCCTTCGAGGATGTCAGATCGAAGCCTACCTCACGGAGCTGAGGGGCTTCGAACAGAGAAGGGGCTTCGGTAGAAAACAGCCAGAAAATGTGCCTCGCCCTGTCTACACGATCAAAAAGGCTATGCAGAAAAAGCAAAGCTAGTACTAGTGTACTGTTGCTACAGTGTAGTAGTACTACTTGCAAACAGCAAGAACTAGTACTCCTCGTGAAGAACAAGTCACAGCAACAGAGAAGCTTCTTCACAGGGAATAAATTAACCGCATGCACACAACAGCAAAGACAGTGAATGAAATGCTGCCCACATAAATGCTTCACACAAAAACAGCCAAAATAAATTCTTCCAGACAGCAAAAAACCAAGTGAATCTCAGAAAGAACAAGGCTTGTTGCGTGGCGGCGCACACAGGGAGAGAGAAAGACAGGGAGCAAAATGACCCAATAGAGTAGGCAATGATTTCAGCAAAAAGGGGTAGTCCAACCCTAGGGATTGGGGCCCTATTTATAGGCTACCCAATGACCTAGAATATTCCACCAGCCCCTTAGGGTTTTTACAGATGCTAAAATAAAGGAAATGACTCAACTGCCCTTAGGTATTTTTACAGACACAACTGACTGACTGTGGGCCTAGAGATACCGATGACTTATCCAGAAGCTAAGCTTTTGTAACGACTACGGCTTCTCTTCTAGACAGTCGGATACAAGATCGACGGTTGTCAGTTTTGCGCCAAAACTGACAAAGCCTCCACCGACTTTGCACCAGGTACCCGGATTGGGCCGGCCTGATTCCGCAGCTCTCTCAGCCCGGCAATCACTCACCGCCCGTGTACTGGAGCCAATCCTGGTCAACAGCCTAGTGGGTCTTCTGCTGCTTCTAGCCCATGTACCCGGATTAGGCTAGCCCGACTTCGCAGCCTCCTCTGCCCGACAGTCGCTTGCTGCCCGTGTACCTGAGTCACACGCGGCCCATGAAACAGCAGATCTCTTCTTCTTTTGTCCTCTTCGACTATCGTTGACAATGACTCATCACATCTGGAGCCATGAGGCCCACGCTATTCAGCATGGCTCCTCAGCCTTCCGGAGGGTCTCATTGAACCAAAACCTGGATGGACCCTTTGGCTTCGAACCCTTCAACCCGGAGGCAAGTCTTGGGCTCCGAGATTAAGACTTTCCTTCATCTTCGTCGCATAATGTTTTTGCTTGGAATCTTGGAGGATCATGAGGATGAAGTATTTTCCCCCAACAGTATCCCCTCGAATACGCTTCTCCGAATAGCCTATACAGCAAGGAGAGCAGTATACACAAGAAATATTTTCATGCTCATGAACTTAGAAAAAATTCAATGTATTATAACCGTTCGAAATGTCTTTGGCATCGAAGGTGTATCGAATCTAGGCTTTGAACTTGAACCTCCGTATGATGGCTCCGAAAGAAAGTGAACTGTTATGATGACAGTGCATCACAAAGAGCCGTTACTTTTGTGTCGTTACCCCTAAAATAGTTGTTAGACATTTAGAGAAAGCAACAGCCACAAAATTTACCACGGTTTCACATTATTTTACCTTTTGGCCCCACCTATCATTGACGAGGGTTGGATCTGCAAGTGTGAAAACATACATGAATCGTGCCGAATGAGAACGGAGCAGTTATAAAAGAGGAAAGTGAGAAACCAAGGGTTGGTTTCGGAGTCTGTGATGAGTGATTGACAGGTTTTATCCTCTGATTCGAAGGGGTCCCTCCGAAGGGGTTCGGAGGTTGTTTCACCGAAGGGTTCGGTGGGCTCTGTTTGCTGCAGATGTTGCAACGGAGTGTGCCTATCGGAGGGGTCCGACAGTACATGATGACTTGGTTGTACCAAAGGTTTCGGTATTTTGGGTGGTACACTGGAGTGTGTACCGAAGATTGTTTACCCGGAGAGGTCTCCGAGGTACTGGATACACTTGTCTGTTTTCTGCGGTGTGCAGTTGACTTCGGAGGCAACGGACGGTTCGCAACAAGTGAACTTAGGTCAAGCGGGAGGCTTGATGCCAGGCGAGCGGAGATCTCGGTCACGAAGGTTGCGAAGGTGTCGAGGTCGGACCTCGGGTCAAGGTGCGCCAGGAGAAGGTAGTAAGTGCGGAGCCTAGCTCCGGGTGAAGGTACCCCGAGACGAAGTCCTCAAAAGCGAGGCACTTCGAAGGGTTACTCCGAATGGAGTGACTTCGATGTTTGGTGGACTAAGTCCTCAGCAATGAGGCAAGTAATTCGAGGTGTGCTTCGGAGGGAGGCACTCGAAGGTATACCCGACAATGGTCTCAGAAGTCGAGGTGCATCGAAGGCTTGGTCCGGGTGAGATTCGTCAAGGTGTGTGCTCGGGGAGAGACACTGCGACGAAGTGCTCATGGAATGCTTCATGCGGAGACCTTGGACAAAGGAGGGACTTCTTAGGGTGGTACTCCGAAGGTGGGGCTTCGGAGTGAGGCTGACTTGAGGTAATTCAGCCATGCATGGCTTCGGTACACGGACTGACGGAGTTCGAGCCGAGAGAAGCTGCGAAGCCATGGTGGTCCACTCCGGAGGTGTTGGTGCGAAGGCCCGAGGGCTTTGACGGCTTCGGCTCAAAACCGTCACTGTATCGAAGGCTAACTTCAGTGAAGCGAAGGCCGTTAGGCTCAAGGCTTCTCACCGAAGCTACCACACCCCTCGCATGCAAAGGGGGGCTTTAGAAGGCTCCAAAACTACAAAGGCTGACCGTGTCTGCTCTACAAAAGCTGATGTTGTCCCCTCTGTGAAGCTGACAAAAGAAGCCTCCAAATAAAGTAGACTACCAGCTGTACCCCCTGTTCTGATGAGACAAAAACAGTGTAAACCCTAGGGTAAAGTAGTCTATTCATAGGGCTGAATAGTGCCTATAAATAGTGGAGGCTAGCTAGGTCACATCAACACTTTGAGCAGCCATTTTTGAACTCCTGTGCTAGCCGCCACACTTTGTATTCAGTCTGTGAGTTCATTTTGTGTTCCCTGTTCAAGCAATGAAGCTTTGATTATGTTTTCATTTATTGCTTGAACTTGTATGCTTACTTCACACTGCATGCTTTTATTTCTTCGTGTCTCATTTCTTCCTATGTTGAGTTTATTGCACTAGAGTGTTTTTGGAGAAGTGTGTGAGAGGTCTGTGTGTGTGAAGTATGTTTTTCAGTGTCTGTTCGCTCTGTGTAAACTGGAGGCTAGACCTCTCTGATTACTAGTGAAGCACTATTCTTGGCTTAGATCAAATCCCGTTTTCTTCCCTTGTCGAAGTCCTCGGTGAAGTCTGTTCAGTGTGCGTTTAGACCTTCGAAGTACGAAGCCTAGCACTAGTTGCTGTCACTGAGTATTTGGTCGAAGTCCGTAGAGAGAAGTCTGCTCTTGTGAAGGGTGAAGTGTGAAGCCTGCTCGAAGGCACCTAGTATGTGGAGCCTGCACTGACTTAGCAGAGCTGAATCTTCGGGGTTGTGGGTGGAGCGAAGTCTTCTTGGCTTCGAACTTTTGCTCCTTGCGAAGCCTAATTTCGGAGCTGTGAAATACCTCCGAACCAGAACTTCGAATGGTGTGTTCGAAGCATATTCCGCAGAAGACAGATTTAAAACAGAAGACTATTTTTAGTCTGAAATTTTAATAGCTCCCATTCACCCCCCCTCTGGTCGCCGTTTCCGGTCCAACAATTGATATCAGAGTGGGTTAAGATCACCAGTTGACCTTAACATGTTTTGTGATCTGTTGGTGACATGGACAAAGTTAGTAAAATACCTCTGTTTGATGGGACGGATTTTGCATACTAGAAGGTGCGCATGGAGGATTACTTGTTAAGCCAAGAAAATGCAATTTGGGAGATTGTGGACTCACAATAGTCCATCCCTGAAACTCGCACCTCTCAAACAGAGAAGGATCAATATAATGCCAACTCCTATGCAAGAAATATACTGTTCATTGGTTTGACTAGAAGTGAGTTTGATAGGGTGCAACACCTTAGGACAGCTAGGGAAATTTGGACTACACTCACTATTTTTCATGAGGGCTCTACACAGATTAAGGCTAGGTGCCAAAGCACATACAATCAACAGTATCAGTTGTTTGTGCAGGCCCCTGGTGAATCTATAGATACCATGTTTTCACGCTTTGATGCGATAGTGAGTAACTTGCAGGCCAATGGGACGCTTGCTTACAATGATCATGATAGGGCTATCAAGGTTCTCTATGCTCTTGATCATAGCATATGGGAAGTGAAGATATCCAGCATTGAGGAGTCCCCAGAGATTGCCAAGGCATCTCTTGCAGTGCATAGGAACTCTTTGCCACAACCATTGGCATTGGTTTCTAGTACTAGCCGTGGCACCCCTGCAGAACAAAGCACATCAGGCACTTGTGTTTTTGCAGATGGTTTTGCTTTGTCCTCCCTGGTCTCCGTCACTAAGGAGCAGGTGGATACTCTGGATGATGATGAGCTTGCTCTCATTGCCAGAAGGTTCACCCGTTTTCACAATGAGAGACGGGATTAGAGGAGAAGTAGTTTTAGTGGTTGTTTTGAGTTTGGCGACACCTCTCACATCAAGGCCAATTGTCCTAAACTCAAGAAGAGAGATGAGATTGAGCGCCCCAAATACCACAAAAAGGAGAGGAAACCTGAGAAACCAAGGGTTGGTTTCAGTATCTGTGATGAGTGATTGACAGGCTTTTTACCCTCTGGTTCGAAGGGTGCCTCCGAAGGGTGTTCGGAGGAGGGTACTTCCGAAGGGGGTTCGGAGGTTGGACCTCCGAAGGGTGTTCGGAGATGGTCTCACCGAAGGGTGTTCGGTGTTTGCTTGCTGCAGCTGTTGTAGCGGAGTGTGCTTGTCGGAGGGGTCCGACAGTACACGATGACTGGGTCCGTACCGAAGGCTTCGGTACTTTGGGTGGTACACCGGAGTGTGTACCGGAGGTTGCTAACCCGGAGAGGTCTCCGGAGTACTGGACACACTTGTCTGCTTGTCGGTGGTGCGCAGGGACTTCGGAGGCGACGGACAGGTTCGCGGCAGGTGAACGTGGGTTAAGAGGGAGGCTTGATGCCAGGGGAGCGGGGAGCTCCGTCACGGTGGCTGCGAAGGGGGTCCGGGTCGGTCCTCGGGTCGAGGTGCGCCAGGTGAAGGCAGAGAGTGCGGAGCGTGGCTCCGGCTGAAGGTACTCCGAGACAAAGTCCTCGGAGGTGAGGCACTTCGAAGATACTCCGGATGGAGTGACTTCGGAGTTGGTTGGATCAAGTCCTCTGCGGAGGCAAGGAGTTCGAAGTGTGCTCCGGAGGGAGACATTCGAAGGTACCCGACGAACGTCTCAGAAGTCGAGGCGCATCGAAGGCATGGTCCGGGTGAGGCTCGTCGAGGAGTGTGCTCGGGGTGAGGCACTGCGACGAAGGGCTCATGGAATGCTTCATGCGGAGGCCTTGGACGAAGGAGGGACTTCGAAGGGTGGTACTCCGAAGGTGGGGCTTCGGAGTGAGGAAGGCTTCGGAGCGAGGCTAGCTCCGGAGCAAGGTTGACTTGAGGTGCTTCGGCCTGCATGGCTTCGGTACACGGACTAACGGAGTTCGAGCTGGGTGAAGCTGCGAAGCCGTGGTGGTCCACTCCGGAGGTGTTGGTGCGAAGGCCCAAGGGCTTTGACGGCTTCGGCTCAAAACCGTCACTGTATCGGAGGCTATCTTCGGGGAAGTGAAGGCCACCAGGCTCAAGGCTTCTCGCCGAAGCTATCGCACCCTCGCGTGCGAAGGGAGGCTCCGGAAGGTCAAAGAATGCAAAGGCTGACACTGTCTGCTCTGCAAAAAGCTGACGCTGTCCCCTCTGCAAAGCTGACAGAGAAGCCTCCAGAATAAAGTTGGACTACCTTTTGTACCCCTTAGTTCTGTAGAGACAAATTCAATGTAACCCTAGGGGTAAAGTAGTCACTTCCTTTGGGTGAACTGTGGGCTATAAATATGGGGGCTCGGTAGGTAACATTTAACACTTTGAGCATTTACTGTTGAGCTCCTGTAGCCACATACCTCGCTGTATTCATCCAGAGTTCATTTTATTGTGTTCCTTGTTCAAGCGGCGAAGCCCTGCTTCTTTGTGCTTTTTGCTTGAGCTCGCGTTACTTACCTCGCTAGTTGTAGTGCACCTAAGCCTATCTAGGCGAAGGTTGTTTTTGCGCGAAGTGTGTTTTTCAGTGTGCTGTCGCTCTGTGTAACAGGAGGCAAGACCTCGCTGCTTACTAGCGAAGCCCTGATCGAAGCCCGTTTAGCTTCTTGTGTCGAAGCCCTTAGCGAAGTCCGTTTGTGTGCGTTTAGACCTTCGTGTACGAATCACAGCACCAGTTGCTGCTGCCAAGTACTTGGTCGAAATCCTCAGAGGGCTGTCCACTCTTGCGAAGGGTGAAGTGCGAAGCCTGCTCGAAGCACCCTGTGTGCGGAGCCTGCACTGACTTAGCAGAGAAGTTTTTGAGGGTTGTTAGTGGAGTGAAGTCTTCTTGGCTTCGAACTTTTGCTCCTGCGAAGCCTGTGTTCGGAACTGTCGATGTACCTCCGAACCAGACCTTCGAAGGTTGTGTTCGAAGCTTGTTCCGCAGAAGACAGGATTAAAACCGAAGGCTGTTTTTAGCCTAAAATTTTAAAAGCTCCCATTCACCCCCCCTCTGGTCGCCGTTTCCGGTCCAACAATTGGTATCAGAGCGGGTTAAGATCACCAGTTGACCTTAACCAGTTTTGTGATCTATTGGCGACATGGATAGAGGCAGTAAAATTCCTCTGTTCGATGGGACTGATTTTGCATACTGGAAGGTGCGCATGGAGGCTTACTTGTTAAGCCAAGGAAATGCAATTTGGGAGATTGTGGACTCACAATACTCCATCCCTGAGACTCGCACCTCTCAAACAGAGAAGGATCAGTATAATGCCAACTCCAAGGCTAGGAATATACTGTTCATTGGTTTGAGCCGGAGTGAGTTTGATAGGGTGCAGCACCTTAGGACTGCTAGGGAGATTTGGACAACACTCACCGTTTTTCATGAGGGCTCTACGCAGATTAAGGCCAGGCACCAAAGCACATACAATCAACAGTATCAGCTGTTTGTGCAGGCACCTGGTGAATCTATAGATGCCATGTTTTCTCGCTTTGATGCAATAGTGAGTAACTTGCGATCCAACGGGACGCTTGCTTACAGTGATCATGATAGGGCTATCAAGCTTCTCTATGCTCTTGACCGTAGCATATGGGAAGTGAAGATATCCAGCATTGAGGAGTCTGCAGGTTATGACACCTTGACCTATGATGAACTATTTAGCAAGCTGAAGTCCACAGAGATTGCCAAGGCATCTCTTGCTGTGCACAGAAGCCCTTTGCCACAACCATTGGCATTGGTTTCTAGCACTAGACGTGGCACCACTGCAGAACCAAGCACATCTGGCACTTGTGTTCTCGCAGATGGTTTTGCTTTGTCCTCACTGGTCTCCATCACAAAGGAGCAGGTGGACACTTTAGATGATGATGAGCTTGCTCTCATTGCCCGGAGGTTCACTTGCTTTCATCATGAGAGACGGGATTAGAGGAGAAGTGGTTTTAGTGGTTGCTATGAATGTGGGGACACCTCTCACATTAAGGCAAATTGCCCTAAGCTCAAGAAGAGAGATGAGAGTGAGCGCCCCAAATACCACAAAAAGGAGAGGAAGCCTTTTGTGAAGGGCAAGCGCAGCAAGATGGCTAAGAAAGTAGCCAAAGCCGCTTCTAGAGCTTTTGTTGCTGCTCTCAGCGACATCGACACGTCCTCAACTGAGGAGTCGAGCTCTGAGGAGGAGGAGTCCCCAAGGAAGGAGAACAAGAAGGACAAGAAGGGATGAGACTTCACCCGCCTTTGCTTCATGGCCGACAGCGATCACAGCGGCGATGAGCTTGACTCATCTGAGGTAACACTATCATCTGACCAGCTACTAATTAAATTAGATGAGCTAAATGAAGTAGTTCTTGGTCAGGATAGATTACTTGTGCAAGCCGCTAGAGAAAGAAAAGACCTTAGACTTAGGCTAGAAACCATTTCTACTGAATATGCCATGCTTAAGTCTAAATTTGCTGATGCTGAATGTGAGTCATGTTCTGTTGTCATGAGTGAGCTTGCTCAGTTGCGTTCTGTTCATGCTCAAACTCTTTCTGAGCTTGAGACTGCACAGAAGCAGCTTTTGGAGGTGGATTCTAGACCTCATGATGTTATTGATTGCATGAACTGCTCTTTATTACGCGAAAGCATTAATTTACGTGATAAGCATGTTCATGATTTGGAGGCTAGATTGGAGAGAGCCGGTAGTTCTAAGGATGTGCAGCCTGTGTGTGACACTTGCATCACCCTTAAGGACCAGCTAGGCACTGTTAGAGAGCGAGCTGAAAACCTCATGTCTGAAAATGAATACCTCCTTTCCGTGGTTAATAAATGCACTGAGGGAAAGGGTAGGATGGATTTGCTCTTGGCCAAGACCAAGTTGTGTGCTGACAGAGCAGGGTTAGCTCTAGGTTTGGGTTTTGAGAGGATACCTTCAGACAGTAAGTCCAAAACTGTTTTACCTCTCCCACCACCCTAGAGAAAGAGAGAGCTCTGTTAGACACCCCATCAGCCAAAAAGCCTACCCAACCACCAAAGAAAACCACACCTCCTGCCAAGAAAAATCCTCCCAAGAAAACCACTCAGAGAAAACCCAAGGAGCCTGTGAGAGTTGCTCCTGTGACCCATGAGAGTGCCCCCAGGAGAGTTTTTCATTGTTCGTATTGTCAGCGGGCGGGTCATTTTGTTGGGTTCTGTTTTCGTCACATCAAGGATGAGCGACGCTCTCAGGCGATGAGTTACCAGGACATGCATTACCCATCTTTAGGTATGCATGAGTCTGAGTTTTACTATCGTCCTGCTTTTGAGGCTCCTCGCGCTTCTCGGAGAGGTTTTGCTCCTCGAGGTGTTCACCATGTTCCATATGGTGGTAGACCTCGGGCGAGTAGCTTTGTACCTCGTCAGAGTAGGAGACCTCGACATGTTGTTCGATCACAGCATGTAGGTAGACCTCGCACTTTGCATTATTCTGATTATCATGTGCGTAGACCGTCTACTTTTGCTACGCCTAATACTCGTGTCACTCAGTGCTGGATGCCTCGTCATTATTTCACTCACCCCAGCACTGAGCGATCGAGATATTCTTATCATGTGTAGGCGACAGATCGAGGCTTGGAGGGCACGTGGATCATGGACTCCGGTTGTTCGCGCCACATGACTGGAGATGCAGCATGGTTCTCCAGCCTCACCACAATCAAGCAAAGGGAACATATCACCTTCGGAAACAATCGAAGGAGTAGAGTGAAAGGTAAAGGTGTGGTAAGAATTAATTCGAATTTCACTCTCAAAGATGTTGCTTTGGTTGAGAACCTGGGATACAATTTGCTGTCTATATCTCAGTTGCTTTATGAGGGCTTCGAAGTGCGATTCCATCGCGATACTTCGCAAGTGCTCAATTCTGATGGCGTTGTGGTGTGTAAGATCCTTAGAGTTGGGAGAGTTTTTGGAGCTGATTTTTCTGAGTCATCTGGTTCTTCTCATTGTCTTGTTGCACATTCAACTTCTGAGCTTTGGAAGTGGAATAGGAGACTAGGGCATATGAGCTTTGAGTTGCTCGCTCGTCTGAGCGCCCTAGGTTTGATCCGAGGATTGCCCAAGCTCAAGTTTGAGAAGAATTTAGTTTGTGCTTCATGTCGACATGGAAAAATGATTGCTGCTTCGCATTCGCCAGTCACCATAGTGATGACTGAACAACCCAGAGAACTTCTCCATATGGACACTGTAGGTCCTTCTCGGGTTAGTTCTTTAGGCGGCAAGTGGTATGTATTAGTCATTGTCGACGATTTCTCTCGCTACTCTTGGGTCTTCTTTCTTGCCAGCAAGGATGAAGTGTTTTCACACTTTTGGAGCTTGGCTTTGAGACTTTTTACTGAACTCCCTGGTGCATTGAAATTCATTCGAAGTGATAATGGCACTGAGTTCAAAAATAGTCTCTTTGTTGACTTTTGCATGGAGCATGGCATAGAACATCAATTCTCTGCTCCGCGGGTTCCTCAACAGAACGGTGTTGTTGAGAGAAAGAACCGCACTTTGGTTGAGATGGCTAGGACGATGCTTGATGAGCATAGGACTCCTAGAAAATTCTGGGCTGAGGCCATGAACACTGCTTGTTACATCTCAAACCGTATATTCTTGCGCTCAATTTTAGACTTGACTTCTTATGAGCTGCGTTTTGGGAGACAGCCCAAGGTTACTCATCTTCGAGTTTTTGGCTGTCGCTGCTTTATCCTAAAACGTGGTAACTTGGATAAATTTGAGTCGCGATCTTCTGACGGGATCTTTTTGGGTTATACTACTCATGGTCATTCTTATCGTGTTTATAATTTAGAGACTAACACTGTCATCGAGTCATGTGATGTGACTTTTGATGAATCAACCCCCTCTGTTAGTTCTGCTTTGAACAGGCAAATGAACATGACATGGAACAGACCTTATTCGAAGAAGAAGATCCAGAAGAATTCGAGGATGAACCCCTACTACCCTCGACATCAACCCCCAAAGCTGACCCCACTTCAACTACTTCGGCACGAGGTCCCGAAGCGACTACCTCAACATCGGTCATCTTGGACCACTCCAGCGCACAAGTTGAGGGGGAGACTGCATCCCGCCGCGAGGCTCCACACCATGTTCAAAGGATGCACCCTCCCGAGCAGATCATTGGTGAGCTTGATCAAAGGGTAACTCGTTCACATGCCCATTTCACTAATGTTGCTTTTGTTGCTTCTTTCGAGCCCTTAGATGTTAGTCATGCACTTTCTGATTCTAGTTGCATCAATGCCATGCATGAAGAGCTTGAAAATTTTGAGAGAAACCAAGTCTGGACTTTAGTTGATCCTCCACCAAATGTTCATTTCATTGGAACAAAATGGATTTTCAAAAATAAACAAGGGGAGGATGGGACTATAATTAGAAACAAGGCTAGACTTGTAGCTCAGGGCTTTTCTCAACTAGAAGGGATTGATTTTACTGAAACTTTTGCACCTGTTGCTCGCCTTGAGGCCATTAGGATTTTGCTTGCCTTTGCGACATCCCGGGGATTCAAACTCTATCAAATGGATGTCAAAAGTGCTTTTCTTAATGGCTTCATAGGCAAAGATGTTTATGTAAAACAACCCCTGGTTTTGAAAACCCTAAGTACCCACATAATGTCCTTAAACTTCATAAGGCTCTTTATGGACTCAAGCAGGCCCCTCGGGCTTGGTATGACAGACTTAAGTCTTTTCTGCTTGAGCGAGGGTACTTGATGGGCTCTGTTGATAAAACTTTGTTTACTCTCAAGCATGGCAAAGATTTCCTCCTAGTTCAGATTTATGTGGATGATATCATCTTTGGTGGCTCTTCTCATGCTTTGGTTGCCGAGTTTGCAGATACCATGAGCAGGGAATTTGAAATGTCGATGATGGGTGAACTCACCTTTTTCCTTGGTTTGCAAATCAAGCAAAGCAAACAAGGTACTTTTGTCCACCAGACAAAGTACACCAAGGACCTGCTCAAGAAGTTCGACATGTCCGATGCGAAGCCCCTCGCCACTCCAATGGCTACATCTGTAGCATTGGATCCTGACGAAGATGGAGAAGCCGTAGATCAGAAGGAGTTCCGAAGCATGATCGGCTCTCTCCTCTACTTGACTGCCATGAGGCCGGACATACACTTCGCTGTGTGTCTGTGCGCTCGTTTTCAGGCTTCACCACGAGCTTCGCACCGCCAAGCGGTCAAGCGCATCCTAAGGTATCTCAAACACACCCTTGAATTTGGCATATGGTATTCAGCATCTTCATCTTTATGTCTTCGAGGTTATTCCGATGCGGATTTTGCTGGGTGTAGGATTGATAGGAAGAGTACCTCTGGTACTTGTCATTTTCTGGGTACTTCACTGGTTTGCTGGTCTTCCCGCAAACAGTATAGTGTTGCACAATCGATGGCTGAGGCCGAATATGTTGCTGCAGCTAGCTGTTGCTCTCAGATTTTGTGGATGGTTTCCACTTTGCGGGATTTCGGGTTAGATTATAAGAGTGTTCCACTTTTCTGTGATAACACTAGTACTATTTGTATTGCAAACAACCCGGTTCAGCACTCCAGAACCAAACACATTGATGTGCGATATCATTTTCTCAGAGATCACAATGAGAAGGGTGATATTGACATTCAATATGTCGATACCCAACACCAGCTTGCCGACATTTTTACAAAACCCCTCGATGCTTCTCGATTTGCTTACTTGCGTGGGGAACTTGACATTTGTCACCCTTACGGCATTTTGTGAGGGGGAGCTGTTTTAGATGGATGTGCCTTTGACTAATTGTGTTGAAATTGCATTTACATCTTTTGCACTTATATGCCTGCTTATAATTCATGAAATCATGTCAGCTCAGCTCTTTTTACTCAATCTAAGACATTCATGTGCATGATGTTTTCTTTTAACATCAAATCATGCTCACTGCTTAGTCTTGAATCTAGCATGTTTAGGCAGGACTGCTTTAGCTATCTTTTATCTGCTTGATAGCAAGACACCTTTTCTTTGGATGCTAAAAATTGCAACTTGAAAACTGTTCTACATTTTCATGGATATTCATAAAGTACCAAACAATTGGTTCACTTGGTTAAAATCAAAAATTCCATAATTTGCATGCCTTAAGTTAAAAGATCCAGGTGGGTTTGTTTGTCGCACTACCCTATTCTAGACTGCTTACCATTGCACATTGGTCTGAACTGGAATAGTGTAGTGTATGCCAAAATCATTGCCTTAAGCTTCTTATGGTTTTCATGCCTAGGCTTGGCTTGATTGGAAAGTATAAGGTGGACAAACAAATAACCCCTGGCACTAAGAACAGAACAACAAAAATTCATTGATTATCAAGCTTGCTTTTCATGCTTCATTTGAACTGGACTTGTCTGTCTAGAGTAGAATTTGACTAGCTTTGCGCAGTCCCTGCTCCTTCTTGTCTAGTTTCCTTGACTAAGTGGTGATGCTTTTGTTTCAAAAATGATCAAATCACATGCTTCATCATGTTTTTAGAGAATGTTAAATTGAGCTGAGCCCATGATCATTGGTGTTATTGTTGGCATATTTTTGCTTCATATGTCTTTGCAATTCTGCTCATTTCGAAGCTTTGCATCTTCTACATGCTCCTTGATGCTTGCATTGCCAAAGGGGGAGAAATTCCTCAAGGGGGAGAGACTTGCTACGTTCTCTGCCGCAAGGGGGCATAATTTCCAAAGGGGGAGAAAACATGACTAAAGGCTCTTTGTTGCCAAAGGGGGAAAATTTAATTCAGGGGGAGTTTTTATCTTGAGAAAGGGAAGATTTGCCGAAAGGGCTTTACTCTTTTGAAAAGGGGGAGGAAAATTCTGTTATCAAGTGACATGATTTGGTTTTCTGAGTTTTTATGGTCACTTGTGTGCTGAAAGTTTTTAATTTTCTTGATCTTTAAAATTGGTTGTCAATGCACTCATCAAGGGGGAGATTGAGAAACCAAGGGTTGGTTTCAGTATCTGTGATGAGTGATTGACAGGCTTTTTACCCTCTGGTTTGAAGGGTGCCTCCGAAGGGTGTTCGGAGGAGGGTACCTCCAAAGGGGGTTCGGAGGTTGGACCTCCGAAGGGTGTTCGGAGATGGTCTCACCGAAGGGTGTTCGGTGTTTGCTTGCTGCAGCTGTTGCAGCAGAGTGTGCTTGTCGGAGGGGTCCGACAGTACACGATGACTGGGTCCATACCGAAGGCTTCGGTACTTTGGGCGGTACACCGGAGTGTGTACCGGAGGTTGCTAACCCGGAGAGGTCTCCAGAGTACTGGACAGACTTGTCTGCTTGTCGGTGGTGCGCAGGGACTTCGGAGGCAACGGAAAGGTTCGCGGCAGGTGAACCTGGGTCAAGCGGGAGGCTTGATGCCAGGGGAGCGGGGAGCTCCGTCACGGTGGCTGCGAAGGGGGTCCGGGTCGGTCCTCGGGTCGAGGTGCGCCAGGTGAAGGCAGAGAGTGCGGAGCGTGGCTCTGGCTGAAGGTACTCCGAGACAAAGTCCTCGGAGGTGAGGCACTTCGAAGATACTCCGGATGGAGTGACTTCGGAGTTGGTTGGATCAAGTCCTCTGCGGAGGCAAGGAGTTCGAAGTGTGCTCCGGAGGGAGACATTCGAAGGTACCCGACGAAGGTCTCAGAAGTCGAGGCGCATCGAAGGCATGGTCCGGGTGAGGCTCGTCGAGGAGTGTGCTCGGGGTGAGGCACTGCGACGAAGGGCTCATGGAATGCTTCATGCGGAGGCCTTGGACGAAGGAGGGACTTCGAAGGGTGGTACTCCGAAGGTGGGGCTTCGGAGTGAGGAAGGCTTTGGAGCGAGGCTAGCTGCGGAGCAAGGTTGACTTGAGGTGCTTCGGCCTGCATGGCTTCGGTACACGGACTGACGGAGTTCGAGCTTGGTGAAGCTGCGAAGCCGTGGTGGTCCACTCCGGAGGTGTTGGTGCGAAGGCCCAAGGGCTTTGACGGCTTCGGCTCAAAACTGTCACTGTATCGGAGGCTATCTTCGGGGAAGCGAAGGCCACCAGGCTCAAGGCTTCTCGCCAAAGCTACCGCACCCTCGCGTGCGAAGGGAGGCTCCGGAAGGTCAAAGAATGCAAAGGCTGACACTGTCTGCTCTGCAAAAAGCTGATGCTGTCCCCTCTGCAAAGCTGACAGAGAAGCCTCCAGAATAAAGTTGGACTACCTTTTGTACCCCTTAGTTCTGTAGAGACAAATTCAATGTAAACCCTAGGGGTAAAGTAGTCACTTCCTTTGGGTGAACTATGGGCTATAAATATGGGGGCTCGGTAGGTAACATTTAACACTTTGAGCATTTACTGTTGAGCTCCTGTAGCCACATACCTCGCTGTATTCATCCAGAGTTCATTTTATTGTGTTCCTTGTTCAAGCGGCGAAGCCCTGCTTCTTTGTGCTTTTTGCTTGAGCTCGCGTTACATACCTCGCTAGTTGTAGTGCACCTAAGCCTGTCTAGGCGAAGGTTGTTTTTGCGCGAAGTGTGTTTTTCAGTGTGCTGTCGCTCTGTGTAACAGGAGGCAAGACCTCGCTACTTACTAGCGAAGCCCTGATCGAAGCCCGTTTAGCTTCTTGTGTCGAATCCCTTAGCGAAGTCCGTTTGTGTGCGTTTAGACCTTCGTGTACGAATCATAGCACCAGTTGCTGCTGCCAAGTACTTGGTCGAAATCCTCAGAGGGCTGTCCACTCTTGCGAAGGGTGAAGTGCGAAGCCTGCTCGAAGCACCCTATGTGTGGAGCCTGCACTGACTTAGCAGAGAAGTTTTTCGAGGGTTATTAGTGGAGCGAAGTCTTCTTGGCTTCGAACTTTTGCTCCTGCGAAGCCTGTGTTCGGAGCTGTCGAAGTACCTCCGAACCAGACCTTCGAAGGTTGTGTTCGAAGCCTGTTCCGCAGAAGACAGGATTAAAACCGAAGGCTGTTTTTAGCCTAAAATTTTAAAAGCTCCCATTCACCCCCCCTCTGGTCGTCGTTTCCGGTCCAACAAAACCCTTTGTGAAGGGCAAGCGCGGCAAGGTGGCTAAGAGGGTAGCCAAAGCCGCTTCTAGAGCCTTTGTTGCTGCTCTTAGCGACATTGACACTTCCTCAACTGAGGAGTCGAGCTCTATGAGGAGGAGTCCCCTAGGAAGGAGGAGAAGAAGGATAAGAAGGGACGAGATTTCACTGGCCTTTGTTTCATGGCTGACAGCGATCACAACGGCGATGAGCATGACTCATCTGAGGTACCTCTATCCTATGACCAACTTTCAATTAAATTAGATGAACTGAATGAAGTAGTTCTTGGTCAGGATAGATTACTTGTGCAAGCCGCTAGAAAAAGAAAAGACCTTAGACTTAGGCTAGAAACTGTTTCTACTGATTATGCCATGCTTAAGTCTAGGGTTAATGATGCTGAATGTGAATCTTGCACTGTTGTCATGGGTGAGCTTGCTCAGTTGCGCTCTGTGCATGCTCAAACTCTATCTGAGCTTGAGACTACACAGAAGCAACTTTTGATGGTTGATTCTAGTCCTCATGATACAAATGAATGCATGAACTACCCCTTATTACATGAGAGCATTAACTTACGTGATAAGCATGTTCAGGACTTAGAGGCTAGATTGGAGAGGGCCGGTAGTTCTAAGGATGTGCAACCTGTGTGTGACACTTGCATAACCCTTAAGGACCAGCTAGGTAGTGTTAGAGAGCGAGCTGAAAACCTTATGACTGAGAATGAGTAACTTCTTTCTGTGGTTAACAAATGAACTAACGGAAAGGGTAGGATGGACTTGCTCTTGGCCAAAACCAAGATGTGTGCTGATAGAGCAGGGTTAGCTACATTTTGGGAGACAACCCAAAGTTACTCATCTTCGAGTTTTTGGCTGTCGTTGCTTTATCCTAAAACGTGGAAATTTGGACAAATTTGAGTCGCGCTCTTCTGACGGGATCGTTTTTGGTTACACTACACATGGTCATTCTTATCGTGTTTATAATTTGGAAACTAAAACTGTCATCGAGTCATGTGATGTGACTTTTGATGAACCAACCCCCTCTGTTAGTTCTACCTTTGAACAGGCAAATGAACACGACATGGAACAGACCATCTTCGAAGAAGAAGATCCCGGAGATTTCGAGGATGAACCCCTACTACCCTCGACATCGACCCCCGAAGCCGACCCAGCTTCGACTACTTCGGCACAAGGTCCTGAAGCAACTACCTCGACATCGGTAATCTTGGACCACTCCAACGCACAAGTTGAGGGGGAGACTGCATCTCGCCACGAGGCTCCACATCATGTTCAAAGGATGCATCCTCCCGAGCAGATCATTGGTGAGCTTGATCAAAGGGTAACACGTTCTCATGCTCATTTCATTGATTCCGCTTTTGTTGCTTCTTTCGAGCCCTTAGATGTTAGTCATGCACTTTTTGATTCTAGTTGGATCAATGCCATGCATGAAGAACTTGAAAATTTTGAGAGAAACCAAGTCTGGACTTTAGTTGATCCTCCACCAAATGTTCATTTCATTGGAACAAAATGGATTTTCAAAAACAAACAAGGGGAGGATGTGACTGTAGTTAGAAACAAGGCTAGACTTGTAGCTCAGGGTTATTCTCAATTAGAAGGGATTGATTTTACTAAGACTTTTGCACCTGTTGCACCTCTAGAGGCCATTAGGATTTTGCTTGCCTTTGCGACATCCCGAGGATTCAAACTCTTTCAAATGGATGTCAAAAGTGCATTTCTTAATGGCTTCATAGGCGAAGATGTCTATGTAAAACAACCCCCTGGTTTTGAAAACCCCAAGTACCCACATAAAGTCCTTAAACTTCATAAGGCTCTTTATGGACTCAAGCAGGCCCCTCGGGCATGGTATGATAGACTTAAGTCTTTTCTGCTTGAGCGGGGGTATTTGATGGGATCTGTTGATAAAACCCTGTTCACTCTCAAGCATGGCAAAGAATTCCTTCTAGTCCAGATTTATGTGGATGATATCATCTTTGGTGGCTCGTCTCATGCTTTGGTTGCCGAGTTTGCAGATACCATGAGCAGGGAGTTTGAGATGTCCATGATGGGCGAACTCACATTTTTCCTTGGTTTGCAAATCAAGCAAAGCAAACAAGGTACTTTCGTCCACCAGACAAAGTACACCAAGGACTTGCTCAAGAAATTCGACATGGCTGATGCGAAGCCACTTGCCACTCCAATGGCTACATCTGTAGCATTAGATCCTGACGAAGATGGAGAAGCCATAGATCAGAAGGAGTTCCGAAGCATGGTCAGCTCCCTCCTCTACTTGACTGCTACGAGGCCGGACATACACTTTGAAGTGTGTCTATGCGCTCGTTTTCAGGCTTCACCATGAGCTTCGCACCGCCAAGCGGTAAAGCGCATTCTCAGGTATCTCAAACATACCCTCGAATTTGGCATTTGGTATTCTGCGTCTTCCTCATTGTGTCTTCGAGGTTATTCCGATGCGGACTTTGCTGGGTGTAGGATTGATAGGCAAAAGTACCTCTGGTACTTGTCATTTTCTGGGTACTTCTATGGTTTGCTGGTCTTCCCGCAAATAGTCTAGTGTTGCACAATCGACGACTGAGGCCGAATATGTTGCTGTAGCTAGCTGTTGCTCTCAGATTTTGTGGATGGTTTCCACTTTGTGGGATTTTGGGTTAGATTATAAGAGTGTTCCACTTTTCTGTGATAACACTAGTACTATTTGTATTGCAAACAACCCGGTTCAGCATTCCAGAACCAAACACATTGATGTGCGATATCATTTTCTAAGAGATCATAATGAGAAGGGTGATATTGAAATTCAATATGTTGATACCCAACCCCAGCTAGCCGATATTTTCACAAAACCCCTCGATGCTTCTCGTTTTGCCTACATGCGTGGGGAACTTGGTGTTTGTCACCCTTATGGCATTTTGTGAGGGGGAGCAGATTTTGATTGTCTTGCATATGTTCATTGTGTGTGAAATTGCATTTATATCTTTTGCACTTATATGCCTGATTTTAATTCATGAAATCATGTCAGCTCAGCTCTATTTAATATGTCTGATACATTATGTGCATGATTTTTCTTTCCAAAATCAAATCATGCTCACTGCTTAGTCTTGCATCTATCATGTTTAGGCAGGACTGCTTTAGCTATCTTTTATCTGCTTGATAGCAAGACTCCTTTTCTCTGGATGCTAAACATTGCAACTTGAAAAATTGTTCTACTCACTCATGGATATTCATCATGTGCTAAACAAATAGTTCACTTAATTAAAATCCAAAACTCCATGATTTGCATGCTACAAGTGAAAAGATCCAGGTGGGTTTGTTTGTCGCACTACTCTATTCTAGACTGCTTACCATTGCACATTGGTCTGAACTGGGATAGTGTAGTGTATGCCAAAATCACTTCCTTAAGCTTCTAATGGCTTTCATGCCTAGGCTTGGCCTGATTGGAAAGTATAAGGTGGACAAACAAATAACCCCTGACATTATGAAAAGAACAACAAAAATTCATTGTTTATCAAGTTTGCTTTCAATGATCCACTTGAACTGGACTTGTCTGTCTAGAGTTGAAATTGACTAGCTTTGTGCAGTCCCGACTTTTATTTGTCTAGATACCTTGATTGAGTGGTGATGCTTTTATTTCAAAATGATAAAATCACATGTTGTCATCATATTTTTAGAGAATGTTAAATTGAGCTGAGCACATGATAATTGGTATTAATGTTGGCATATTTTTGCTTTATATGTCTTTGCAATTCTGCCCATTTCGAAGCTTTGCATCTTTTGAATGCTCCTTGATGCTTGCATTGCCAAAGGGGGAGAAATTTTTAAGGGTTAATAGCTTCTATGCCACCGTTATTTTCCCAAATGCCAAAAATACCACTACTATTCGTCTAATAGCCTACATGCCATTATTATTACAAATTCACTCGGAAATGCCATTTGGACCCACCCACAGACCACTGTTTTTCGCAAATACCCATATTACCCCGCACTGTTCATCTTCTTCCTCACGCAGCCCCTTTGTCGGCACCGAGCCCCTCCCCCACCAGCCCGAGCTCCCGCACAGATCCACCTAGTAGCTCAGATCAGAACCTAGCGGCTTAAACAATGGACATCTGCCGACCGCCGCACCAAGTACAAAACTGGCACGGGGTCGGGGGAGAAGATGACGGAAGGGTGCAAAAGTCGAGGCTTTGACATATCCAGCTGATCCACGTGAAGCGACTCGGCCTGGACGGGGGGATAGATGGAGGATCGAGGGGTCACGCATCGGGGAGGGAGAGGGGGAAGGGGCGGGCGGCGCCACCCAGATGGACTGGTGACTCCGGCTTCGGGCAGGGGACCGGCCCTGACAGCTCCTGGAGGTACGGGTGGGGGTGGGCCTTGGGGCCCGGCGGCGGCTGGGGCTACGGCCACGACCACGATTCAGCGCAGAGCCCCCGGGGCACCTCGTTTGGGTTTGGCTACGGCGACGGTGGAGGAGGAGGAGGAACCAGTCGCGGTGGCCATGCTGGCGGTTTCGTCTGGGCTGGCGGGCAGGGTGGACACGCTGGAGATCATGGCAGCTGGGGAGCCGACAGCGGGGAGTTCTGAGGTAGCAACCACGGCTGGAACGCGCGCGGCGGATTCCACGCCGGCGGTGAGAGCCACCGGCCACAGCGTGGCGGCGGCGGCAACTGAATCACTGGGCATACGTCTGTGGCAAATACGACATCAGTATTCAGCGCTACTTCAGCAGCCGGAGCTCGATCACAGGGGATGGTTGAGGGAAGAAGAAGGGCAAAGTGGGCAATACGAAAAACCAGACACCATGTAGGTGGGCCTAATGGCATATGGGAATCGATCGGAAAATTGTAATGGCATGTAGGCTATTAGACGAATAGTAATGGTATTTTTGGCGTTGGGGAAAATAACGGTGGCACGAAAGCTATTAACCCAATTTTTTAAAGTTATCTGTAGCAAGGGGTAAAATAACTAAGGTGGGGTTTATCTTGCAAAGGGAAGATTTTCCGAAGGGGCTTTTACTCTTTTGAAAGGGGGGAGGAAAATTCTTTTGACAAGTGATATGATTTGGCTCATTTCTGAGTTTTTATGGTCACTTGTGTGCTGAACCTTTTAAATTTTTTTGAACATGAATTTGGTTGTCAATGCACTCATCAAGGGGGAGATTGAGAAACCAAGGGTTGGTTTCGGAGTCTATGATGAGTGATTGACAGATTTTATCCTCTAATTCGAAGGGGTCCCTCCGAAGAGGTTCGGAGGTTGTTTCACCGAAGAGTTCGGTGGGCTCTGTTTGCTGCAGCTGTTGCAGCGGAGTGTGCCTGTCGGAGGGGTACGACAGTACAAGATGACTTGGTTGTACCGAAGGGTTCGGTATTTTGGGTGGTACACCGGAGTGTGTACCGAAGGTTGTTTACCCGGAGAGGTCTCCGGGGTTCTAGATACACTTGTCTATTTTCTGTGGTGCGCAGTTGACTTCGGAGGCGACAGACGGTTCGCAACAAGTGAACTTGGGTCAAGCGGGAGGCTTGATGTCAAGCGAGCGGGGATCTTGGTCACGAAGGTTGCGAAGGTGTCGAGGTCGGACCTTGGGTCAAGGTGCGCCAGGAGAAGGCAGTAAGTGCGGAGCCTAGCTCTAGGTGAAGGTACCTCGAGACGAAGTCCTTGGAGGCGAGGCACTTCGAAGGGTACTCTGAATGGAGTGACTTCGAAGTTTGGTGAACTAAGTCCTCAGCAATGAGGCAAGGAATTCGAAGTGTGCTGCGGAGGGAGGCACTTGAAGGTATACCCAACGAAGGTCTCAGAAGTCGAGGTGCATTGAAGGCATGGTCCGGGTGAGGTTCGTCGAGGAGTGTGCTCGGGGAGAGACACTGCGACGAAGTGCTCATGGAATGCTTCATGCGGAGGCCTTGGACAAAGGAGGGACTTCGAAGGGTGGTACTCCGAAGGTGGGGCTTCGGAGTGAGGCTGACTTCAGGTACTTCGGCCATGCATGGCTTCGGTACACGGACTGACAAAGTTCGAGCTGAGAGAAGCTGCAAAGCCATGGTGGTCCACTCTAGAGGTGTTGGTGCGTAGGCCTGAGGGATTTGACGGCTTCGGCTCAAAACCGTCACTGTATCGAAGGCTGACTTCGGTGAAGCGAAGGCCGTCAGGCTCAAGGCTTCTCACCGAAGCTACCGCACCCCTCGCGTGCGAAGGGGGGCTTCATAAGGCTCCAAAACTGCAAAGTCTAACCGTGTTTGCTCTGCAAAAGCTGATGGTGTCCCCTCTGTGAAGCTGACAAAAGAAGCCTCCAAATAAAGTAGACTGCCAGCTGTACCCCCTGTTCTGATGAGACAAAAACATTGTAAACCCTAGGGTAAAGTAGTCTATTCACAGGGCTGAATAGTGCTTATAAATAGTGGAGGCTAGCTAGGTCACATGAACACTTTGAGCGGCCATTTTTGATCTCCTGTGCTAGCCGCCACACCTTGTATTTGCTCTGTGAGTTCATTTTGTGTTCCCTGTTCAAGCAATAAAGCTTTGATTCTGTTTTCATTTACTGCTTGAACTTCTATGCTTACATCACACTGCATGCTTTGATTTCTCTGTCTCATTTCTTCCTGTGTTGAGTTTATTGCACTAGAGTGTTTTTGGAGAAGTGTGTGAGAGGTCTGTGTGTGTGAAGTGTGTTTTTCAGTGTCTGTTCGCTCTGTGTAAACTGGAGGCTAGACCTCTCTGATTACTAGCGAAGCACTGTTCTTGGCTTAGATCGAAGCCCGTTTTCTTCCCTTGTCGATGTCCTCGGCGAAGTCTGTTTAGTCTGCGTTTGGACCTTCGAAGTACGAAGCCTAGAACCAGTTGTTGTCACTGAGTATTTGGTCGAAGTCCACAGAGAGAAGTTTGCTCTTGCGAAGGGTGAAGTGTGAAGCCTACTCGAAGGCACCCAGTGTGCGGAGCCTGCACTGACTTAGCAGAGCTTAATCTTCGGGGTTGTGGGTGGAGCGAAGTCTTCTTGGCTTCGAACTTTTGCTCCTTGCGAAGCCTGATTTTGGAGCTGTGAAATACCTCCGAAACAGAACTTCGAAGGGTGTGTTCGAAGCCTATTCCACAGAAGACAGATTTAAAACAGAAGACTATTTTTAGTCGGAAATTTTAAAAGCTCCCATTCACCCCCTCCCTCTGGTCGCCGTTTCCGGTCCAACAGAAAGTGATCGGTGGCAAAAGGTTTTTACGGAGATTTCATGCTTCGACTTTTCCACACTTCCATCTTCAACCTTCCTCTCCAAGACTCTCAAGCACTCCTCCAATGGCGAGAACCATTGCAAAAGTGTCGATGGCGGTGATTACCTTGTCGCAGCGGCAAGCTTGGGCCGCATCTGCAGCGGTGGTGATGGCAGGAGCTCCGGGGGCTCTTTGCCCAAGGAAGCGGTAAGCAGAAATCTGGGGCCGGGAATGAGTACTCGGGTTCCCGGAGAAGAAGTGACTCCGGCGCCGAGGAGCGGAGAAGTCGTCGTCTTCGAAGCCTTCTTCGAAGCGGGACTTGGACTTCCTTCAATATACTTTTTTACAGAAGTACTGGAGATATTCCACATCACTCTGCCACAGCTATCTCCGAACGCCATAGCTAGGCTAGCGATCTTCGAGTGGGCCCTCCGAGCTGAAGGATGCGAGGGGAGGTTCGAAGTATTTGCGGTGACCCACGAAGCTTCATGCTAGCCTAAGTCGCAAGATGGGCCTGGGGACTCCTAGTGGTTAGTGGCCTTCGAGAGCGTCAACTTCTAGCTCCATAAATGACAACTTAAGAATTTCCTAGCAAAGCTGATCAACGACCGATGGTATTCCAACTAGATACTCTGGTGGTTTTATGCTGAGGTCAGAGAAGACTCCAGTCTTGCCGGTCCCCTACAAGAAATATGGTACCAGAGGGTGGCGGAGGTGACTCCGGATCCAAGTCTGCTTTCAACGCGGCTTGGGTTATTGTCTTCAGTGGCCAAGCGCATGAGTATGCGAGACTTGGCGGAAGAGTTCATTGCCCTCCGGATACCTCCACCTGGTGCTGACTGGCCTGTTGCGTTTCAGAGCGCTTCAGAGGGGGAGCTTCGAGCTCTAGGTAATACCTCCGCATCTCCTGCATTTAGATTAGTCATGGACAATACCTGTAGTATTCTTAACAGATTGTTACATTATTTTAGTGGCTCCGTTGGCGTTTGCTCCAGAGCAGATACCTCGAGCTGCAGAACGGGTGCTTAGAGCACCTACTGCCATGGAGAAGCAGTGGAGGATCAAGCTGGTTGGGAGTTGGGAACACTCCAACCGAGTGTGGAGCGCGCTCGGAATGGGGGCTCCTCCTCTGCCAAGCTTCGACCCAGCTAGAGCAGTCTCTCGAAAGAGGAAAGTTGCCACTGGGACCTCCAAGGCCGCGAAGACTCCGGTGAAGAAGGCAGCGTGGAAGGCTTAGCTCTCTTCACCTCCAGCATCTCCATCTTCGGAAGAGTCTGAAGAGGAGGATTCTTCGGAGGTCCGCATGGAGAAGGAGCTTCAAGACCTCTTGATGAAAGGTGAAGAAGAGGATTCTCGGGTTGTGACCGAGGATCTCCCTCGGGTAGAAGTTGGATTAACTCCAACTGCCAAAGAGGTGGTGGCGATCCACCCCGAACCTACCAGGGTCCAGGGAGCGGAGCTAGAAAGTCCCATCTCCCCTGTGATTGGAGTGGTAGTGATAGAGGTCAGGTCTTTGACATCTACTACTCTAGCACAAACCTCAGGGGAGGAACTCAAAGAATACCTCAGAATGTATGAATTTTTGGGGGACCCCAAAACCCTCCCTCGGAATCTAGACGAAGGTAGGCCTTCGATCTTTATTCTTTGAAATTCCTAAAATAATTTCATTGCACTAGTAATATCTTAATGGATAACTGATGAATACCTTATGTTTGTAGATGGTTCGAGGAACATCATGGATCTAGCCCAATATGGAGCTTTGGCTCCAATTGGAGATGAGGCTCTGGTCGTAGAGGTAGCTCCGGTGATTGGAGTTACTTTAGACGAAGCTGCTTCGGCTGAGGGAGCTACTCTTGAACGGGGATCCACTCTGATAGAAGCGGTGGCTCCTTTGGTTTTTGTGCCGGGGAGAGGTAAAGGCAAGACTTGTCCTGGGCCTCTTCCCTCTTTGATGAAAATGCCATCAATGAACGAACCTTCGGTAGGTGCTTCGGAAGAATACCTCGCTAAAGATGACCAGAGAGCTTTGTCCTGGCTCCTGTTACTGGCTCCGTTCTTGGAGCAGTGGACAAGGCTGCAGTCTCTCCTAGAACCTTTGGCTGAAAAGAGCCAAGAGGTTGGTAGCTCCGAGCTGGTCTCGATTTTGAGTGAGCCCAGCGGATCGGAGCTAGACCTAGCCCTCGAAAGGGATACCCTCCAGGTATGCAACAAACATAAAGCATATTTAATTTATTGAAATTAGATCATACTTACTTTGCTTTTTGCAACAATTTGTCCTTGCTAGAGCGGCAGTGACTTCCAACAAGCTCGAGACTAATCTGCTCAAAAGGAAGGTTACAGTGCTTCAAAGGGCCCTCTTAAAGGCTCCGAAGACAAGTCCTTGCTACTGGAGGAAGAACTCCTCGAAGAGCGGAGGACAAAAGCTACAGCAGAAGAAGCGCTTCGAATGGAGTAGCAAACTCGTGCCAACCTTGCCTCGTCAATAGAAGAACTTCAAGCAGAGCGTATGGTGCTGAAGGCTGAAATTGAGAAGCTTCGAGCAGTGGAGGCGACTTCCAGAGCTGAACTCATAGAGCTCCGAGGGTAGATTAAGCAAGCACTATTTCAGAAGAATCTTTTCTTGTCAAAGATAGTTGAAATGTCCTCCGTCGCTACCGAACTGACAAGGGCCAAAAAGAGGTATAGCATGGCAGCTGATCAGACCATGGACACCCTCAAGGGTGTTCTGGAATACTTCGCAATGGTGTGCCCGTCTTCTTCAGCTGCGGTGGACAAGCCTCTCGACTAAAAGCTCAAGATGATCCAAGCAGCGGCCAAGATGATGAAAGGCTCTGGTAGTCGCTATGGAGAGATCTTTGGGCAAGTAGCAGGGATCAGAGTCCTTTGAAACCTCTAAGCCGTCGGGGTCTCTGTTGCTCCGGTAAAAGGTTCGACGCAACAAGCTTCGTTGAAGAAGGCTTGCTACGACCATCATTGGACGTGGCTTCGGCTTGGGAAGCCTTCCGGGCGAACTAGAAAGCAGACAACAAAGTTGCGGCCAAGGCTTGGATCGACGAAGCCCGTCGGCAGAGGCAAGCTCAGACGAGGCCTTCGGATCCAACTCTGCCAACTTCTCTGCCTCCCGACCCAAAGGTCTAGTTTCTAGGGCGCTTAATTATGTACGAGAGATCTTGTAATGCTCTCTTATTTTAATTAATGAAAAGTTTATAAATGAAAAGTATTCGCTTGAATGTTTGTGTTGGTGCAAAGGATTACGCTAACAGGTTCTCTAAGATTAAGAACTAACAAACGAAGAGTTTGTGATGCGGACTATTTCGAGCCTCCGAATAGGATAATAGCTCAAAGTAGTTCAAAGTTGTGTATTGAATAGCTGAGTATTCGATGCCTATTACAGGGTAAGAAGGGGAGTATTTATAGGTAAAAACTCTAAGGAAAAGACCTATTTACCCCTAAATTACAACTGACATAGTGGAAACTATTCATACCACGAGTAGGGTTAAAATAGTAAAATCTATTTGGAGAAGGTATATAAGGCAGACGTCTTATTAGTCTTGCTGTTTTCCACTATAGCTTCGGAGCTTTCAAAGGATACCTTCGGACCATGAAGCCGGAGTATCCTTCGGCTTAGAAACTTCATCATCTCAGGAGATGAACGCAAACTTCGATGCTGGTGAATTATCTTTGACTGTTGATCTCTAAAGTCCTGAGGATGAAGTATTTTCCCCCAACAGTTTGTTTTTAGGTTTTGCTACATGCTTCGGATCCTGATCTCAAAGTATTAGAGCTTAATGAAGGGCTTCACCAACAATGGGCTATCCTCGAAATCTTGAGGCCCTACATTAAGCAAGCACTATTTCAGGAGCAAGGGGAAATTGCACCTGATGTTTGTAGTGAAGTTCTTTCTTATATTAAGGAAGAGGATAAGGTAGTGGCATCTTCGTCTTCAGAGTGTGTAGATTGGTACGACTCGGAGTACCAAGTTTAAGACCAAATGGAGGTTAGCTCCGAATGACTTCTAACCTGGGCTGAACTTCAAGATGAGCAGAAAAAGCTGGGGGCTTCGAAGAAGAAGGGTAATTGGACCAAAAGAAAAGTTTTCAGAACTCTAGGCTCCGAAGACCGAACTGGTCCTAGAGGCAACTCTAGAGGTCGGAGGGGTCTCCGCTTTTGTTTAGGCTTAGATAATAATTTTTCCAGATTACGATTGTTGTAATATGATTAACAAATTAATATAATTTGTTTAGGAAGCATTATTTGATTGTGCCTCACTCCCCTACCCCTCCTTGTGGGTGGAGGACCATACACAATGCAATAGGGTCTGTCGGACACAATGCTTGCTATAATAAAATTGATGCTTCGCAATCAGTACTTGATAACCACGAACTCAACTCTTTCGTAGAGTTCTTCAAACTATACATTCGTATTATGATGTCTATAGTATTAGAGCTTCGAATTTATAAATTAGTGCTTAGAAATTGGTCACTTAGGACTCTTGATGTGTTTCATTTGGCCGCAGCCTTGAAACCTTATTACTTGGTCACCTTTGACTCTTTTACAAATGCTTCGAACCTGGATGATCGAAAATCTGCTAATTTAAAGTCCTTAGACTCTTCTTACGGATGCAGTCATTAACTTTTACCTTCGGGTCATAGCATGTCTTCGTCTGGTCTTGGCACTTTGTCAAATTGGCGATAGCTCGAAGCCTCGTTCCTTCTGACAAGTCAAGCGAAGTGTTCCTTTCATCATTATCTTCTAGCTCTGTTGCGTGAAGGGATCCACCTTTTAGCTCCATTGGAGTCATGGCCTCGTCTCCGAACAATAACCTGAATGGGGTGAAACTTGTGGACCTAGCTTGAGTGGTCCGAATGGACCATAAAATCTTAGGAAGCTCTTCGGTCCATAGCCCCTTTGCCAACCCTACAATCCTCTGATTTAAGTCGGATAGAATATTTCCATTGGCCCACTCGACGGCTCCATTGGATGGGGGATGACGTACGGCTGCAAAACACATTTGAATGCCCAGCCCTTCGTAGAATTATCTAAAAGGTTTGGCCTCTAATTGGGTGCCATTGTCGATTGTCAACTCTCTAGGCACTTCGAACCTACAAATAATATTCTGCCAGAAGAATTTCTGCACATTTTTCAAAATGATAGCAGTTAAGGGTTCGGCTTCGACCCATTTAGAAAAGTATTCGATTGCTACCACCGTGAACTTCAAGCTATCCTTCGCCATTGGGCAAGGGCCGATGAGATCCATTCCCCACCGTGCCATCAGCCATACCAGAGCAATGACTTGAAGGGGTGTCAAAGGACGATGGCTTCGTCTTCCCATCCATTAGCACCCTTGACAGGTTCGAACCAATGATTCTACATCTCTTACAATTGTTGGCCAATAAAGCCCCTAGCGAAGTGTCTTGCCTGCTAAAGCCCGAGGGGCTAAGTGGCTACCACACAAGACTTCATGAATTTCCTGAAGTATATCTTGGACTTTAGTTTGTGAGATGCATTGGAGTAGAGGAGAACAGACTCCGACTTTATATAATACTCCGTTGACAAGCTTATAATTTCGGACCGTTGATTGCAGCCTTTGTAAATCTCGGGCTTTTAGTGAAGTTGTATTGTTTTGCAAGAAATCCCATATTGGACTCTGCCAATCATTGATTGGTATGCAAAGGACTTCTGCAGAGGGTGGTTGATGCACCGAAGGTTTGACAAGCTCTTCATTCAGACATAACAGAATACTCCGGAAGGAGTTATAAAGCTCGTCTTGGCTTCGTCTTCACGTTTTAGCCAGATTTGATGATAACCGGAGTATGCATCAAGGAAACTTAGGAGCTCAGAACCAGCTATAGAGTTAACAAGTTGATCAATGCGGGGCATGGGGTAGGGGTCTCGTGGGCATGCTTTATTTAGATATGTGAAATCAATGCACATGTACCATTTGCTAGAGCCTTTTTTCTTGACGAAGACCGGGTTAGCGAACCACTCCGTGTGGGCCACCTCCCGAATGATTCCAGCTCTTATCAACTTCTCTACCTCCGCTTCAGTGAGGTCTGCTCTTTCAGTTGACAATTTGTGGAGCCCCTGGCGAATTGGTCGAGCCTTAGGGTTAATGAGCAAACTATGCTCAATAATGCTCCGGTCAACTTTGGGGATATCTTCGTCTGACCAGGCGAAGATATCTAGATTTTTCTCGAACAACTTCTAGTGAAGTAGCAATTTTCGAAGGAAGACCCTTACCAAACTGAATGGGGTATTCTTGTCCTTCTTTCACAATGATCCACGAAGATTACATCACCTTTGGGGCTTGGTTTGAGTGAAGGGTTTTTCGGAGGGGCCAAGGACCCCGAAGCCTCCTCCGAGTGTTCTTGCACACTGTTTACCTACCAATGATCGAGAGGTGGGCTGTGGCCATATTCCACTCTCCGAGCTGTGGCCAGGTCTCCTGGAATTACAAGAACTCCACCTTACGTGGGCATTTTGAGACACAAATAATTGTGGTTTGCCACAACTCCAAATTGGTTCAGCATCCCTCGCCCGAAGATTGCGTTGTAGGCATACGGGGCATCAACAACGTCAAAGATGACCTCCTCGACTCTGGCTAAGGGACCCTCGCCGAAAGCAACCTCGAGCCCTGAGGAACATAGTGAGGTTTTTCACTATAGTTCAAGGTAATGATGAGTGATTGACATGGTGAAATCATGGGTTTGTGTTTGGGTGCTTTGGATATGGTTTGTGTGTCTGTGTTTGTCTCGTGTGTGCAGGATTGAGTTACTCATCAGCTGTCGATGGCACGGGATCAGGGTTATACAGGGAGTCTAAGTCCAGATGGTTGAGGGTGTCAGTCGAAGTCGAGAGTGGACTCTGATATACGCATGGAGGTCTAACAGGACTTGAGTTGAAGGTTGATCAAGACGAAGCGTTGATCGAGTCAGCGAAAGGGAAGCCAGTTCAAGTGGCAAGGTGGCTTGAGGGATCGAGAGCGGGAGAGACTTGCTGGTGGTCGAGTTCGCGGACTGACGATGGTCGTCGACGATCAGGAGAGGCTTTGTCGGTTTTTGCTGAAAACCGTCGAAACTTTAAATGTTTTTTAATTCAACAAATAGGAATCTAGTGTTAGTTTAAATATTTTAGTTTTATAGTGTATCCTTTTGGTATATTTTTTTGAGTGGTTGTACTCTGAAAATATCTTAAAAGGAGAGTCTTTTGTAATTTTTCTTAAGGACTTAAAGGGTAATTTTAAGAATAGGTATTTCTGAAATTACCAAGGGGTTATGTGTAAAAAGTAGCTTCTAGAAGTGGTTTGCTATTGGGATATTATCCCGTTGAGGTCCTGTAGCCGCACAAACTCTGGAAACATCTTTTTGACACAGAAATTCCAATCAAAACATGAGAGAAATCTGCTGTTTGAAGAACTTTTGATGAGATACAATGTTCTACTGCGTTTTTCGGATCTGCTACAGGATTGCCAGCAAGAATTGTTGCGCGTAAGTCTGCTCTACTTCCAGCGATTGATCCAGTGATTTGTTCTGTGATTGCCTTTGTTGCTTTTTGATGAACCTGAGTGATATTTTGTGAAATTACATCTTGAAATCTTTGGAATCTATGCTGAGCATGGGTGATCCTTGATTATGTACTAGTCTTCATATGATTGTCATGATCTATGTACTGAGTCTGATTGGCCAAGGATCAGCAGGTTAGTTGGTTTAGTTTTTAATCAAATGTGTTACTGGTTTAGTTGTGAATCTAAGGATTTGAACTCTCCTCTGAATTAATTTGAAATTGAATTACTGAGTTAAACAGCTTGAGGACAGAATAGATCTTGGTTGTTTAGCTCTGAAGTCATTTGGTTGTTTAGTTGATGAACTAACACAGTTTTATCAGTGATTACTTCAGTTTGATTTTATTTCAAACTTTTCTTCTATTTTCTAATTTATGTAGTGTGGTTCTGCAAAGTACTCTGTCTGATCTATTCAGTATTTTCAGATTTCAGCATTTCTAGTTTTACTCTTGTTCCAATTGTCATAGTTTGTTTAATGTGATACTTCATCCTTAATGTTGTGTTTCTGACTAAATAGATACTGTGTTTTGATTTGAAATAGTGTTGAAAACATCTGATCTGATGTAGTTGTTGAACAATTTTCAACAGAATCTAGTTCAAAAATTAGAACTATTCATTATTCAGGTTGTTTCAGTTTCTTAAGTAGTGATCTTCTGAATTGTTGGCTGTCTAGTTTTGTTTCTAAATTAGCTGATCCTTGGAGATTGAGTCAATTTCTGTGAACTTGCTGTTTAATATTCAGGTTGGATCAGTTCTCACTTTGAAGTTGGAGTAATTTTATTTAGACTTTGAGTTTGCTGTTTCCTGAAAATTTGTAATGCTTTGATCTGATCTGATTAATGTGATTCTTTGAACTTCAAATCTTTAATTCAAAATCTTTGAACAGATTTTTGTTTTAATTTTTGGACAATCCTGAAAATCATGTTTGATCTGTTATACATGTTGATGAATTCAGATTTGAGTTTGTGATTTTTGAATCCCAAACTGAGATAGAAATAATTTTCAGAATCTAGTTTAAATTCAGTCAAGAGCTTCTGTCTTAAATCTATGTGCAAGTTATTCAGTTTGATTTGTATTCCAATATAAATTTAATTTTTTAGGACTAAATCCTTGTGTTCTGTATTTACTGTGGTTCATCTAGTGAGTGTCATAATATCATTACTTGCTCAGAGGTAACGTTCTGAAAATCTCTATTTTTTGAACTGATACACATTATAGTTTCAGGTTCTGATTCTTACACTGATTGGCATTGTTCTGCCTCCTGCATTTGTGTTCTGGGAGAAACTCATTTACAGAACTTTTGTTCAAAATCTGTTACTAAACCAAACAAAAGTTCAGTTTGTTGAATCTGTCAACTGTTCTGAAATGAACTGAGTGTTTGGAACTAATTTACAGTTTTTGAATGTATTCCACTCTAACTAATGTCTTCATTTGGAGTGAAGTATCAGCTTGAATCTTCATCTGGTTGAATAGACTGATCTGATTACAATTTCTGTTTAGAATCACAAGTTGAGTATTTGTGCAATTCATGTTAATACTGATCTGAAGTTGCTTCCAGGATTAAACAACATTTCTACTGATTTTTGTTTTGTTTATAGTTTTGAATCTGAAATTAGAATTCTGGATCTCTAAGTGTTTTCTGATCTTCTGAAACCTGTCGGAGTTTCATTGTTTGACACCTTTCTGTCGACTGTTCATATACCGTTCAAACTCCGAGTTATTCTGAACTTTGTTTTTGAATCATGTTTTGAATGGTTAATGTACTTCTCTATTCAAAATTGAGTTTGCAATATTTTAGATGTGCGTTGGGTGATTTGACCAGGCCATCAGATTCATGAGAATTTGACGAGGCGCCTATTCACCCCCTATAGTCGCCATTCCGATCTCACACGGATACACTTGTCTGCTTGTCATTGGTGTACAGGTGACTTCGGAGGCGACGGGACGATCAACACAGTAGGTGAACTGGGTCAAGCAGGGAGCTTGGCGCCAGGCAAGTGGGGAGCTTGGTCAAGGAGGCTGTGTGAAGTCGGTTGACACAAAAGAGTGCCCCCGCACTTGGGCTGGTTCGACGATCCAAAAACATCGCGAAACGTTGACGCTGCGTTCCGATAATCCATAAACCATGGTAAAGGGATAACGAAGTCGCCAGACAATCAAATAATATTAATGTTAAATTACTCAATTAATCGAAGTGTTGGAAAATAACTAAAATGATAAACAACCTAACTAAACCCAACCGGCTAGAACAGGGCCGGTTGGACCAAAGTCTGCTGGGTGGTCAGACTGGCCAAGGGTCCGATCAAACCGAAGGCACACGGCCGGTCTGACTAGTAGTGCGAAGCCTTCGCCAAAGGGGGCTTCGGCGCACAGGTGCGAAGGGGCCCGAAGGTATCCTGAAGGGGCCTTCGGCCTATCAACCCGTCGGACCAAGGGTTTAACCTCGGTCAGACCAAAGGGTCTTCGGAGGTCCTGAAACCGATATGAAGATGAACTCTGGCGTGAACTTACCATCGACGCGAGGGGGTTCAGGGTCTCCTGTGAGGTTTGGTCAGACCGACCTTAGTCTGCTGGGCAGACCGCAGCATGCCGGCACGTCAGGTGATGACGCGACATGGGCCGGCCGGACCGGGGCAACATGGTTGGTCGGACCGACAATTCCTAGACGATGGTCTTCGGGCTCCAGTGACTGTCTTCCTGTGGATGGATCACAACCAAAATTCTTGGAGAAGGTAGGAGTGATGAAACACTACCAAAAATACCAAGAGATCAAAGTAATTTGGCTAGGAGACCGAATTACCAATAGAACCTAATAAAACCGATAGAAATCCATTACATGGATGACACGGATGATTCGCGAGCAAACCAACAAGGACTTACCGTGATTACGACGTGGCAGACGGATAGCTTACAACCTAAAAAAACAGCAAAGATCTACGTGCTAGGCTAAAACTAGGGTAAAGAAAGTAAATGCGATTCATGGTAGAAAATCGATTGGATCTATTAGGGTTTTTTTGGGGGGAGAGCCTCCTTGAATCAGCCTTGCCTTTATTTATAGAGGTGGGTCATGAGTTCGTGGGGTCTAATATGAGTTAGACACGGGTTCCAAGTCGTCCAAAATTAATTAGGGATAAAATAGCCCGAAATTAGTCATTTGGAGTCAGACTCAGGTTGGACCGGTTTGACCGAGCCTATATGGCCGGTCAGATCGGGCCTACATGGCCGGTCAGACTGGGCCTACATGGCCAGTTGGACCGGCCTGTGCAAGGTTTCGGCATATTTTTAGTAAAATTACGAAAAATGATATTTTGATAATTTTGACCATTAATGCCATTTTTTGCCATCAACACATGTCCCCCTACGTTTTGGCCAACTTTAGTGAGCCAAAAGCACAACGAGCTAAGGATGATTTGCTTTATATCAGCCTTTTGACACTTCAAGCGTTTTACCACACACTTGGGAAGTACTTTTTCAAATATCTACCATTCAAAGCCCTACGAAACTGCTCTCCTTGAAGTGACTCTAGCAAATACGCATTACCTGTAGCGATTTCAATAACTCTAAAAGGACCTTCCCAGCTAGGCGACCATTTGCCAAATTTTGGGCTCTTAGTGCCTAAAGGCAAAATTCAGTTACTCTGAACTTTGTTTTTGAATCATGTTTTGAATGGTTACTATACTTCTCTATTCAAAATTGAGTTTGCAATATTTTAGAGGTGCGTTGGGTGATTTGACCAGACCATCAGATTCACGAGAATTTGTCGAGGCGCCTATTCACCCCCTCTAGTCACCATTCCGATCCCACAATTGGTATCAGAGCCGGTTAGATCACCAATTGACCTTAACCGGTTTGTTATCCTTGGGGCGACATGGATAAGAACACTAAGATTTCGATGTTTGATGGTCGAGATTATGCTTATTGGAAGGTGCGCATGGAGGCTTATTTGCTTAGCCAAGGAAGTGCAATTTGGGACATTGTTGCATCCCAATATGTGATTCCTGAAATTTGTACCTTAGAGACTGAGAAGTCACAGTATGAATGTAATAGCAAGGCTAGAAACATTCTTTTTATTAGTGTGGGAAAACCCTAACCTCGCTCTGATACCACTTGTAGGACCGAAAGTAGCGACCAGGGGGGTGAATGGGCGCCTAAAAAATTCTTCCGAATAATTGATCTAATCCCAACACCCAACGCACCTCGACAGAAAAACAACAGTAGCAAAGCAGATCACAGGTACTAAAGTTTTCTAGCCTAAAATGACCATTGTCCTAATTAAAAAAGATATTAACTATGATATTAAAAATAAATTAAACTAGACAAAAATAACTACAGTAAATAAAAAAGTGTTCTCAAATGATTTAATAGATACTCGATGTGCACAGGAAAACACCTAGATATATCAATAAATATTTAGATTGCAATCTAAAAATAAAAATAAATCATGGATCATTTAGAAATAAATTCAGAAATAAAAACTGATATATTGCACGTAAATCTAGAATGAAAAATATTACTATGGCTAATAATTTTTTTTCTTTTTATACGAACCGACTAAAAATACTTAAATAAATAATATGCGAGCACTAATGAGGTTTTAGCAACCAAAAATTAATAACGAAATTATTAACCAGATTAGCATGCTAATTAATCAACGCGACTAAAAAATAGGAGATTAGATCTGGAACGTTTACGTGCTAAGGAAATTCCTCGCTACCGAAAACTTGCCTTGGCTGCCTCCCGTCGCGTAGAGGATAAAAACAATACTGATGCATGCCTGACGTCGAACCGTCGCCGACCAGTCTACGCGTCAAACGTCGACTCCGCCCAGGCTGTGCGTTTGCCGAGGCAGAGCTGCTTCCATGCGTTGCGTGAGCCAAGGCTGCAATCCACTGGACGCAAGGACCTTGTCCTCCTGGACGCTGCAGCTGAGCGCAGCTAGCTGCCGCATGCAATCAATGCGTAGCTTCTGCCTTGCGCTGCGTTGGCCGTGCTGCCACGCACTGTTCTCCTCGGCAATCGCGTGCGTAGCCACTGCACATAGCTGCTAGCCGCCTAGGTTGCCACTGGCCGTAGGTTGCTACGTGTAGGCAATAGCTGCCAGGAAAAGCGAACACCAGATGGGCGGATTGAATGTGGTGGTGACAAGCGAAAAGATCAAGCACCAGGAGATCAAAGAACAATGGCGGCGGAAAAAACATGCGGATGGACTGTAGATTAATTTCAGAAAAACAGTCAACCCTAACCATAGGGGGTTGGGGCCTATTTATAGGCAGCCCACTAATAAAGGGAAAAGACTAATTTACCCCTAGGGTAAATTACACTGACTCTAAAAATAAAATTGGAAATTACTAAAATACCCTTAGAATATTTAACTGACTCGAATAACAAAGACTGTGGACCTAAAGACTGTTTTGCGCCGAAACTGACAAAGCGTCCATCGTCTTTGCACCGGGTACCCAGATTGGGCCGACCCGATTCCGTAGCTTCCTTAGCCCAGCAATCGCTCGCTGCCCCATGTACCTGAGTCAAACCCGGTCAACAGACTAGTGGATCCTCTGCTGCTCCTAGCCCATGTACTCGGATTAGGCTAGCCTGACTCCATGGCTCCTCTACCCGGTTGTCGCTCGCTCCCCGTGTACCTGAGTCACATGCGCCCCAAACACGGTAGGTCTTCATGTCTCCTCTTTGACTTCCGTTGACAATCACTCATCACATCTGGAGACAAGGCCCATGCTCTTCAACATGGTTCCTCAGAAACTAACACATTGGTTGAATCTTGTGATGTAACTTTTGCTGAAACATCTCCATGTGTTAGCACTAACTTTGAATTTGCAAGTGAGCAGGATATGAGTGAAACACTTTTTGAGGAAGAAGATCCATCAGACGATGAAGATCCTGATGTTGTACCACTACCTCCATCTACGGCAACTCCAGAAGCGTCGACCACTTCGACAAGAGGACCTAAAGACTCTACTTCTGAGAGTTTGGATCAAACTTCAGCAAGAGTTGAGGGGGAGATTCTGTCACAGAGAGAAGCACCGCTTCATATTCAAAGAATGCATCCCCCGGAGCAGATCATCGGCGAGCTAAATGAACGAGTAACCTGCTCTCATGCTCATTTCGTTGATTCTGCATTTGTTGCAAATTTTGAACTATTAGATGTTAGTCATGTTTTGTCTGATGTTAGTTGGATCAACGCCATGCATGAGGAACTTGAAAATTTTGATAGAAATCAGGTTTGGATTCTCGTTGATCCACCCCCTAACATTCACATCATTGGTACAAAATGGATTTTCAAAAACAAACAAGGGGAGGATGGGGCGATAGTGAGAAACAAAGCTGGGCTAGTGGCTCAAGGGTATTCTCAAGTCGAGGGGGTTGATTTTGGAGAAACTTTTGCCCTAGTAGCTCGACTTGAGGCCATTAGGATCTTGCTTGCTTTTGCATCTTCGCGCGGCTTTAAACTTTTTCAAATGGATGTAAAAAGCGCGTTTTTGAATGGTTTCATAGGAGAGGACGTGTATGTCAAGCAACCTCCTGGCTTTGAGGATCCCAAGTACACCCATAGAGTCTTTAAACTTAACAAAGCACTATATGGGATCAAGCAAGCACCGAGGGCCTGGTACAACCGACTTAGGATGTTCTTGATTGAGCACTGGTACAAAATGGGGTCTGTCGACAAAACTTTGTTCACACTCATGCATGGCAAAGACTTCTTACTCATTCAGATATATGTCGATGATATATGTGACACCCCAAATTTTCAAACCAATAAAAATATTATTAAATTCAATTTCTGGGAATTATTATTTCAGAAAATACTTTTAAATCCCTTTTATCCCCTTTTGAACTACAACATAGAGTAGATGACCAAATTAGGAGGTGAAACTTTTTGTATATGATCCTAAGGCCAAAATATAATTTTGAGAATTTTTATAAATTTTTACAAGCCTTGGAAGTAGCCCTAATCTTTAATCTATTTTCTGGAATTATTTTATTCAGAAAAGTAATAGAACAGTAATGGGCTCCTCTCCCTCCCTTCTCTCTCTCCCGGCCGGCCCAGCCCGTTACCGCGCTCGCCTTAGACTGACACATGGGCCCCACCTGTCGGCGCCGAAACCTTTCCCCTCTCGCGCGCACCCGACAACCCGGCCCCACCCGTCAGCCCCCTCTCCCGCGCACTCGCTCCCACTGACCACCTTGGCCCACTTGTCGGATTCGTCGTCTCCGCGAGATCCGCCCCCAAATCCCCCCCCCCCCTCGCCGGCCGACGCAATAACGCGCCTCGGATCCGCTGCCCCCGACCCCCTCCCCTCAAATTGAGCCCGGCATTCAATCCCCCGCGCTCCGGCGACCGTTTCCCCCATTAAACCCCGCCCGATTGCGTCCCGGTTCGATGAACCTGCATGTCGCCCGAACCTCGCCGGCGTTTAAACGCGTTAACTCCCGGCCACCGTAGACTACGCCCTCTCTGCCCCCGCCGATGGTCCTATTTAAACCCCCTGGCCACCCGCATTTCACCCCCACGCCTACACATTGCGAGAACGCACAGAACGCCCTCACTCCAAGTTTTAGCGCATTCCCTCTGGTTCGTCTCCGGCCACCGCTCGCCGTCGCACCGGACCACCTCCGCTCGTGCCCTCGCCACCATCGTGACCGCCGGGACCTCCCCAACGCCGGCCACCACTCCATCGACGACGACCCTCGCCGGATCGCCATCGCCGCCAAGAACCCGAACACCTCCACCGCCTCCGCTCGTCGCCGGCCTCGCTCCGTCGACCTTTTCTCGCCGCCGAGGTACCCTCGTGACCCCCGCAGCACCCTCGTTCCATTTTAGGCCTTAGACTAGGTCGCCGTCGCTCGCCGTGGCCGCTGGCCCGCTCGCCGTCGTCGGAGAAGACGACCGGCACGGGTCGAGTACCCGTGCCGTGTCGGATTCACGCACGACCGTGCGATCTGGATCCGACGGTGATGGTTAATCCCCGCGTGCGGATTAATCTGATCCGTTAGATCTCGGCGAAGGGGTACGTTTTAATCCCGTGCGTCCATTTGTTTTAAAACTCCGCGTTTAATCCCGTGCGTCCACGTGGTACCGGTTCGCACGTTTTAATCCTGGCCGTCCGTAGCCACTTACGCGTCCCGCCTCGCCCTCGCGCGTCGGATCTGGATCCGACGGTCCTGTTCGACCCGGCGCACGCGCACAGTGCGCGGGTTCACCGTGGGCCTGGCTCACCGTGGACCCGAGAGGTTCAAAATTTGAAAATAAATTCCAGAAATGCTTTTAAACTTGTAAAATTCATATCTAATGCATTTGGACTCTAAAAATCACCATTCTAATTTTAGAAAATTCATAAAATTATTCCCTACATATTTATGCAATAAAAACAGTAGGTTTATTTTGACATTTTCATGTTTATTCAAATAATTATTCAAAAGCCTTTAGGATTAAAATATGGATTAAAATATTTAAACTTCAGAAAAATTTATATTAATTTCCTTTCTGTCCATTCACTGAAAACCACCAAATTGACATGAACTTTTCATTTCACACTTATTTGAGAATTTAATATGACAATAATCACATTTAAACATTTGTTTTCTAAAAAGGACAACCCTTCATTTTAATCCCTTTAAAATTATTTATAAAATTCAGAACCTTAACCTTTGAGTTTATTTATTTTTAATCAAACCAACTTTAACTTATATGCTTGTAATGTAATGTTATATGGTTGATTGAGTGTTATGCTCTTTCTGTTTTAATCTTTATATTAAAAAGACTACGACGCCGCCGAGGAGCCGGAATACTTCCCGGAAGTCCCTCCCTCTCCCTTTGCTGAACAAGGCAAGTCACCAAACCATTCTTTTGAGCATATTGAACCCATGTCTGAATTGACTATCGCTAAAACACATAGGTTATGTATATGCATTAGTCAAATGAACCCTTACATTATATTTATTTAGGATCCCCCGACCTTGATGTGCAACCCAAGCCATCCTATCTCGCCTAACCTCCTTGTCACCATATGATCAATGATATTAGCTAGTGTCCAATGTATTGGCACGGCCGCTATAGGATAAAAATGAGTCGTAGTGAAATGGTTCTATTATATGATCCCGTTACTTCTTATCTTTGGAAATTCTGTCGGTGATGAGTCATGGTTGTGAGTGTATGCATGGTGGGTTCCGGGTGCAAGCTAGGGCATTGGTCAGTCGCACCCGGGGCACTATAAGGACCGGTCTGAGGGATCCGTTGCAATACACTTACGTACTAACCACAAGTCTAGTGGGTAAGTCCTAACTAAGGTATGGGTTGTTCCAAACCGAGGCCACCATTTGGAGATGGGTCAAGTTGCACCTGCGGGTGACTTGTACCAATGTGGCGCAAAAGGGGGTGCGACGTTAGCCGGGATGCGGCCCGGCGCGCCGGCGAAACCTAGAGCGGGTGGTTATCGCTTGGAACATCTCATATTGAGGTTTTGGCACGAGTTCCCGTGAAATGGGTCATCTCGTTGAGATGAGTGCGTGCCTTGTGGGTACAGTAGTACATCTCTGATCAGAGTCTTAAATCTTTTCGAAAAGCCGAGCCCACGGTCAAGGGCGGGTTGCGTGACATCCCCCAGTTAGTTCACTTTGAATATGTATGTGCATGATGGATTGACATGTAAGGACCGTTGTGCGAGGAGGTAAAACGTACTCCTCGAGTTAGTGGATGTTGATGATGCTCATGTTTACTTTCCGCATGATTAAAATGTGATTACACTAAATGCCATAACTGCAACTGCTTTATTCCGCAATGTTAGCCCTTATCCTTCCTTGTTTATTATCCTGCATTATTATTTGCATTTGCGGTGGCTTGTTGAGTACTTTTTGTACTCATACCCGTTGGACCCCACAGAGGATGCTTATCTTGAAGACGGTCTGGAGTAGCGACCCAGTCGGGAAGAAAGATCCTGAAGAAGACGTTCGTCATGCCGCTGTTTATTTATCTTATTATCGTTTTTATTAAAACAATGCTGTAATAAATATGGTCTGCGTACCATGGATTTTATCGTATGTACGTTGTCGCATGATGAACCTCTTGTATTATTGTTTTTCCATGGAAATTCAATAATGTCTCGATTTTGATAAATCGGGGCGCTACAAGATGGTATCAGAGCCGATTCGACTGTAGGAAGCCAAACAGACCCGCCTAGCCATTAGCCATAGGAAATTATTTCTCGAAAATCTACTTCATAAGCTTTGTTCCTCTCCTCACTTTTATTAAACTTGCTGTTTTGTAGATGCCAGTCTACCAAGTCCACAGCTACTGCCGCCACTATGAGGGCTTCGTCCGGGAGCTCCGCATGATGCTCACCTTTCTCGGGTTCCTCTTCGAACCCGAATTTCAAGGAGTCTACCCCGACGAGTTCGCCGGGCCTTGTGACGTCTCCCTCACCGTCCATGGCTCCGGAGAACACCTGCCGCCCTACACCACCGCACTTGGAGGCCCGACTTTCGACGTCGCGTGCCAACGAGTCGCCCTCCAGGCCCTCATGGAGCTGAGGATGATCTACGACGATCGTCTTCAGAACTCATCCTTCCGGCTTGTGCCGAAGCGTACTCCCGGAGCCCACCGTAGCATCTACCTCGGAGTTCACTCCGTGCGTGATCCGGTCATGGCCCGGCAGTCGCGTCTTCTGCAGGCCATGGATGATCTCCACACTGAGGCGGTGCTCGACGCCGACGAGCATCATGAGGCGGTTGCATTTCTTCGTGAAGAAACGAAGAACCTGATCCAACAGAACGGCGAGTTGCAGCGCAAGATCATGCAGCTGCAGAAGGACATCGCTGAGATGGTTCCTCTTCTTCCTAGGAAGAAGAAGCCTATCCGTGAGCCCCTCCCTCGCCCCAAGAGGATCCCGCCACGACCCTCTCCCGCCAGGCCTTCCACCAGCGCCCCTACACCACGCCCCGGCCTCGTCTCCGACCCCATCATCGAGAATTTTCTCGAGCCCACCATCCCTCTGGAGCCGCGCACTCGTGGTTCCGAGAGCACGGAGACCGCCTCCGGTGGCGAGTAGGCGTTAGGAGACGCGAGAATAAATAAAAAGAATTATTTTGTATGTGGTGCTACCCGCGACGAGTGTGTTGTGGGTAGAATAAGAGCGTGATTGTAATGAACATTTATACCACTCTATATACTTATGTGCTTGAATTCTATATGGTATTTTTGGTTGTATTATTGTTTCGTCATCTTTTGCTTTATCACTTTGGATATTCAGAAGATGGCTGACCACCAGAACACCGGCTCCAACAACGGGGCAGGAGGAAGCCGAGATGCACCTGAGGGCGTGGTACCCAACTGGGGTGCAACGGGCCCGCGCCAATCCGGGTCGCCTTCCGCCAATCACCCCTCCTTGGCGGAGATGATGGCGAATCAGAACCATCTGATCACCGCTCTCCTCACCCAAATGCAGCACCAACAGGCTCAGTTGGACCGTCTGCAGAACGGGGAGCCAGCCCCTCGCGCACCAGCACCCGCGGCCGCTCCGCAACTCTCCGAGTTTTTGCGCGTGCGCCCGCCCATCTTCTCGAGCACAACCAACCCGATGGAGGCCGGAGATTGGCTTCGCACCATCGAGAAGAAGCTCGACCTCCTCCCCTGCACCGACCGGGAGCGGGTGGCCTTTGCCACTCACCAGCTCCAGGGTCCCGCCGCTGAATGGTGGGACAACTACCGTGCGTCCCAGCCAGAAGGCCACATGGTGACTTGGGCGGAGTTCACCATCGCCTTTCGTGCCGCCCACGTCCCCGCCGGTGTCATCGCGGTGAAGCAGCAGGAGTTCCGCGACCTGCAACAAGGCAACCGAACTGTCATGGAGTACCTCCATGAGTTCAACCGCCTCGCTCGCTACGCACCGGAGGAAGTGCGCACCGACGCCCTCCGCCAAGCCAAGTTCCTAAGGGGACTTAAGGATGAGCTGTCCATCCAGCTCGTCGCCGCCGACTTCGCCGACTTCCAGCGGCTGGTCAATAAAGCGCTCATCCAAGAGACTGAGCAGAACAAGCTGGACCTCAAGAAGAGGAAGATGATCGCCTTCAAGCACCAGCAGGCGAACACTCAGAGGCCCCGCTTCGTCCCTCCGCCACCAGCGCCCGCCTACCATCCTCGGCCCGCCTATAGGCCACCTCACGCAGCCGGTGTATCCAACGCCGGGCATCCTCGCCCCGCTCCACCAGCTCCGGCCGCTCAGCCGGCACCGGCCGCCAAGGCCCCGATCTTGAGGGATCGTCAAGGAAGGCCGGTCGTCTGCTTCAACTGCCGCAAGGAAGGGCACTATTCGCACCAGTGTCCTCACCCCAAGCAGAACCAAGGCGCAGCACCTCACCAGGCGGTTCGCGCCCGCGTCAACCACATCAGCGCGGAGGAAGCTCAGGAGGCTCCTGAAGTCGTACTCAGTACGTTTACTATGAATTCCGTACCGGCCGTCATATTATTTGACTCTGGAGCAACCCACTCTTTCGTCTCGGAAGATTTTGCAAAAACAAACAATCTGGACGTGCTCCCTCTACCCATTCCCATGGTGATTGCCACCCCCGGCAATAGGACCTCAGCTCACTTCTTCAGCCCTAAGGTTCAACTTGACATCCAAGGAGTGTTGTTTCGGGCCGAGCCTGTCCTCATCCAATGCACCGGACTCGACCTTATACTAGGTATGGACTGGTTGATGAAGCACAAGGGAGTGATCGACTGTGCCAACAAGTCCGTCACGGTGACCAGTCCTGAAGGCGTAACCGTCACTTTCCGGATGGTCAGTCGCAAACCACTCGGAGCATCCCTTCGCTCAATAGCTCTTGAAGAGGTGCCAATAGTCAAGGAGTTTGCAGATGTTTTCCCCGAAGATCTGCCCGGAATGCCTCCCAAGCGGGACATCGAATTTAGAATCGAGCTTGTCCCGGGGACCACTCCAATCTCCAAGCGCCCATACCGAATGGCCGCCAATGAACTAGCCGAAGTCAAGAGCAACATCGAAGACCTAGAGCAGAAAGGTTACATCCGACCGAGTACCTCACCTTGGGGTGCACCGGTTATATTTGCCATGAAGAAGGACAAGACCAAAAGGATGTGCGTGGACTATAGAGCCTTGAACGACGTAACTATCAAGAACAAATACCCATTGCCTCGGATCGACGACCTGTTCGATCAGCTGAAAGGATCCTCGGTGTTTTCCAAGATTGACCTCAGGTCAGGTTATCACCAATTAAGGATCAGGGAGGAAGATATACCCAAGACTGCCTTCACCTCCCGCTATGGACTCTACGAGTACACCGTGATGTCGTTCGGACTCACGAATGCCCCAGCCTTTTTCATGAATATGATGAACAATGTATTCATGGAGTTCTTGGACAAGTTTATCGTGGTATTCATCGACGATATCCTCGTTTACTCCAAGACCAAGGAAGAACACGAGACTCACCTCCGTCTGACCCTCGGAAAGCTAAGGGAGCAGCAACTGTACGCCAAATACAGCAAATGCGAATTTTGGTCGTCTGAGGTGAAGTTCCTCGGCCATGTTATATCTGCCGGAGGAATAGCAGTGGACCCAACCACCGTTGAAGCGGTAACCAACTGGCTACAGCCAACGACCGTGACCGAGATCCGGAGTTTTCTCGGATTGGCCGGATACTACCGCCGGTTCATCGAGAATTTTTCCAAGATCGCCAAGCCTATGACCAGACTTCTGCAGAAAGAGGTGAAGTTTGATTGGACCCCCGACTGCGAAGAAAGCTTCCAGACCCTCAAGAAGAAGCTTGTGTCAGCTCCCATTCTGACTCTGCCGGACATCCGGAAAGACTTCCACGTCTACTGTGATGCCTCTCGTCAGGGACTGGGATGCGTCTTAATGCAAGAAGGGAAGGTGATATCCTACGCCTCCCGGCAGTTGAGACCACATGAGCTGAACTACCCAACCCACGACCTGGAACTAGCAGCCGTGGTTCATGCCTTGAAGATATGGAGACATTACCTTGTGGGAAATCGGTGTGAGGTCTTCACCGACCACAAGAGCCTCAAGTACATATTCACCCAACCAGATCTGAACCTCAGGCAAAGGAGATGGTTGGAACTGATCAAGGATTACGACTTGGGCATCCATTATCATCCAGGCAAAGCGAACGTGGTGGCAGACGCCCTTAGTCGAAAAGGGTACTGCAATGCCATCATGATTCAAGACCAGGCTCCTCTACTTTATAAAGAGATGGAAAGGCTAAACCTAGGGATCACCACTCGAGAGTACCTCGCTGCCTTGGAGTCTCGGCCTGTCTTAATAGACCAGATCCGAGAGAAGCAGAAGGAAGACCCAGACATCCTGGAGATCCAGCAAAACATGAGGAAGGGTAAAGCCCCCGGATTCTCCGAGGACGAACATGGTACCATCTGGTTCGGAAACCGAGTATGCGTACCCAACCTACCTGAGTTGAAGACTCTCATCCTTCAAGAAGCCCACGATACTCTATACTCCATCCATCCCGGGAGTACAAAGATGTATCAAGACCTAAAGGAGAAATATTGGTGGGTCAGCATGAAGAGAGAAATAGCTGAGTATGTGGCCAAGTGTGATACATGTCGGCGAGTCAAGGCAGAGCATCAGAGACCTGCCGGACTTCTTCAACCCCTCAAAGTCCCTGAATGGAAGTGGGAAGAGATAGGAATGGACTTCATCACAAGACTACCCCGGACCCAAGCTGGTCATGATTCTATCTGGGTGATCGTTGATCGACTCACCAAGGTAGCTCACTTCGTCCCGGTCAAGACAACTTACACTGTCGCCAAGTTGGCTGAGTTCTCCTACAACAACAGCTATCAAGCCAGCCTGCAAATGTCCCCGTTCGAAGCACTCTATGGGCGTAAGTGCAGAACGCCGTTGCTCTGGGATCAAACTGGAGAATCACAACTGTTTGGGACTGACCTATTGAGAGAAGCTGAAGAGAAGGTTAAAATCATAAGAGACCGACTGAAGGCAGCCCAATCCAGGCAGAAGAGCTATGCCGACAACCGTCGAAGAGATCTAGCCTTTGAGGAGGGCGATTATGTCTACCTCCGGGTCACTCCCCTCCGTGGCACTCAGAGGTTCAACATGAAAGGCAAACTAGCACCCCGCTACGTCGGACCTTTCCAGATCCTCCGACGACAAGGAGAAGTGGCATATCAACTTGAACTGCCTCCATCCTTGGCAGGAGTTCATGATGTGTTCCATGTCTCTCAACTGAAGAAGTGCCTCCGTGTACCCACCGAGCAAGCCGACCTTCAGCAGCTCAATGTCCAAGAAGACTTGACCTACATAGAGAGACCCGTCAAGATTTTGGAAACCAAGGAGAGAGTAACCAGAAGTCGCATCGTCCGCTTCTGCAAAGTCCAATGGAACAACCATCCCGCAGAAGAAGCCACTTGGGAAAAAGAAGATGAGCTGAAAGCCCAATACCCCGAGCTATTCGAGTAAACGTTCCAATCTCGAGGACGAGATTCTTGTAAGGGGGATAGGTTTGTGACACCCCAAATTTTCAAACCAATAAAAATATTATTAAATTCAATTTCTGGGAATTATTATTTCAGAAAATACTTTTAAATCCCTTTTATCCCCTTTTGAACTACAACATAGAGTAGATGACCAAATTAGGAGGTGAAACTTTTTGTATATGATCCTAAGGCCAAAATATAATTTTGAGAATTTTTATAAATTTTTACCAGCCTTGGAAGTAGCCCTAATCTTTAATCTATTTTCTGGAATTATTTTTATTCAGAAAAGTAATAGAACAGTAATGGGCTCCTCTCCCTCCCTTCTCTCTCTCCCGGCCGGCCCAGCCCGTTACCGCGCTCGCCTTAGACTGACACATGGGCCCCACCTGTCGGCGCCGAAACCTTTCCCCTCTCGCGCGCACCCGACAACCCGGCCCCACCCGTCAGCCCCCTCTCCCGCGCACTCGCTCCCACTGACCACCTTGGCCCACTTGTCGGATTCGTCGTCTCCGCGAGATCCGCCCCCAAATCCCCCCCCCTCGCCGGCCGACGCAATAACGCGCCTCGGATCCGCTGCCCCCGACCCCCTCCCCTCAAATTGAGCCCGGCATTCAATCCCCCGCGCTCCGGCGACCGTTTCCCCCATTAAACCCCGCCCGATTGCGTCCCGGTTCGATGAACCTGCATGTCGCCCGAACCTCGCCGGCGTTTAAACGCGTTAACTCCCGGCCACCGTAGACTACGCCCTCTCTGCCCCCGTCGATGGTCCTATTTAAACCCCCTGGCCACCCGCATTTCACCCCCACGCCTACACGTTGCGAGAACGCACAGAACGCCCTCACTCCAAGTTTTAGCGCATTCCCTCTGGTTCGTCTCCGGCCACCGCTCGCCGTCGCACCGGACCACCTCCGCTCGTGCCCTCGCCACCATCGTGACCGCCGGGACCTCCCCAACGCCGGCCACCACTCCATCGACGACGACCCTCGCCGGATCGCCATCGCCGCCAAGAACCCGAACACCTCCACCGCCTCCGCTCGTCGCCGGCCTCGCTCCGTCGACCTTTTCTCGCCGCCGAGGTACCCTCGTGACCCCCGCAGCACCCTCGTTCCATTTTAGGCCTTAGACTAGGTCGCCGTCGCTCGCCGTGGCCGCTGGCCCGCTCGCCGTCGTCGGAGAAGACGACCGGCACGGGTCGAGTACCCGTGCCGTGTCGGATTCACGCACGACCGTGCGATCTGGATCCGACGGTGATGGTTAATCCCCGCGTGCGGATTAATCTGATCCGTTAGATCTCGGCGAAGGGGTACGTTTTAATCCCGTGCGTCCATTTGTTTTAAAACTCCGCGTTTAATCCCGTGCGTCCACGTGGTACCGGTTCACACGTTTTAATCCTGGCCGTCCGTAGCCACTTACGCGTCCCGCCTCGCCCTCGCGCGTCGGATCTGGATCCGACGGTCCTGATCGACCCGGCGCACGCGCACAGTGCGCGGGTTCACCGTGGGCCTGGCTCACCGTGGACCCGAGAGGTTCAAAATTTGAAAATAAATTCCAGAAATGCTTTTAAACTTGTAAAATTCATATCTAATGCATTTGGACTCTAAAAATTACCATTCTAATTTTAGAAAATTCATAAAATTATTCCCTACATATTTATGCAATAAAAACAGTAGGTTTATTTTGACATTTTCATGTTTATTCAAATAATTATTCAAAAGCCTTTAGGATTAAAATATGGATTAAAATATTTAAACTTCAGAAAAATTTATATTAATTTCCTTTCTGTCCATTCACTGAAAACCACCAAATTGACATGAACTTTTCATTTCACACTTATTTGAGAATTTAATATGACAATAATCACATTTAAACATTTGTTTTCTAAAAAGGACAACCCTTCATTTTAATCCCTTTAAAATTATTTATAAAATTCAGAACCTTAACCTTTGAGTTTATTTATTTTTAATCAAACCAACTTTAACTTATATGCTTGTAATGTAATGTTATATGGTTGATTGAGTGTTATGCTCTTTCTGTTTTAATCTTTATATTAAAAAGACTACGACGCCGCCGAGGAGCCGGAATACTTCCCGGAAGTCCCTCCCTCTCCCTTTGCTGAACAAGGCAAGTCACCAAACCATTCTTTTGAGCATATTGAACCCATGTCTGAATTGACTATCGCTAAAACACATAGGTTATGTATATGCATTAGTCAAATGAACCCTTACATTATATTTATTTAGGATCCCCCGACCTTGATGTGCAACCCAAGCCATCCTATCTCGCCTAACCTCCTTGTCACCATATGATCAATGATATTAGCTAGTGTCCAATGTATTGGCACGGCCGCTATAGGATAAAAATGAGTCGTAGTGAAATGGTTCTATTATATGATCCCGTTACTTCTTATCTTTGGAAATTCTGTCGGTGATGAGTCATGGTTGTGAGTGTATGCATGGTGGGTTCCGGGTGCAAGCTAGGGCATTGGTCAGTCGCACCCGGGGCACTATAAGGACCGGTCTGAGGGATCCGTTGCAATACACTTACGTACTAACCACAAGTCTAGTGGGTAAGTCCTAACTAAGGTATGGGTTGTTCCAAACCGAGGCCACCATTTGGAGATGGGTCAAGTTGCACCTGCGGGTGACTTGTACCAATGTGGCGCAAAAGGGGGTGCGACGTTAGCCGGGATGCGGCCCGGCGCGCCGGCGAAACCTAGAGCGGGTGGTTATCGCTTGGAACATCTCATATTGAGGTTTTGGCACGAGTTCCCGTGAAATGGGTCATCTCGTTGAGATGAGTGCGTGCCTTGTGGGTACAGTAGTACATCTCTGATCAGAGTCTTAAATCTTTTCGAAAAGCCGAGCCCACGGTCAAGGGCGGGTTGCGTGACATCCCCCAGTTAGTTCACTTTGAATATGTATGTGCATGATGGATTGACATGTAAGGACCGTTGTGCGAGGAGGTAAAACGTACTACTCGAGTTAGTGGATGTTGATGATGCTCATGTTTACTTTCCGCATGATTAAAATGTGATTACACTAAATGCCATAACTGCAACTGCTTTATTCCACAATGTTAGCCCTTATCCTTCCTTGTTTATTATCCTGCATTATTATTTGCATTTGCGGTGGCTTGTTGAGTACTTTTTGTACTCATACCCGTTGGACCCCACAGAGGATGCTTATCTTGAAGACGGTCTGGAGTAGCGACCCAGTCGGGAAGAAAGATCCTGAAGAAGACGTTCGTCATGCCGCAGTTTATTTATCTTATTATCGTTTTTATTAAAACAATGCTGTAATAAATATGGTCTGCGTACCATGGATTTTATCGTATGTACGTTGTCGCATGATGAACCTCTTGTATTATTGTTTTTCCATGGAAATTCAATAATGTCTCGATTTTGATAAATCGGGGCGCTACAATATAATTTTTGGTGGTTCATCTCATACACTTGTTGCCGTGTTTGCTGAATCAATGAGCAGGGAATTGGAGTTGTCGATGATGGGCGAGCTGACCTTCTTCCTGGGTTTGCAAATCAAACAAAGCAAACAAGGAACATTTGTCCATCAAACAAAATACACTAGAGATCTTCTTAAATGCTTTGACATGTCTGACGCTAAACCACTTGCTACCCCGATGGGTACTTCTATTGCTATTGATCCAGATGAAGATGGAGAAGAAGTGGACCAGAAGGAGTATCGCAGCATGATCGGCTCCCTTCTGTACTTGACGGCTACGAGGCTAGACATACACTTTGTTGTGTGTCTGTGCGCTCGTTTTCAGGCTTCTTCCAGGGCTTCACATCATCGGGCTATCAAACGCATTCTAAGGTACCTCAAGCATACTCTTGAATTTGATATTTGGTATTCTGCATCATCTTCATTATGCTTGAGAGGTTTTTGTGACACTGATTTTGCTGGATGCTGGATTGATTGTAAGAGTACTTCTAGGACGTGTCATTTTCTGGGTTCATCTCTTGTGTGTTGGTCTTCACGCAAACAGTCTAGCATTGCACAGTCTACAGCCGAGGCTGAATATGTAGTTGCCGCTAGCTGTTGCGCACAGATTTTGTGGATGGTTTTTACTTTGCAGGATTTTGGGTTAGAGTTTTCACGTGTTCCATTATTTTGCGATAACACAAGTGCAATCAGTTTAGCAAACAACCCAGTACAACATTCTAGGACCAAACACATTGACACGCGTTATCATTTTTTGCAGGATTGCGTTTTGTCGATACTCAGAATCAGCTTGCAGATATTTTCACCAAGCCGCTCGATGCTTCTCAATTTGCATTTTTGAGTGGAGAGCTTGGTATTTGTCATCCTTCTGGCATCATGTGAGGGGGAGTTGTGTACTTTTGCATATTCTTCTGAAATATGATTAAATGCTTTTACATGTACATGCTTGTGTGTGCACTTTACAATACTGTCCTGTATTCATTGTTTGATCGTGCTTAGAATGAACTCATCTATTTATATGGTTTGAGTATGTCTTTTCTTTGCGAGAATTTGAAAATGGTCACTACCAAGTCTGTATTCTAGCATGAATGGGTTAGGGTGCTTTTTCTATTCATTTCTTACTTGATAGCTTTATCCTTTTCACTTGGATGCTCATATGCAATCTGATCATGCTTTTCTCAAAAATAAAAATATATAAAAAAATTGAAAAATTGAAAAATTGAAAATTGAAAAATGAAAATGATGAAAATGAAACAAAAATGATAAAGTTGTGATAAAATTGAAAAGATCTAGGTGGGTTTGCATAGTCGCATTACTTTGTTCTAGACTGCTTACCATTGCACCTTGGTTTGAACTGGGACATTGAGTGTATACCAAGATCAATGCCTTAAGGTTCTGATGGTTTATCTTAAGCTTGGCTTGATCAGTTAGCATAAGATTGATATGCAAATAACCCCTAGCATTAAAAAAATAATATCAAATAAAAAGTTTAATTTTCTCGCATATCAAGTTTGTTGTAGCTCCTTGTAGTGGGATGCGTTTTTCGAGTTTGTTTGTGACTAGCTTTTGTATCTCTTACCTTTCCATGTCTAGTACACTAGTTTGGGTAGTGATGCTTTTATTTGCTTAAACTTCAAAATTCTTGCTCATACGAATATTTAGATTGTGTTTATTCAAAGCTTTTCATAAAGTTTAGTCAGGACAGGTTGTGAGGCACAAGAAGTGCTTGTACTGTAATTGGACTTAATCATATTCTGGAAGCATTGCATGGAAGCAAGTTTTCAAGAAACTGCTAGAGTTTTAGCAAAAGCTGCCTTACGAGGTCGTATTGACTTTACTCTCTCCACTCATGTGGCTATCTTGATGTCTGCATTGCAAAAGGGAGAGAGTACTTGAGCTTTTTGGTGACTTTGTGACTTTTTGGTGAATTTGTGATCTTTTGAGCTTTTGAGGTAGTTTTTGCTTTATCATTTGGCAAGTGACATGGTTCTTCCATTTTTCTCTCTTTAGAGCGTTCATGGTCACTTGTGTGTTGAATCTTTGTTTTACACTTCTTTTGATCTTGTGCTGTCAATGCAGTCATCAAGGGGGAGATTGAGGAACATAGTGAGGTTTGTCAGTATAGTTCAAGGTAATGATGAGTGATTGACATGGTGAAATCATGGGTTTGTGTTTGGGTGCTTTGGATATGGTTTGTGTGTCTGTGTTTGTCTCATGTGTGCATGCTTGAGTTACTCATCAACTGTCGATGGCACGAGATCAGGGTTAGACGGGGAGTCTAATTCCAGATGGTCGAGGGTGTTAGTCGAAGTCGAGGGTGGACTCTGATGTACGCATGGAGGTCGAATAGGACATGAGTTGAAGGTTGATCAAGAATAAGCATTGATCAAGTCAGTGAAAGGGAAGCTAGTTCAAGTGACAAGGCGGCTCGAGGGATCGAGAGCGGGAGAGACTTGCTGGTGGTCGAGTTCGTGGACTGACGATGGTCGTCGACGATCAAGAGAGGCTTTGTCGGTTTTTGCTAAAAACCGTCGAAACTTTAAATGTTTTTGATAATTCAATAAATAGGAATCTAGTGTTAGTTTAAATATTTTAGTTTTAGAGTGTATCCTTTTGGTATATTTTTTTGAGTGGTTCTACTCTGAAAATATATTAAAAGGAGAGTCTTTTTGTATTTTTTCTTAAGGACTTAAAGGGTAATTTTCAGAATAGGTATTTCTGAAATTACCAAGGGGTTATGTGTAAAAAGTAGCATCTAGAAGTGGTTGGCTGTTGGGATATTATCCCCTTGAGGTCCTGTAGCCGCACACACTCTGGAAACATCTTTTTGACATAGAAATTCCAATCAAAACTTGAGAGAAATCTGCTGTTTGAAGAACTTTTGATGAGATACGGTGTTCTGCTGCGTTTTTTGGATCTACTACAGGATTGCCAGCAAGAACTGTTGCACGTAAGTCTGCTCTGCTTCTAGCGATTGATCCAGTGATTTGTTCTGTGATTGCCTTTGTTGCTTTTTGATGAACCTGAGTGATATTTCATGAAATTACATCTTGAATTATTTGGAATCTATGCTGAGTATGGGTTGTTGGCGTAAAAGATTACGCTAACAGGTTCTCTAAGATTAAGAACTAACAAACAATGAATTTGCGAAGTGAACTATCTCAAGCCTCCGAATTGGATAATAGCTCGAAGTAGTTCGAAGTTGTGTATTGAATATCTGAATATTCGATGCCTATTACAGGGTGAGAAGGGGGATATTTATAGGTAAAAACTCTAAGGAAAAGACATTTTTACCCCTCAATTACAACCGACATAGTGGAAACTATTCGGTACCCCGAATAGCGCTAAAATAGTAAAATCTAGCCGGAGAGGATAGATAAGGCAGACGTCTCATCAGTCTTGCTGTTTTCCACTGTAGCGACGGAGCCTTTGGAGGATACCTTCGAATTAGGATTCGAAGTACCCTTCGGCTCGGAAACTTCATCAACTTGGAGATGAACTTTTGTTTCGATGCTGATGAATTGTCTTTGCCTATTGATCTTAAAAGCCCTGAGGATGAAGTATTTCCCCCCAACATGGGTGATCCTTGATTATGTACTGGTCTTCATATGACTGTCATGATCTATGTACTGAGTCTGATTGGCCAAGGATCAGCAGGTTAGTTTGTTTAGTTTTTAATCAAATGTGTTGTTGTGATCTGTTCTGAAATTGCTAAATCTATGCAGTTGTGAATCTAAGGATTTGAACTCTCTGAATTAATTTGAAACTAAATTACTGATATAAACAGCTTGAGGACAGAACAGATCTTGGTTGTTTAGCTCTGAAGTCATTTGGTTGTTTAGTTGATGAACTAAAACAGTTTTATCAGTGATTACTTCAGTTTAATTTTATTTCAAACTTTTCTTCTATTTTCTAATTTATGTAGTGTGGTTCTGCAAAGTACTCTGTCTGATCTATTCAGTATTTTCAGATTTCAGCATTTCTAGTTTTACTCTTGTTCCAATTGTCATAGTTTGTTTAATGTAATACTTCATCCGTAATGTTGTGTTTTTGACTAAATAGATACTTGTTGGGGGAAAATACTTCATCCTCTTGGCCATTGCTGCAACAAGACAAAAGCAAGTGATTTAATCGAAGGTTTCCAGCATCTAACTCCAGAAGTATACTGGATCAAGTTCGAAGGATAGAGGCGAACTCTAGTTCGGAGTATATCTTCGAACATTGACTCTTCAGATAGCTTCTTTGCCAGCTAAGATGGAAGACTTATCTTATTTCTCATTAGATTAGTCTTTTACCGTTTTAGCCCTATTAAGGGTACCGAATAGTTTCCACTATGTTGGTTATAACAGAGGTGTAAAAGGGTCTTTTCCTTAAGGTTTTGGCCTATAAATACCCCCTATTTTACCCTGTAATAGGGATCGAATACTGAGTTGTTCAATATACATCTTCGAACTATTTTGAGCTATTATCCACTCGGAGGCTTGAAATAGTTTGCTTCACAAACACTTCGTTTGTTAGTTCCTAATCTCTAGAAACCTGTTAGCGTAATCTTTTACGCCAACAGTTGGCGCCGTCCGTGGGGAACTTAATCCAAAAAACTTCGTTCTCTACCAAGTTCTCAAACCATGCCTCCCAAGCGGAGTTCAGGTGGTAGCCCTACTCGGAGGTCCCCTCAGACCTTCGAAGCGAGATCTTCAAACACAGTTGAGGTCGGAGGACCTTCGCCATTTCCTCCACCTCGGACTCTGGAAGGGATTCCCCTTCCTCGAGCATACGGAGTTCCTCCCCCAACTCCATCCATACTTCGGCCAACCAGAGCTCCTCTTCCACCTCAAGTTCCACTTCGAACTGATGCGTATAGTTCTCAAGACCCGGAAGGTCCTTCCGGAGGAGATGAATACGGTCTTGGCAATATGGCCACTCAAATGGCCAGTCTCCAAGCTGAAGTAGCAAGGTGGCGGCAAGAAGCCGCAGATAGGCTTCGTTCTCAGGCCACCCCAGTCATCCCTGAAGTGCCCGAAGACGATGAACTTCCTTATCCCGAAGCCCCGGAGAATGCTTCCTTCGACACTGAATCTCTGCTGCATCCTGAGTTACAGAAAGTGCGCTTCGATCCTAAGTTCAAAACTTCGAAGCTCTGCAAATATTCTGGAGATGAAGAACCTAGGGAGTTCTCCCATTCTTATGCACTGGCAAATGAGGGCAGTGGAGGAGTACGAGACACCATGGCCAAATGTTTTCCTCTAGCTCTTGAAGGGGTGGCACTGCGGTGGTTTTGGTCCTTGAAGCCAGGGTCAATCAAAACATGGGAAAAATTAAGGAAGAAGTCCATAAGCAACTTTTAGGGTACCTTCGTACCCCCAATGTCAACAGGAAGTCTTTTCCAGGTGAAGCAGCTCCCCGGAGAGACTTTAAGGCAGTATTTCAAGCGCTTTGCTCATACGAAGTCACAAATTCGAGGGTTAACTACATCCTCCATAGTTGATGCAGCTCGAGAGGGAGTTACCCATGTGGGCCTCCTTGATAAACTTCACCGGAAGCTGATATCTTCTGTCACTCAGTTGATTTCTTATTTAGAAGAGTATGCAAGGTCAGAAGAAGGGTGGCTTCGGAGAACTTCTGCAACTCCGTCAATCCTGCAAGAAGTCAAGCTGGAAGTGAAGACTTCAACACCGTTGCAGGGGCCTAGCTTCGAAGCTCAGCATGACAGGCGTCGGGGGCTAAAGCATCCTCTGTGACACCCCAAATTTTCAAACCAATAAAAATATTATTAAATTCAATTTCTGGGAATTATTATTTCAGAAAATACTTTTAAATCCCTTTTATACCCTTTTGAACTACAACATAGAGTAGATGACGAAATTAGGAGGTGAAACTTTTTGTATATGATCCTAAGGCCAAAATATAATTTTGAGAATTTTTATAAATTTTTACCAGCCTTGGAAGTAGCCCTAATCTTTAATCTATTTTCTGGAATTATTTTTATTCAGAAAAGTAATAGAACAGTAATGGGCTCCTCTCCCTCCCTTCTCTCTCTCCCGGCCGGCCCAGCCCGTTACCGCGCTCGCCTTAGACTGACACATGGGCCCCACCTGTCGGCGCCGAAACCTTTCCCCTCTCGCGCGCACCCGACAACCCGGCCCCACCCGTCAGCCCCCTCTCCCGCGCACTCGCTCCCACTGACCACCTTGGCCCACTTGTCGGATTCGTCGTCTCCGCGAGATCCGCCCCCAAATCCCCCCCCTCGCCGGCCGACGCAATAACGCGCCTCGGATCCGCTGCCCCCGACCCCCTCCCCTCAAATTGAGCCCGGCATTCAATCCCCCGCGCTCCGGCGACCGTTTCCCCCATTAAACCCCGCCCGATTGCGTCCCGGTTCGATGAACCTGCATGTCGCCCGAACCTCGCCGGCGTTTAAACGCGTTAACTCCCGGCCACCGTAGACTACGCCCTCTCTGCCCCCGCCGATGGTCCTATTTAAACCCCCTGGCCACCCGCATTTCACCCCCACGCCTACACGTTGCGAGAACGCACAGAACGCCCTCACTCCAAGTTTTAGCGCATTCCCTCTGGTTCGTCTCCGGCCACCGCTCGCCGTCGCACCGGACCACCTCCGCTCGTGCCCTCGCCACCATCGTGACCGCCGGGACCTCCCCAACGCCGGCCACCACTCCGTCGACAACGACCCTCGCCGGATCGCCATCGCCGCCAAGAACCCGAACACCTCCACCGCCTCCGCTCGTCGCCGGCCTCGCTCCGTCGACATTTTCTCGCCGCCGAGGTACCCTCGTGACCCCCGCAGCACCCTCGTTCCATTTTAGGCCTTAGACTAGGTCGCCGTCGCTCGCCGTGGCCGCTGGCCCGCTCGCCGTCGTCGGAGAAGACGACCGGCACGGGTCGAGTACCCGTGCCGTGTCGGATTCACGCACGACCGTGCGATCTGGATCCGACGGTGATGGTTAATCCCCGCGTGCGGATTAATCTGATCCGTTAGATCTCGGCGAAGGGGTACGTTTTAATCCCGTGCGTCCATTTGTTTTAAAACTCCGCGTTTAATCCCGTGCGTCCACGTGGTACCGGTTCGCACGTTTTAATCCTGGCCGTCCGTAGCCACTTACGCGTCCCGCCTCGCCCTCGCGCGTCGGATCTGGATCTGACGGTCCAGATCGACCCGGCGCACGCGCACAGTGCGCGGGTTCACCGTGGGCCTGGCTCACCGTGGACCCGAGAGGTTCAAAATTTGAAAATAAATTCCAGAAATGCTTTTAAACTTGTAAAATTCATATCTAATGCATTTGGACTCTAAAAATTACCATTCTAATTTTAGAAAATTCATAAAATTATTCCCTACATATTTATGCAATAAAAACAGTAGGTTTATTTTGACATTTTCATGTTTATTCAAATAATTATTCAAAAGCCTTTAGGATTAAAATATGGATTAAAATATTTAAACTTCAGAAAAATTTATATTAATTTCCTTTCTGTCCATTCACTGAAAACCACCAAATTGACATGAACTTTTCATTTCACACTTATTTGAGAATTTAATATGACAATAATCACATTTAAACATTTGTTTTCTAAAAAGGACAACCCTTCATTTTAATCCCTTTAAAATTATTTATAAAATTCAGAACCTTAACCTTTGAGTTTATTTATTTTTAATCAAACCAACTTTAACTTATATGCTTGTAATGTAAAGTTATATGGTTAATTGAGTGTTATGCTCTTTCTGTTTTAATCTTTATATTAAAAAGACTACGACGCCGCCGAGGAGCCGGAATACTTCCCGGAAGTCCCTCCCTCTCCCTTTGCTGAACAAGGCAAGTCACCAAACCATTCTTTTGAGCATATTGAACCCATGTCTCAATTGACTATCGCTAAAACACATAGGTTATGTATATGCATTAGTCAAATGAACCCTTACATTATATTTATTTAGGATCCCCCGACCTTGATGTGCAACCCAAGCCATGCTATCTCGCCTAACCTCCTTGTCACCATATGATCAATGATATTAGCTAGTGTCCAATGTATTGGCACGGCCGCTATAGGATAAAAATGAGTCGTAGTGAAATGGTTCTATTATATGATCCCGTTACTTCTTATCTTTGGAAATTCTGTTGGTGATGAGTCATGGTTGTGAGTGTATGCATGGTGGGTTCCGGGTGCAAGCTAGGGCATTGGTCAGTCGCACCCGGGGCACTATAAGGACCGGTCTGAGGGATCCGTTGCAATACACTTACGTACTAACCACAAGTCTAGTGGGTAAGTCCTAACTAAGGTATGGGTTGTTCCAAACCGAGGCCACCATTTGGAGATGGGTCAAGTTGCACCTGCGGGTGACTTGTACCAATGTGGCGCAAAAGGGGGTGCGACGTTAGCCGGGATGCGGCCCGGCGTGCCGGCGAAACCTAGAGCGGGTGGTTATCGCTTGGAACATCTCATATTGAGGTTTTGGCACGAGTTCCCGTGAAATGGGTCATCTCGTTGAGATGAGTGCGTGCCTTGTGGGTACAGTAGTACATCTCTGATCAGAGTCTTAAATCTTTTCGAAAAGCCGAGCCCACGGTCAAGGGCGGGTTGCGTGACATCCCCCAGTTAGTTCACTTTGAATATGTATGTGCATGATGGATTGACATGTAAGGACCGTTGTGCGAGGAGGTAAAACGTACTCCTCGAGTTAGTGGATGTTGATGATGCTCATGTTTACTTTCCGCATGATTAAAATGTGATTACACTAAATGCCATAACTGCAACTGCTTTATTCCGCAATGTTAGCCCTTATCCTTCCTTGTTTATTATCCTGCATTATTATTTGCATTTGCGGTGGCTTGTTGAGTACTTTTTGTACTCATACCCGTTGGACCCCACAGAGGATGCTTATCTTGAAGACGGTCTGGAGTAGCGACCCAGTCGGGAAGAAAGATCCTGAAGAAGACGTTCGTCATGCCGCTGTTTATTTATCTTATTATCGTTTTTATTAAAACAATGCTGTAATAAATATGGTCTGCGTACCATGGATTTTATCGTATGTACGTTGTCGCATGATGAACCTCTTGTATTATTGTTTTTCCATGGAAATTCAATAATGTCTCGATTTTGATAAATCGGGGCGCTACAAGATGGTATCAGAGCCGATTCGACTGTAGGAAGCCAAACAGACCCGCCTAGCTATTAGCCATAGGAAATTATTTCTCGAAAATCTACTTCATAAGCTTTGTTCCTCTCCTCACTTTTATTCAACTTGCTGTTTTGTAGATGCCAGTCTACCAAGTCCACAGCTACTGCCGCCACTATGAGGGCTTCGTCCGGGAGCTCCGCATGATGCTCACCTTTCTCGGGTTCCTCTTCGAACCCAAATTTCAAGGAGTCTACCCCGACGAGTTCGCCGGGCCTTGTGACGTCTCCCTCACCGTCCATGGCTCCGGAGAACACCTGCCGCCCTACACCACCGCACTTGGAGGCCCGACTTTCGACGTCGCGTGCCAACGAGTCGCCCTCCAGGCCCTCATGGAGCTGAGGATGATCTACGACGATCGTCTTCAGAACTCATCCTTCCGGCTTGTGCCGAAGCGTACTCCCGGAGCCCACCGTAGCATCTACCTCGGAGTTCACTCCGTGCGTGATCCGGTCATGGCCCGGCAGTCGCGTCTTCTGCAGGCCATGGATGATCTCCACACTGAGGCGGTGCTCGACGCCGACGAGCATCATGAGGCGGTTGCATTTCTTCGTGAAGAAACGAAGAACCTGATCCAACAGAACGACGAGTTGCAGCGCAAGATCATGCAGCTGCAGAAGGACATCGCTGAGATGGTTCCTCTTCTTCCTAGGAAGAAGAAGCCTATCCGTGAGCCCCTCCCTCGCCCCAAGAGGATCCCGCCACGACCCTCTCCCGCCAAGCCTTCCACCAGCGCCCCTACACCACGCCCCGGCCTCGTCTCCGACCCCATCATCGAGAATTTTCTCGAGCCCACCATCCCTCTGGAGCCGCGCACTCGTGGTTCCGAGAGCACGGAGACCGCCTCCGGTGGCGAGTAGGCGTTAGGAGACGCGAGAATAAATAAAAAGAATTATTTTGTATGTGGTGCTACCCGCGACGAGTGTGTTGTGGGTAGAATAAGAGCGTGATTGTAATGAACATTTATACCACTCTATATACTTATGTGCTTGAATTCTATATGGTATTTTTGGTTGTATTATTGTTTCGTCATCTTTTGCTTTATCACTTTGGATATTCAGAAGATGGCTGACCACCAGAACACCGGCTCCAACAATGGGGCAGGAGGAAGCCGAGATGCACCTGAGGGCGTGGTACCCAACTGGGGTGCAACGGGCCCGCGCCAATCCGGGTCGCCTTCCGCCAATCACCCCACCTTGGCGGAGATGATGGCGAATCAGAACCATCTGATCACCGCTCTCCTCACCCAAATGCAGCACCAACAGGCTCAGTTGGACCGTCTGCAGAACGGGGAGCCAGCCCCTCGCGCACCAGCACCCGCGGCCGCTCCGCAACTCTCCGAGTTTTTGCGCGTGCGCCCGCCCATCTTCTCGAGCACAACCAACCCGATGGAGGCCGGAGATTGGCTTCGCACCATCGAGAAGAAGCTCGACCTCCTCCCCTGCACCGACCGGGAGCGGGTGGCCTTTGCCACTCACCAGCTCCAGGGTCCCGCCGCTGAATGGTGGGACAACTACCGTGCGTCCCATCCAGAAGGCCACATTGTGACTTGGGCGGAGTTCACCATCGCCTTTCGTGCCGCCCACGTCCCCGCCGGTGTCATCGCGGTGAAGCAGCAGGAGTTCCACGACCTGCAACAAGGCAACCGAACTGTCATGGAGTACCTCCATGAGTTCAACCGCCTCGCTCGCTACGCACCGGAGGAAGTGCGCACCGACGCCCTCCGCCAAGCCAAGTTCCTAAGGGGACTTAAGGATGAGCTGTCCATCCAGCTCGTCGCCGCCGACTTCGCCGACTTCCAGCGGCTGGTCAATAAAGCGCTCATCCAAGAGACTGAGCAGAACAAGCTGGACCTCAAGAAGAGGAAGATGATCGCCTTCAAGCACCAGCAGGCGAACACTCAGAGGCCCCGCTTCGTCCCTCCGCCACCAGCGCCCGCCTACCATCCTCGGCCCGCCTATAGGCCACCTCACGCAGCCGGTGGATCCAACGCCGGGCATCCTCGCCCCGCTCCACCAGCTCCGGCCGCTCAGCCGGCACCGGCCGCCAAGGCCCCGATCTTGAGGGATCGTCAAGGAAGGCCGGTCGTCTGCTTCAACTGCCGCAAGGAAGGGCACTATTCGCACCAGTGTCCTCACCCCAAGCAGAACCAAGGCGCAGCACCTCACCAGGCGGTTCGCGCCCGCGTCAACCACATCAGCGCGGAGGAAGCTCAGGAGGCTCCTGAAGTCGTACTCGGTACGTTTACTATGAATTCCGTACCGGCCGTCATATTATTTGACTCTGGAGCAACCCACTCTTTCGTCTCAGAAGATTTTGCAAAAACAAACAATCTGGACGTGCTCCCTCTACCCATTCCCATGGTGATTGTCACCCCCGGCAATAGGACCTCAGCTCACTTCTTCAGCCCTAAGGTTCAACTTGACATCCAAGGAGTGCTGTTTCGGGCCGAGCCTGTCCTCATCCAATGCACCGGACTCGACCTTATACTAGGTATGGACTGGTTGATGAAGCACAAGGGAGTGATCGACTGTGCCAACAAGTCCGTCACGGTGACCAGTCCTGAAGGCGTAACCGTCACTTTCCGGATGGTCAGTCGCAAACCACTCGGAGCATCCCTTCGCTCAATAGCTCTTGAAGAGGTGCCAATAGTCAAGGAGTTTGCAGATGTTTTCCCCGAAGATCTGCCCGGAATGCCTCCCAAGCGGGACATCGAATTCAGAATCGAGCTTGTCCCGGGGACCACTCCAATCTCCAAGCGCCCATACCGAATGGCCGCCAATGAACTAGCCGAAGTCAAGAGCAACATCGAAGACCTAGAGCAGAAAGGTTACATCCGACCGAGTACCTCACCTTGGGGTGCACCGGTTATATTTGCCATGAAGAAGGACAAGACCAAAAGGATGTGCGTGGACTATAGAGCCTTGAACGACGTAACTATCAAGAACAAATACCCATTGCCTCGGATCGACGACCTGTTCGATCAGCTGAAAGGATCCTCGGTGTTTTCCAAGATTGACCTCAGGTCAGGTTATCACCAATTAAGGATCAGGGAGGAAGATATACCCAAGACTGCCTTCACCTCCCGCTATGGACTCTACGAGTACACCGTGATGTCGTTCGGACTCACGAATGCCCCGGCCTTTTTCATGAACATGATGAACAATGTATTCATGGAGTTCTTGGACAAGTTTATCGTGGTATTCATCGACGATATCCTCGTTTACTCCAAGACCAAGGAAGAACACGAGACTCACCTCCGTCTAACCCTCGGAAAGCTAAGGGAGCAGCAACTGTACGCCAAATACAGCAAATGCGAATTTTGGTCGTCTGAGGTGAAGTTCCTCGGCCATGTTATATCTGCCGGAGGAATAGCAGTGGACCCAACCACCGTTGAAGCGGTAACCAACTGGCTATAGCCAACGACCATGACCGAGATCCGGAGTTTTCCTCGGATTGGCCGGATACTACCGCCGGTTCATCGAGAATTTTTCCAAGATCGCCAAGCCTATGACCAGACTTCTGCAGAAAGAGGTGAAGTTTGATTGGACCCCCGACTGCGAAGAAAGCTTCTAGACCCTCAAGAAGAAGCTTGTGTCAGCTCCCATTCTGACTCTGCCAGACATCCGGAAAGACTTCCACGTCTACTATGATGCCTCTCGTCAGGGATTGGGATGCGTCTTAATGCAAGAAGGGAAGGTGATATCCTACGCCTCCCGGCAGTTGAGACCACATGAGCTGAACTACCCAACCCACGACCTGGAACTAGCAGCCGTGGTTCATGCCTTGAAGATATGGAGACATCACCTTGTGGGAAATCGGTGTGAGGTCTTCACCGACCACAAGAGCCTCAAGTACATATTCACCCAACCAGATCTGAACCTCAGGCAAAGGAGATGGTTGGAACTGATCAAGGATTACGACTTGGGCATCCATTATCATCCGGGCAAAGCGAACGTGGTGGCAGACGCCCTTAGTCGAAAAGGGTACTGCAATGCCATCATGATTCAAGACCAGGCTCCTCTACTTTATAAAGAGATGGAAAGGCTAAACCTAGGGATCACCACTCGAGAGTACCTCGCTGCCTTGGAGTCTCGGCCTGTCTTAATAGACCAGATCCGAGAGAAGCAGAAGGAAGACCCAGACATCCTGGAGATCCAGCAAAACATGAGGAAGGGTAAAGCCCCCGGATTCTCCGAGGACGAACATGGTACCATCTGGTTCGGAAACCGAGTATGCGTACCCAACCTACCTGAGTTGAAGACTCTCATCCTTCAAGAAGCCCACGATACTCTATACTCCATCCATCCCGGGAGTACAAAAATGTATCAAGACCTAAAGGAGAAATATTGGTGGGTCAGCATGAAGAGAGAAATAGCTGAGTATGTGGCCAAGTGCGATACATGTCGGCGAGTCAAGGCAGAGCATCAGAGACCTGCCGGACTTCTTCAACCCCTCAAAGTCCCTGAATGGAAGTGGGAAGAGATAGGAATGGACTTCATCACAGGACTACCCCGGACCCAAGCTGGTCATGATTCTATCTGGGTGATCGTTGATCGACTCACCAAGGTAGCTCACTTCGTCCCGGTCAAGACAACTTACACTGTCGCCAAATTGGCTGAGTTGTATATGACCCGGATCGTGTGCCTCCACGGAGTTCCCAAGAAGATTGTATCTGACCGCGGGAGTCAGTTTACCTCCAAGTTTTGGAAGAACCTTCAAGAGGAACTCGGCACCCGGCTGAACTTTAGCACCGCCTATCATCCGCAGACCGACGGTCAAACCGAAAGGGTCAACCAGATATTGGAGGATATGCTTAGAGCTTGTGCTCTAGACTTTGGCGGAATGTGGGACAAGAACTTACCTTACGCAGAGTTCTCCTACAACAACAGCTATCAAGCCAGCCTGCAAATGTCCCCGTTCGAAGCACTCTATGGGCGTAAGTGCAGAACGCCGTTGCTCTGGGATCAAACTGGAGAATCACAACTGTTTGGGACTGACCTATTGAGAGAAGCTGAAGAGAAGGTTAAAATCATAAGAGACCGACTGAAGGCAGCCCAATCCAGGCAGAAGAGCTATGCCGACAACCGTCGAAGAGATCTAGCCTTTGAGGAGGGCGATTATGTCTACCTCCGGGTCACTCCCCTCCGTGGCACTCAGAGGTTCAACATGAAAGGCAAACTAGCACCCCGCTACGTCGGACCTTTCCAGATCCTCCGACGACAAGGAGAAGTGGCATATCAACTTGAACTGCCTCCATCCTTGGCAGGAGTTCATGATGTGTTCCATGTCTCTCAGCTGAAGAAGTGCCTCCGTGTACCCACCGAGCAAGCCGACCTTCAGCAGCTCAATGTCCAAGAAGACTTGACCTACATAGAGAGACCCGTCAAGATTTTGGAAACCAAGGAGAGAGTAACCAGAAGTCGCATCGTCCGCTTCTGCAAAGTCCAATGGAACAACCATCCCGCAGAAGAAGCCACTTGGGAAAAAGAAGATGAGCTAAAAGCCCAATACCCCGAGCTATTCGAGTAAACGTTCCAATCTCGAGGACGAGATTCTTGTAAGGGGGATAGGTTTGTGACACCCCAAATTTTCAAACCAATAAAAATATTATTAAATTCAATTTCTGGGAATTATTATTTCAGAAAATACTTTTAAATCCCTTTTATACCCTTTTGAACTACAACATAGAGTAGATGACCAAATTAGGAGGTGAAACTTTTTGTATATGATCCTAAGGCAAAAATATAATTTTGAGAATTTTTATAAATTTTTACCAGCCTTGGAAGTAGCCCTAATCTTTAATCTATTTTCTGGAATTATTTTTATTCAGAAAAGTAATAGAACAGTAATGGGCTCCTCTCCCTCCCTTCTCTCTCTCCCGGCCGGCCCAGCCCGTTACCGCGCTCGCCTTAGACTGACACATGGGCCCCACCTGTCGGCGCCGAAACCTTTCCCCTCTCACGCGCACACCGACAACCCGGCCCCACCCGTCAGCCCCCTCTCCCGCGCACTCGCTCCCACTGACCACCTTGGCCCACTTGTCGGATTCGTCGTCTCCGCGAGATCCGCCCCCAAATCCCCCCCCCTCGCCGGCCGACGCAATAACGCACCTCGGATCCGCTGCCCCCGACCCCCTCCCCTCAAATTGAGCCCGGCATTCAATCCCCCGCGCTCCGGCGACCGTTTCCCCCATTAAACCCCGCCCGATTGCGTCCCGGTTCGATGAACCTGCATGTCGCCCGAACCTCGCCGGCGTTTAAACGCGTTAACTCCCGGCCACCGTAGACTACGCCCTCTCTGCCCCCGCCGATGGTCCTATTTAAACCCCCTGGCCACCCGCATTTCACCCCCACGCCTACACGTTGCGAGAACGCACAGAACGCCCTCACTCCAAGTTTTAGCGCATTCCCTCTGGTTCGTCTCCGGCCACCGCTCGCCGTCGCACCGGACCACCTCCGCTCGTGCCCTCGCCACCATCGTGACCGCCGGGACCTCCCCAACGCCGGCCACCACTCCATCGACAACGACCCTCGCCGGATCGCCATCGCCGCCAAGAACCCGAACACCTCCACCGCCTCCGCTCGTCGCCGGCCTCGCTCCGTCGACCTTTTCTCGCCGCCGAGGTACCCTCGTGACCCCCGCAGCACCCTCGTTCCATTTTAGGCCTTAGACTAGGTCGTCGTCGCTCGCCGTGGCCGCTGGCCCGCTCGCCGTCGTCGGAGAAGACGACCGGCACGGGTCGAGTACCCGTGCCGTGTCGGATTCACACACGACCGTGCGATCTGGATCCGACGGTGATGGTTAATCCCCGCGTGCGGATTAATCTGATCCGTTAGATCTCGGCGAAGGGGTACGTTTTAATCCCGTGCGTCCATTTGTTTTAAAACTCCGCGTTTAATCCCGTGCGTCCACGTGGTACCGGTTCGCACGTTTTAATCCTGGCCGTCCGTAGCCACTTACGCGTCCCGCCTCGCCCTCGCGCGTCGGATCTGGATCTGACGGTCCAGATCGACCCGGCGCACGCGCACAGTGCGCGGGTTCACCGTGGGCCTGGCTCACCGTGGACCCGAGAGGTTCAAAATTTGAAAATAAATTCCAGAAATGCTTTTAAACTTGTAAAATTCATATCTAATGCATTTGGACTCTAAAAATTACCATTCTAATTTTAGAAAATTCATAAAATTATTCCCTACATATTTATGCAATAAAAACAGTAGGTTTATTTTGACATTTTCATGTTTATTCAAATAATTATTCAAAAGCCTTTAGGATTAAAATATGGATTAAAATATTTAAACTTCAGAAAAATTTATATTAATTTCCTTTCTGTCCATTCACTGAAAACCACCAAATTGACATGAACTTTTCATTTCACACTTATTTGAGAATTTAATATGACAATAATCACATTTAAACATTTGTTTTCTAAAAAGGACAACCCTTCATTTTAATCCCTTTAAAATTATTTATAAAATTCAGAACCTTAACCTTTGAGTTTATTTATTTTTAATCAAACCAACTTTAACTTATATGCTTGTAATGTAATGTTATATGGTTAATTGAGTGTTATGCTCTTTCTGTTTTAATCTTTATATTAAAAAGACTACGACGCCGCCGAGGAGCCGGAATACTTCCCGGAAGTCCCTCCCTCTCCCTTTGCTGAACAAGGCAAGTCACCAAACCATTCTTTTGAGCATATTGATCCCATGTCTAAATTGACTATCGCTAAAACACATAGGTTATGTATATGCATTAGTCAAATGAACCCTTACATTATATTTATTTAGGATCCCCCGACCTTGATGTGCAACCCAAGCCATGCTATCTCGCCTAACCTCCTTGTCACCATATGATCAATGATATTAGCTAGTGTCCAATGTATTGGCACGGCCGCTATAGGATAAAAATGAGTCGTAGTGAAATGGTTCTATTATATGATCCCGTTACTTCTTATCTTTGGAAATTCTGTTGGTGATGAGTCATGGTTGTGAGTGTATGCATGGTGGGTTCCGGGTGCAAGCTAGGGCATTGGTCAGTCGCACCCGGGGCACTATAAGGACCGGTCTGAGGGATCCGTTGCAATACACTTACGTACTAACCACAAGTCTAGTGGGTAAGTCCTAACTAAGGTATGGGTTGTTCCAAACCGAGGCCACCATTTGGAGATGGGTCAAGTTGCACCTGCGGGTGACTTGTACCAATGTGGCGCAAAAGGGGGTGCGACGTTAGCCGGGATGCGGCCCGGCGCGCCGGCGAAACCTAGAGCGGGTGGTTATCGCTTGGAACATCTCATATTGAGGTTTTGGCACGAGTTCCCGTGAAATGGGTCATCTCGTTGAGATGAGTGCGTGCCTTGTGGGTACAGTAGTACATCTCTGATCAGAGTCTTAAATCTTTTCGAAAAGCCGAGCCCACGGTCAAGGGCGGGTTGCGTGACATCCCCCAGTTAGTTCACTTTGAATATGTATGTGCATGATGGATTGACATGTAAGGACCATTGTGCGAGGAGGTAAAACGTACTCCTCGAGTTAGTGGATGTTGATGATGCTCATGTTTACTTTCCGCATGATTAAAATGTGATTACACTAAATGCCATAACTGCAACTGCTTTATTCCGCAATGTTAGCCCTTATCCTTCCTTGTTTATTATCCTGCATTATTATTTGCATTTGCGGTGGCTTGTTGAGTACTTTTTGTACTCATACCCGTTGGACCCCACAGAGGATGCTTATCTTGAAGACGGTCTGGAGTAGCGACCCAGTCGGGAAGAAAGATCCTGAAGAAGACGTTCGTCATGCCGCTGTTTATTTATCTTATTATCGTTTTTATTAAAACAATGCTGTAATAAATATGGTCTGCGTACCATGGATTTTATCGTATGTACGTTGTCGCATGATGAACCTCTTGTATTATTGTTTTTCCATGGAAATTCAATAATGTCTCGATTTTGATAAATCGGGGCGCTACATCCTCGTTCAGAAGTCTTGAACATTGCACCTCCGCAGAAATTTGCCCCTAGGACTTTGCAACCTTCAGGAAGCAAGACCAGCGGCTGGAGGCCGCTAGGGAAGCCGACTGGCAAAGCCCAGGCCTTCTTGTGTTGTGTCAATGGTGAGAATCGAAGTCACGCAACTGATGCGTGTAAGTCTATACTCGCTTTAAGAGGCAAATACCTTGAAAGAACTTCGGGTCGAGGCACTACCGACCGAGTTCCGACCGAGGTGCGTCTGTAGCCTGTCCAGGCTGTGGCGTGTATAGATAACTTCGACCTTGCAAGACGGCCTCCGATGGTCAATATTATGCCACCTCCGAAGCAGAAAGATGGTTAGGATCGAGGGAAAAGAGTAGTCCTCCCCATTTCCGGAGGAGGGACCCTCGGAAGTATGTCGAAGAGGTAGAGAAGAGAATATGTCCAAGAAGTGGGCCATATTGGAACTTCTTCGTCCGTAGCTGCTATGCCTGAATGGTCCCATGTGCCAATATCTTTTACTGCAGATGATGCAGCTGGCATAAAGTTTCCACATGCAGACCCACTTGTCATCACTGCCGACATAGTAGGGACTGAAGTCTAGAGAGTATTGATCAACGGAGGGAGTTCAGCGGATATTTTCTTCGTCCAAGCCTTCGATCAACTTTGTATCTCCAGGAAGCATCTTCTCCCAGTAGCTCGTCCTTTGCAAGGCTTCGCAGGACCCCCTCTTGATGCCCTCGGCCAAATAGGCCTGGAGGTCACTTTCAGAGAGGGGCTACTGGCCAGGACGGAGGAAGTGATTTTTAATGTTGTGGATGCCCCATATGCATACAATGTTATCTTCGAAAGGGGCATGTTGAACCAATTCGGAGTGGTGGCGCATCATAATTATCTGTGTATGAAGATGCCCACACAAGCGGGAGTGCTCACTATTTTCGGAGACCAGGCCACTGCGCGAAGAGCGGAATATGGTCATGGCCCTCCTCTTGACCCGAGACAGGTGAACAGCGTGCAAGGCAACCCGGAGGATTTTTCTGCTTTAGGCGAACCTTCGAAGAAGTCCTTCCCAAGGCCAAGCCCTGAAGGGGAGATTATAACGAAGGTTATTGTCAAATAACGGCAAAGACTATTCATTTCAGTTTGGCAAAGATTTGCCTCCAGAAGTCGCTACTTCGTTATAAAAAGTAGTTGAAGAGAATTTAGATGTCTTTGCTTGGTCTGATGAGGACATTACCGGAGTCAGTCAGGATATTATTGAGCATAGTTTACTTGTGAACCCGAAGGTTTGGCCTGTCCGACAAGGACTCCGGAAGCTATCTACGGAGAGGGCTATCCTTGCTAAAGATGAAGTGGAAAAGTTGCTGAAGGCTGGGATTATCAGAGAAGTAGCTCATACGTAGTGGCTAGCCAACCCAGTCTTCGTTAGGAAGAAATATTCCGGGAAGTGGCGCATGTGTATTGACTTTACATCTTTGAATAAAGCATGCCCCCGTGACCCCTATCCCATGCCCCGAATTGATCAATTGGTTGACTCCTGTAACAACCCCAGAATTAAAAATAAAATTAAAATGAGGTAAATAAATCTTCTGGAATAAAATGATTTATTTAATTACAGAAAAGGCTAAAAGAACACAATTAAAGTAAAACAGGGAGAAATATTTCAAATCTGAACCTGAAAAATTCATGGTGGAATATAGAAGCCAAGAAATATTTTTGAGAATTTTTACAAAATTTTAGCCACAGTGCTTCAAGCCTTAAAGAAATAATAAATTTTTTGGAATTATTTTAAATCAAAAATACATTTTTAAGGAAACTGGGCCGCAACCCCCAATTCCCCTTCAGACCCGGCCCAGTCCAGCCACACCCACCGACAGGTAGGACCCGCCTATCGGCACCGTCTCCCCCTCTCTCCTCTCCCACGCGCTCGGCCGGCCCACCCGCCAGCCTCACACGCGCCCCCCTCACCCACTACCGTCCCTGGCCCACTTGTCGGTGCCGAAGCCCTCCCTCGTGCCCGTGCCTCGCTCTGGCCCACTTGGCAGCAGCTCGCGCTCCCTCTCTCCCGCTGCCAAGCATGGCCCGCTCGTCAGCCCCCATTCTGGCTATTGCCACGCGGTTTCATCCCTTTTGGAAAGCAATCCGAGCACATGGCAACCTCGCCGGCGACATTACAAATCCCTCTCGGTTTCCCTTATTTGGCCTTCCAATTCCTCCGTCGACGAGCCTATAAATACCCTGGACACCACCGCAGCCAAGCCATGCCACCAGAGCCCTATTCCGCGCAAACCCAAAGGCCGCCACCCCTTTTTTCGTTTTTTCCTCTACTCGCACTCCAGCAAGCCCTCGCCAGCGCTCCGTGCCACTGCCGCCCTAACCACCGCCACCACCATGACCCACGTCACCTCCCCGTCCCCGGTCCCACCTCCGTCTGGTCGGACCACCATCGGAGCGCCTCGCTGTCGTCGGACCCGAAGGCCTCCTCTGCCTCTTCTCACTGCCGACTGCCGCCACTGTCCCGCCGTCGCCGCCTCCGGTACGGATACACTCCCCATCTTCCCCTCTGTCCATTTTCACCGACGCTTAGGGTAGTAGGCCACCGCATGCCATCGCCGGAGCTCGCCGCCGCTCGGCCGGAGTCGGGGACGAAGACCTCGGTCTCCCTCGTGCCGCGTGGGTGCCAGACGAGATCTCCGCCGTGTGATCGCGGATGGACGGCTGCGATTAGATCGGCCACAGATTTAATCCTAGCGCTCAGATCGCATTGAATCGATATCTCTTGATCTGGAGCGTTGGCTTTCATTTAAAACCCCGGGTTAATCTCAGGCGTCCACACAGTACCCCTTCGAGCGTTATAATCTCCACCGTCCATTTTCATTAATGCCTCCCGCCTCACCACCAACCCTCAGATCTGGATCGAACGGCTCACGCCGATTGGGTCCACACGAATAGTAGCCTCGCGCACGGTGGATTCGGTCCACCGTGGACCAGAGCTGTTTTAATTCAGAAAAATGATTTTAGAAATTCAGAAAATCTATTTAAGCTTTAAAAATTCATATCTTGCTTAAATTAACTCCAAATTTGACCATTTCAATTCTGGAAAATTTATCTTTTTATTCTCTACACTTTTATGCAATAAAAACAATATGTTTATTTGGAACAAATATTCTTATTAAATAATCAAGAAAAGACTCCTTTAGGATTTAATTAATATCTCATTTAAATAACTCAGAAAAACCTTTTATAAGTTATATATTAAATTCAGAAGACTTAATGACTTCATTTCACTGTTTTAATGCAATAAAAAAAGAATGTTCTTTTTTCCATTTTATTCTATTAAATAATATTGCAAAAGCCCTTTTATGATATCATAAAAACTTTTATAATTACTTCAGAAGAAATAATAACTTAATTTCACTCTTTTTATGGCAATAAAAATAATAAGGTTATTTTATACCTTTTTACTCCATCTCTAAAAGGGAAAATAAAAGCCTCTTAGAACCAACTACTTATATCAATTTATAAAATTCAGAAACCTCTTTAAAACCTAATCTTAAATATTTAAGTAATAATCTCATAAAATTTAAGACTCTATCTCCTTGACTTAATCCAACAAGAACATGTATGCTTGTATGATTGATTTTGGATTGTTTATTGAATGTTATGTTTACTTTTTCGTATCGTGAAGACTACGACGCCGTCGACGATCCGGAGTCTTATCCCGAGGTTCCACCTTCACCGTTCGCAGATCAAGGCAAGTCACAGAACCCTCCTGTGGAAATAGTTGATCATCATTGAGCCCAGTTTTTCATAATTACCGCTATAACTCATAGGATAATATTGCATTAGTTTAATCTCAAGCCCTAACTTATAATTATTAGATCCCCGTCCTTGTGTGTAAACCCAAGCCATGCTTATTGAGCCTGAACTCCTTGTCACTCTACAATATTATATTAGCTAGTGTCCAATGTACCGACACAACTGCTATAGGATAAAAGAATGAGTCGTAGATAGATGGATTCTACTATATGTATTTACCCCGTTATTCTCGTCTCTGGATTCTGTTGGAGTTGGCTATGTTATAAGTATGGTGGGTTCCGGGTGCAAGCTAGGGCATTGGTTGGTCGCACCCGGGCACTATAAGGATCGGTCTGCGGGATCCGTTGCAAAACACTTCCGTACTAATCACAAGTCTAGTGGGTAAGTCCTAACTGGAGGTAGAGATCATACCAACTTGGAACACCATAGTGGAGGGGTACAAGGGGCAAGCCTGCGGGTGACTTGTACCGACGTGGCTCAAGGGGGGTATGGCGTGGCCCGAAGTGACTGGGAAACCATACGAAACCTATAAGAGGGTGTTATTGAATTGGTGCATTCAATGCTGAAGGTTTTTTCACGAGGTTCTCGTGACAGGAGTCATTTAACACACTGTGGTGTGCGGGAAATGAGTGCCTTATGGGTACAATAGCACACCTCTGATCAGAGTAATAAATCTTTTCGAAAAGCCGAGCCCACGGTCAAGGGCGGGTTGTGTGACCTCTCGCAGTTAGTTTACTATTATGTGCATGTTTGTGTTATTCATGGCATGTAAGGACTGTTGAGCGAGGGTGGGCTGACTGTACCCCTCGAGATAGAAGATGATGAAAGATGATGCATGACTCATGTTTACTTTTATGCAATAATAACTTGATTACATTAATTGCTTTACAAATTGTGCTTTTCCGCAAAAGTAAGCCACTACCTTCCTTGTTATTACCTTGCATTATAATTGCATTCGGTGGCTTGCTGAGTACGATTGTACTCACCCCCGTTGACTTACACCACCAGAGGCAGTCTACTACGAGGAGGGCGAAGGTCTTGAGTAGCGACCTAGTCAAGGCACGAGACTGAAAGAAGGCGTTCATCTAGAGGATTTATTTTATTAGTTTCTCTTTATTTAACTCTTTTGTAATAATATGGTCTACGAACCATGATTGATTAGCGTATTGTACGCAGTGGTGTGATGAACGTCTTGTATTTATTGATTCTCTATGGAATTTCAATAAATCCCTGGTTTTATTAAATCAGGGCATGACAACTCCACTGCTGGTTCGGAGTTATTAAGCTTCCTTGACGCGTATTCCAGCTATCATCAAATCTAGCTAAAGCGCGAAGATGAAATCAAAACAAGCTTTGTAACACCTTCGGGAGTCTTCTGCTATGTAAGAATGCCCTTTGGCTTAAGAAATGCCGGGGCAACTTTTTCGAGGTTAATTGCTAAGGCTCTAGGTCATCAAATAGGCCGCAATATAGAAGCTTATATGGATGACATTGTAATAAAGAGTGCTTTAAAGCACCAACATATCCTAGACTTAGCAGAAACATTCAATAGCCTTCGGGCACGTGGAATCCGTCTTAACCCCGAAAAATGTATCTTCGGAGCTCAGGCTGGAAAGTTGTTAGGATATCTAGTTTCAAGCAGAGGGATCGAAGCTAGCCCCACTCAAATAACTGTGTTGCAAAGGATGGCTCCTCCGAAAAATTTGAAGCACGTGCAAAAGCTGACTGGTCGTCTTGCAGCACTTAGCAGATTCTTGGCAAGGTCTGCGGAGAGAAGTTTGCCCATTTTCAAAGCATTGAAGGGGTCTGAAGATTTTGCATGGACACCGGAGTGTCAAAAAAGCTTCGACGATATTAAGAATTATCTCAGTAACCTCGCTACACTCATGGTGCCTATTGTGGATGAAACCCTACTCCTTTACCTTGCGGCTACTGGCTCCGCTGTCAGTGCAGTCCTTGTTAGAGAAGTTGATTTCAATGGGAAATTGGTATAGAATCCAGTCTATTTTGTATCTGAAGCATTGTCCAGAGCAAAAACAAGATATTCCGAGCTTGAGAAGTTCATCTATGCTCTGATAATGGCTTCGAGGAAGTTAAGGCATTATTTCCTAGCACATAATGTGATTGTACCAACTTCATATCCGATATGCTCCGAAGTAAGGATTCCACAGGAAGAATTGGGAAGTGGGCAGTTGAATTAGCACCCTTCGGCATCTCCTTCGTGGCAAGGACAACAATTAAGTCACAAGTGCTGGCAGATTTTGTGGCAGAGTGGACTCCCCCTGTAGCATTGGCTCCGGAGAAGCCAAGCGAAGGAATTTGGACCATATACTACGATGGAGCTTTCCAAGGATCTGGAGCAGGTGTCGGAGCAGTAATAATTTCGCCTTCAGGGCAAAAGGAAATGTACTCCGCAAGACTCAACTTTAAGTCTACCAATAATACAGCGGAGTATGAAGGAATTTTGTTAGGACTTCGAAAGGCACGTGCTTTGGGGGCTACAAGAGTTGTTATTAAAAAAGATTCTCAAATTGTTGCAGGGCACGTAGATAAGTGTTTTCAAGTTCAACATCCACAGCTTGCAAAATATTTGGAAGAGATCCGTAAGATTGAAGCAGCATTTAAAGGGATTTCCATTCGAAGTATACCTAGAGCTGAAAATACGCAAGCTGATATCTTGACGAAAGCTGCAGCCGGAGCTATGGACATTCCAGAAGAAGTTTTTTACGAAGAGCTCAGTGCACCTTCGGTAACACAGATCCCTTCTACTGAAGTCCTTTGCATTCCATGTACCGACTGGCGAAGTTCAATTATGGAATTGTTGCAAGGAGAAGCAAATTTGCCTGAAGGGCCACAACTTTCAAGGTTGAAGCTCAGAAGTCGAAATTATCATATAATCAACGGTATTTTGTAAAAAGTCGGAGTATGTTCCCCTCTGCTCCGATGTATATCTCAAGCCGAAGGTCAAGAGATTCTTCGAGGAATTCATGAAGGACTTTGCGGTAGCCATCTGGCCCCTCGAGCTTTAGCAGGAAAAAAACTTCGCTAGGGGCTTTATTGGCCTACAATAGTAGCTGATGTGAAGAGCTTAGTCCGCACTTGCCAGGGTTGTCAATGGATGGGAAGAAGAAGTCATCGTCCGCCAACAACTCTTCAAGACATTGCCCTAGTATGGCCCATGGCTAGATGGGGCATGGACGTTATTGGCCCCTTTCTAGTAGCAAAAGGAAATTTGAAATTCGCAGTGGTTGCAATTGAGTATTTTTCCAAGTGGGTCGAAGCAGAGCCCCTAACAGCTATCACTTCAAATAATGTACAAAAATTTTTCTGAAAAAATATTATATGCCGGTTCGGAGTGCCTCGGCAACTCACAGTTGACAATTGGACACAATTTGATGCAGAGCCCTTCAGGAAGTTTTGTGAAGATCTTGGCATACTATGTACCACCAGTTCTCCTCGAGTTAGAAGATATTGCATTATTCATGATTTATTATTCTAAATGATTAAACTTGACACCCATTAAATGCTGTCATGTAAAAATGTAATTTTCCGCACTTTAAACCATGCCCTTCCCTTGTTATTACACTGCATTATTATTGCATTTCTCGATGGCTTGTTGAGTACTTTTGTACTCATACCCATTGAAACCCCAATTCAGAGGCGGTCTACTACGATGAGGAGGGTCTGGAGTAGCGACCTAGACAAGGATGCGAGACTAGAAGAGATGTTCATACCGAGGATTATTTTACTAGTTTCCTTTATATTGATATCTGTGTAATAATGTGGTCTGCGAACCACGCATGATTGTCATATGTACGATGTTGTGTGATGAACATCTTGTTATTATTGTTTTTCTTTGGAAATTCAATAAAGTCCTGAATTTATTAATTTCGGGAGCTACAAAGGAAATCTTTGCCATACTTGACAGTGACAGGGTTTTGTCAACGGAGCCCATTTAGTACCCATGCTCAAGAAGAAAATACCTAAGCCAGTCATACCAACCCCTAGGTGCCTGCTTGAGTCCATACAAAGCTTTGTGAAGTTTAAAGACTCTATGGGGGTACTTGGGATATTCAAAGCTATGGGGTTGTTTGACAAAAACATCCTCACCTATGAAACCATTAAGAAAAGCACTTTTGACATCCATTTGAAAAAGTTTGAAACCACGAGAAGCTGCAAAAGCAATAAAAATCCTAATAGCCTCAAGTTGAGATACAAGAGCAAAGGTCTCTCCAAAATCAATCCCCTTGACTTGAGAATAACCCTGAGCAGCAAGTCTAGCCTTGTTTCTCACAATTGACCAATCCTCCCCCTGTTTGTTTTTGAAAATCCATTTGTGCCAATAATATGAGCATTTGGGAGTGGATCTACAAGAACCTGGACTTGGTTTCTCTCAAAATTTTCAAGTTCCTCATGAATGGCATTGTTCCAATTTGAATCAGATAAAGTATGACTAACATATAGGGGCTCAAAAGAAGCAACCAAAGCATAATCTGTAAAATGAGCATGAGATGGAGTTACCCTTTCATTTATCTCACTGATTACCTGATCAGGAGGGTGATGTTGCTAAATGCAAAGTGGAGCTTCTCATCGAGAGAGAATCTCCCCCTCAACACTTGTCGAAGTGTGCTCTAAGCTTGACAAAGTCGATGCTTCAGGCTGTCTTGCTAAACTAGAGGAAGCAGGGTCTTCTTTAGGGGTTGTCATAGTGGGAGGTAGGGGATCATCCTCAAGCTCTTCGTTGTCAGATGGATCTTCTTCTTCAAAGATGATGTCATTCATATCATTCTCACGAGAAAGGTCAAAAGAACTACTAACACAAGAAAATTCATCAAAGGTGACATCACATGATTTGATGATAGTGTTAGTATCAACCTTAAAACATGATATGAATGACCATGAAAAGAATAATCCACAAAGATACCATCAGAAGGACGAGACTCGAATTTGTCAATATTACCCTGTTTTAGAATAAAACACCGACATCCAAAAACTCTCAAATGAGTAACCTTGGGCTTCCTTCCAAAACTTAGATCATAAGATTTGAAATTCAAAAGTGAGCGCATGAAAATCCAATTGAAGATCTAACAAGCGGAGCTCATGGCCTAAACCCAAAATCTTCTAGGAGTCCTATGTTCATCGACCATAATCCTAGCCATTGAGGAGCCATGTTGAAGAGCACGGGCCTCATGGCTCCAGACGTGATGAGTGATTGTCAACGGAAGTTAAGAGGACATGAAGAGAAGAGAAGACCTGCTGTGTCTACAGCGCATGTGACTCAGGTACACGGGCAGTGAGCGACTGTCGGGCAGGGGAGCCACGAAGTCGGGCTGGCCCAATCCGGGTACATGGGCTAGGAGCAGCAAAGGATACACTGGTATGTTGACCGGGATTGATTCAGGTACACCGGCGGCGAGCGATTGTGGGCTGAGGGAGCTGCGGAATTGGGCCGGCCCAATCTGGGTGCTCGGTGCGAAGACGGTGGACGCTTTGTCAGTTTCGGCGCAAAACTGACGATCACTGATCTCGGATCTGACCATTCTGAGGCGAAGCCGTAGCTGCTATGAATGCTCCGTATCATGACAAGTTATCTTTATTTAGGTTTTTACTATTTTGCCTTTAGGCCCACAGTCTATCAGTCGAGTCTGTAAAAAATCCTAAGGGCACTTTGTTCTTTTCCATTTTTATTTTCAGCATCTATAAAAACCCTAGGGGTATTTTTGAGTTTTCCCATTTATTGGGCTGCCTATAAAAAGGCCCCAATACCTAGGGTTATGGTTACCCATTCTGTAATCACTTTACCAAATCACAAAAGTTTGGGTCTTACTTTTTGTGTTATTCTTCCTGGAGCTTCCACCACCGTCGGCTTTCATTCTTCCCCGGTATCCACCGCTGCATGCGCCTTGTCTCCGGTCATTTTTTTTCCTCCAAGCGGCAGCATCTTTTCATCACGTGAAATAGCCGCCGTCTATTTCGCCTCTTCTCCGCTTGCATGGTCAAGAAGCTGGTTTTGCTGCACCATAGCTGCGGCGGCAGTAGCTAGCCTGGCCACCTAGGCCATAGCCTAGCCTGCCTTGAGCTGCACGCGCAGGGGGTGCGACAAGCTGAGTGGCGTGGCAGGGCGCCGTGAAGACTGTGCAGCACACGTGAAGCAGAAGCTGTGCGTCAGGCTGTAGGCGTGTGGAAACACGCACTGAAGCTAGGCAGCCAAGCACCCTTTGGCGGAGGCTTCGAGTGGCCCCAATAGCATGTAGCACATAGCTTCGGTCTGAGCTATTTTAGTGCACAGTTTACGAGGCAGCAGCATAATATCTCAAGGTGTCAATATACCTCGCAGCGACCGTAGGCTTCGCTATCGGAGCTTGTGTGCTTCGGAGCCTGCAACGAAGTCTGCTCAAGTCATGTGTGACACGAGCTTCACTATGCAGTCTTCAGTGGCTGCAGTGCAGACTTTGGGAGATACATTGCAGACTTCGACACGGTCAGAGGGGCTTCGACAAGTATCAACTAGGAGACAAATTTGAACAGTAATCTGTCATCTCGGTTTTTGTACACTTGAATTAAAATGCCTATGTTGATTTATTTAGTATGATGTTTGAAATGCCTGTGAATTGAATACATCATTAATCTGCCTTTGAACACTGTGTTGGTGTCTTTTCGATTAGGACACCAGTTGTTGTTAGGCTAGATTATATTTAGCATTTTAGATCTGTTTACTTCTGTTGTTTGTTTGGTTGAGGTGCGTTGGGTGTTGGCAGAACGTCATTGATTCGCAAGAATTTTTTAGGCGCCCATTCACCCCCTCTGGTTGCTACTTTTGGTTCTACAAGTGGTATCAGATTCTGGTTAGGGTTTTTCCATACCTTAGCCGGTTCTAAACCTAGGTAGTGATCATGACTTCTTCTGGCAAGGTCCCGTCCATGGAAGCTTTTGGCTACACTTATTGGAAGACTCGCATGCGAGCATATCTCATGAGACAGAGCTCGGACATTTGGGACATTTGTGTTCACGCTACTTTTACCATACTTCCTGTTGCTAAGCGTACATCCCCCTAGATAATCGCCCAGCATCAGAACAACAACAAAGTGGTGAATATGAGACATCTCAGCACTGCTAGAGAGATCCATGCTACCCTCCAAGCACACCATGAAAGGATAGCCCAGGTCAAGTCTCGGCTCTATCATACCTACCGGCGTGAATATGAAAATTTCACATAGAAGCCGGGTGAATCTGTTGAAGCCTTGTTTGGTCATTTTCAATCGATCATCAACAAGTTTCGGGCCAACAAGGCCGAGGGAGTTCAGCTAGTCTCAAATCATGAGTAGGCGCTCAAGGTTCTTCATACCTTGGACCCTAAGATCTGGGAGATCAAGGTATCCTCTATCATTGAGAGCACCTCTTATGATACCTTGACTATCTCAGAGCTTTTCAGCAAGCTCAAGGCCACAGAGGTTGATATCCAGTTGAGATCAAATCTCACTGGCTCTGGATCAAAAACCCTGGCCCTTGCGACACCTTCTGCTGACTCCTCTTCTATGAGCTGTGTTGGGTTCTCCTTGATGTCTATCACTGAGGACCAGCTTGAGTCGCTAGGAGATGATGATCTGTGTCTGTTTAACAACCGGGTGCGTCGTGTCTATGATAAGAGAATGTTCAAAAGACACGGCACAAAATTCGGATGCTTTAAGTGTGGTGATCCAGGTCATTTCATCGTCAACTGCCCCAAGCGGAATGGTCACAAGAAGGGTACCGGTGGTGGCTCCTACGACTCCGGCAAGCACGACAGCTCCACCTTCACAAAGGGCAAGCCCAAGACAAGATTCTTCTGAAAGGCCCTAAAGGACTACCGGCATGAGAACAAGAAGCGAGACAAGGCCTTCTTCGCCGAGATGGAGAGAAGCTACTCCAAGCAGTCTTCGTCTTCTTCATCTTCATCAAGATCAAGCGGTGAGGAGATCATGATCAGGAAGGGGAAGGACAAGAACGATCTGGCGGGCCTCTGCTTCATGGCCTTCGGGGAAAAGCCAAAGAGCCGCTCGCATCACCACCGAAGATCCCACAAGAGCTTCTGCTCAATGGCTCTCGGGGATAAGGAAGAGAAGGGCTCCCCCGACAACTTCGACGACGACGATGATGAAAAGGTATCCTTCTATGAATAAGAAGTCGTTGATTTACTTAAAGAGAACCGTCGGGAGTTGAGGTATTGGGAGAAACTACTTAGAGGGGCTAAGAAGAGGATAGATGAGCTTGAGAGTGAGCTTGCCGTAGCCAATGGTAGGATTGAGAGTCTATCTTCTTCCCCTTGCTTGGGTGGTAGCAGTGAGTGCCCTAACTGCGAGGTGCTGTTGTGTGACCTAACGACTCTAAAGTCTAGGTACACAGAGAGGGTAGATGAGAGAGACGCTTTGGCCACTAAGCTTGAGAGTGCTCAGCTGGAGCTAAAAGATGCTCATGCCACTATCGTCGTGCCCTATGTTGACTGCCCACCCTATCTAGCTAGTTTAGCTAAGCTAGGAGCCAAGAGTGATGAGCAGTTAGGCGAGTTGGAGAGAGTCAGAGCTTAGCTGGAGAAGACTAAGCTAGAGCTTGAGACACTGTCAGTTCCACCCACTGTTTGTGAGAACTGCTTGTCCCTGAGATTAGAGCTGATCAAGTGAAAAGCTGAGAAGTCTATCCAAGTTGATAGAGAGTGTGAGATCTGCTTGTCTCAAGTGGATGTGCTAGCTTCTTTGAGAGAGGAGCTAGCTGATGCTCAGAATGAGAACTTTTACCTCCGTTAGATCCTGAGTTGGGTGAGTGCTAGAGAGCCACAGCTCGGCATGATGATCTAGCAGTTCAAGAGGCAGGATGGGTTTGGGGTAGGTTACACCTAAACCAAGGCTGATTTTGAGAGTGCTATTAGTCGGGCTGTGGAGTGGAGTAAGATGACTCCTGAACAGATATATCCCAAGACTCACTCCACGGAGTCTTTCCAGGCTAGTCAGCCCAAGGATGGAGTGTTCCAAGAACAACCTAAAGCTCCACCCAAGAAGCCCATCTGGATCCCAAAGCCTAAACAACTTCACACTTCTCTTGACTCTCTACGTGGACCCTCTCACACCAAAGAGTTTGCACCCAACACCACCAAGCCCAAGAACCCCAAGCCTCAAGCACATCCCAAGAAGCCTACCTATCACTGAGAGTACTGTCAGAGAGATGGTCATCTTGAGGAGTTTTGCTTCAGGAGGAAGCGGGTTGAGAGAGGAGAGAGAGCTCGTGGTGGGTAGGAGCAGTTCTACCCGCAGAGTGGTAGACTGAGAGTCCCTCGATGCGGGGAGATGCTAGAGGCCAGGTCGCGTCGTGTAGGTGGTGGTAGAGGAGACTACTTTCATGCTCGTGCTCCAGAGGGTGGTGTTTCCTCCGGTAGAGCTCCACGTTGTTCTGGATACAACTTTGGACCTCGTGGCTGAGACTTTAGGCAGAACCGAGGACCACACTTTGAGCCGCACTTTGGTCTGGACTCTTATGACTCTTTCTACTTTCCTTCTTTTGAGCAGATGGCTCGACATTGGTTTAGATATTTCGCTAAACCTGGTGCTGGACCATTTGCTCCCACTTACGACCACTGATCGTGTAGGATCGAGGACTGGAGGACGTGTGGATCATGGATTCAGGATGCTCTCGCCACATGAAGGGACATCGCAGATGGTTCTCCGGCCTCACTTCCCTGATCTCCAAGGAGTACATCACTTTCGGGAACAGTGGTCAAGGGAAGGTACAAGGCATTGTCTCAATTCACATCTTTGATCATTTCTCTTTGAAGAATGTTGCTTTGGTTGGAAACTTGAATTTCAATTTGATTTCTATTTCGCAACTTCTTGAGGATGGCTTGGAGGTTTGATTTAAGAAGGGAATGTCTTTTGTTGTTGATTCTAGAGGATCTTTGGTTTGTCAGATCTTACCTTTCAGTAAGGTTTTTCAGATTGATTTCTCTAGGTCTTTTGGCCCTTCTCGCTGTTTGATTGCAAGATCCTCCTTTGAGCTCTGGAATCGGCATAGGAGGTTAGGCCATTTGAGCTTTGATGTGCTAGTCAGATTGAGCTCTATGGACCTCATCCGAGGATTGCCCAAGCTTAAGATGGATAAGGATCTAGTTTGTCATCCCTGTCGTCACGAGAAAATGGTTGTCGCTTCTCACGCACCTGTGACTCAGGTGATGACTTCGTATCCGAGAGAGCTGTTACACATGGACACTGTTGGTCCAGCTCGGGTACACTTAGTCGGTGGGATGTGGTATGCGCTTGTGATAGTTGACAATTTTTCTCGGTTCTCGTGGGTTTTCTTTTTGGAGTATAAGGATGAGACTTTTCAGTTTGTTCATGACCTGATTTTGAAGCTGAAGAATGAGAACAATGGTTGGATGTGAGCAATTTGCTCTGACAATGGCTCTGAGTTCTAGAACTCTCAGTTCGTCAGCTTCTATAGTGATTAGGGTCTTGATCATCAGTTTTCTGCCTCTTACACTCCTCCACAGAACGGCGTTGTGGAACGAAAGAACTGCATGTTGGTTGAGATGGCTAGGACGATGCTCGATGAGCATAGGACTCCTAGGCGCTTTTGGGCTGAAGCCATGAACACGACTTGCTATCTGTCCAACCGCATTTTTCTTAGAGCTTACCTAGGTAAGACTTCATATGAGTTGCGGTTTGGCAGACAACCCAAGGTGAGTGACATGCGACCGTTTGGCTGCAAGTGCTTTGTGCTCAATAGGGGGGGCATTTGAACAAGTTTGTGTCTCGTTGCTAGGATGGAGTCTTTCTTGGTTATGCTTTACATTCTCGAGGCTTCTGTGTTTGGAACCTCGATTCTCAGCAGCTTATCGAGACTTGCGAGGATTCTTTTGATGAGTCCATGCCTTCACTGACTCCTTCTTTTTAGCTTTATGGAGATGATGAGCTTGGAGAGTACATCTTCGAGGAAGATGATGATGCTCCTGTTATTGATGAGGGTGGTCCTTCTGCATAGCCTGTAGACCCCACACCTTCTAAGACTTCGACTGAGGACGAGGGCGGACCTCTGATCACTTCTTCCACTTCGATTGAGCCCCCTCAGTCGAGTCCAGAGGTTCCAGCTGCTGACTCTGGTGAGGTGACTTCAGATCACCTAGGATCCTGAGCAGTTAAGCGTGATCACCCCTCATAGCTCATTATCGGTGATCTTACTGAAAGAACTTTGCGCTCTTCTGTTGACTCACTAGCTGTGTTTGCTGAATCTGCTTTTGTTGCCTCTTTTGAGCCCAAAGATGTCCCTCATGGTCTTTCTGATTCGAATTGGATAAACGCTATGCAAGAAGAGCTTGAGAATTTTGTCTGCAATCTGATTTGGACATTGGTTGAGCTGCCACCTGGATGCAACCCCATAGGCACCAAGTGGATGTTTAAGAACAAGCAAGGTGAAGATGGGGTTGTGGTGTGCAACAATGCTCGACTAGTTGCCTAGGGTTTCTGCTAGAAAGAAGGTATTGATTTGGAGGAGACCTTCGCCCCTGCTGCCCGTCTTGAGTCCATTCGTATTCTTTTGGCCTTTGCTGTTTCTAAAGGTTTTAGGCTTTTTCAAAAGGATGTCAAGAGTGCTTTTTCTGAACGGGTACATAGAGGAGGAAGTCTATGTTAGGCAGCCCCCCAGTTTTGATAACCCTATGTTTCCTTGACATGTTTTTAAACATCGGAAAGCTTTATACGGTCTGAAGCATGCCCCCAGGGCTTGGTATGACCGGTTGAAGCAGTTTTTGTTGGGGAATGGCTTTGTGATGGGTTGTGTGGACAATACTCTTTTCTTGCTCAGAGATTGCTTAGACTTCTTGATTTCTTAGATTTACGTGGACGACATCATTTTTGGTGGTTCTACTAATGCGCCTGTGTCCAAGTTTTCTGAGCAGATGCACAGTGAGTTTGAGATGAGACTTATGAGTGAGCCCAAGTATTTCCTTGGGCTCCAGATCAAGCAGACAAGGATGGCATCTTCATCCACCAGAGTAAGTACACGCGGGACATGTTGACGAAATTCGACTTTGGTGGAGAGTTGAAGCCTCAGATGACCCCAATGGGTACATCTAGGGGCCTGGTCAAGGACGAGAGCGGCGTCAAGGTCAACGAGAGAGTATCGAGGGTTGATCGGATCGCTGCTGTACCTGACGGTGATGAGGCCATACATTCAGTTCGTCCTGGGACTATGCGCGCGCTTCCAGTCTTCACCACACGCGTCTCATTGATAGACTTTCAAGCGCATTTTCAGGTACCTTACCTATGCGCCCGATCGAGGTCTTTATTATTTAGCATCATCGTCTCTTGATTTATCTGTTTTTTCTGACGCTGACTTTGGTGGGTGCCGGCTAGATCGCAAGTCTACTTCTGGTACTTTCCATTTTCTTGGTTATTCACTTGTCTCTTGGTCTTCTCGAAAGCAGTCTAGAGTTGCACTTTCTACCAAAGAGGATGTGTATGTAGCTGCTGCTAGCTGCTGCTCATAGTTGGTTTGGATGATTTTCACGTTGCGAGATTTTGGGTTGTTCTCCCCTACCACAGTTCCTTTGTTCTGTGATAGCACTAGCGCGATTAGTGTAAGGAAAAACCCATGTCTCCGTTAAAAAACCAAACATATTGATGTGTGTTTTCACTTTCTGAGGGATCAATATGAGAAAGGTGTCATTGACCTTGTTCATGTTGATACCCATTATCAGTTGGCTGACATTTTCACCAAACCCCTAGATCAGTCTACTTTTGAGCGTTTGCGAGGGGATTTGGGAGTTGTGTATCCTTTTTAGGATATTTTGAGTCAGTTTTCTTTCTTCTTTACTCTTTTCATGAGTCTTTTTGTGTGTGTTCATATCATGCATATTCACATATCACACTTTGAGCCTGCTTCTGTTATATGATTGATCTGCTTTACTTATTCTAGCTAGTATATGCTTTTGATTAACTGTCAATGATCACGCTTTGCTTTAGTTCACATGATATGTCTGATAGCTGTCATATGCATGGATTTTATGCTTTAAAATTGAAAAATGATCACCATTGCTTCTGGTAAGTAGCATGTGTAGGCTGAGTGCTCTTGGTATCTTTCACATGGCTGGTAGCTAGTTCCTCACTTAGATGCAAATATGCAACCTTGACATCTATATGCTTTAACGTGGAAAATGTGGTATAAAAATGATAAAAATCAGAAAAAATGAAAATCCATGTCTTTTTATGCTTAAATTCGAAAAGATCTTGGTGTGTTTGCTTTGTCACATTGCATTGTTCTAGACTGCTTACCATAGCACTTTGGTATGAACTAGGACAGTGTAATATATGCCAAGACCAATGTCTTAAGCATCACCACATCTAGATATCATCTGTTGCACTGATCATGCCATGTGTATTAGACAATATGTTGTTTGCAATACCTTCTAGATGTTGTAATTGCAGTCAATTATATCTGAGAAGCATGCTTTCTACACTCCACCTGCACCCCAGTTGCATTCATTGTATATTCTGAGGGGGAGCTGCATTTTAGGGTGAGTTTGAGTCTGTGTCTCTTTAGAGTGCATTTTATCTCGCTTGATGAGTCCAATTATCAACAAGGGGGAGAAATTTTGGGTTACTCGATCTTTTAGAAGAGTTTAGGGGGAGTTTTTGGCTTTCTCTGGGATTTGTTTCAAGGGGAGTTTTTGTCCTGTTTGCCCTTACTCTTTGGATATCCTTTTTGATAATTCTGATATTGCACTCGTTTTTGAGTCTTTATTTTTTGGTTAACCATAATGACCATGTTTTGGTTTTTATTCGCCTTTTGGCCATTAGAGTTAAACTTTTATTTTATTTTCTTCTTTTTGTCTTTTTGTATTTTGTTTTGGTGTTTCCACATGTGTTTGTAGGTTCTGAAGAGCTGATAAAGAGAGTGTTTGTAACACCCCAAATTTTCAAAACAATAAAAATATTATTAAATTCAATTTCTTGGAATATATAATTCTGAAAACACTTTAAATACCTTTTCATACCAAATTGAACTACAGCATAGAGTAGATGGCCAAACTAGGAGGTGAAAATTTTTGTATATGATCCTAAGACCAAAATATATTTTTGAGAATTTTTATAAATTTTTACCAACCTTGGAAGTAGCCCTAATATTTTAATCTATTTCCTGGAATTATTTTTATTCAGAAATGTTTTTAGCACAGTATTGGGCCCTCTCCCTCCTTTCTCTCTCTCCCGGCCGGCCCAGCCCGTTACCTCACGCGCCTCTGGCTGACAGCCCGACCCCACCTGTCGGCGCCGAACGTTTTCCCTCGCGCGCGCGTCCGACACCTCGGCCCCACCCGTCAGTCGCCACCCTCGCCCTCTCGCACTCGCTGGCCAGTGGCCCCCGCTCGTCAGAACCGTCTTCAACCTCGTGCCAGCCCCCCCCCTAATCCCGCCGGCGAGAACTTCGCCTCGGATCCCCTCGCTGGCTCCCCCTTCCGTTAAACCGAGGCCGGCATTAACTCCCCCGAGGCCCACCGGTCAATTAAGCGCGTTAAGGCGCGCGTTTAAGCCCATGGATCGCCTTCATGCGCCCGGCCGCGCCTTCGCCGGTGAGTAAAGCCCCCCTCGGCTTTCCTTGCATGCGAGCCCCCTCCGGTGTCCTATTTAACCCCCCGGCCTACGCCGCGTCCGACCCCCACGCCCACTCGCTCCGAGAACGAACAGAGCGCCCTCCCTTCGCCTTTGAGCGTTTTCCCCCCTGCTTCGCCTCCGGCCGCCCCTCGCCGTCGCCTCGGACCACCCCGGCCCACGCCTCCGCCACCGTCGTGACCGCAAGGACGTCCCCTACCTCGGCCACGTCTCCGCTGGTCAAGGAGATCGCCGGAGCACCGTCGCCGTCGAGTACTCGAGGAGCCTTCCGCGTCTACCCTCGTCGCCGGCCTCGCCCCGTCGTCCCCGGACCGCCGCCAAGGTACCATCGCGACCGCCGTAGTGCCCTCTTTCCATTTTTAGGCTTAGCTAGGGCCGCCGTCGCTCGCCGTGGCCGCTGGCCCGCTCGCTGTCGTCGGAGAAGACGACCGGCACGGGTCGAGTACCCGTGCCGTGTCGGATCTGATCCCGACCGTGCGATCGCGATCGGACGACGCACGTGAGCCCACGTGCGCGATCTAATCCGCACCGTTAGATCCCGGCGAAGGGGTATGTTTTAATCTCGTGCGTCCGTTAGTTTTTAAAACCCGCGGTTGATCTGGATCATTCATCGCGTACCGGTTCGATGTTTTAATCCTGGCCGTCCACGTCGACTTACGCGTCCCGCCTCGCCCTCGCGCGTCGGATCTGGATCCGACGGTCCAGATCGACTCGGCGCACGCGCATAGTGCGCGGGTTCACCGTGGGCCTGGCTCACCGTGGACCCGAGGGATTTAAAATTTGAAAATAAATTCCAGAAAAGGTTTAAAACTTGTAAAATTCATATCTGGCGCATTTGAACTCTAAAAATTGCCATTCCAATTTTAGAAAATTCATAATATTATTCTCTACATGTTTATGCAATAAAAACAGTAGGTTTACTTTGACATTTTCATGTTTATTCAAATAAATATTTAAATGCCTTAGGATTAAAATATGAATTCAAATGTTTGAACTTCAGAAAAATTCATAATTATTCCTTTCTATTCATATACTGCAAAACACTAAATTACCATGAACTTTTCATTTCAAAACTTATTAGTGAACTTAATATGAGACTATTCACATTTGTTTTCTAAAAAGGACAACCCT
>JAAALK010000081.1:3997716-4179501 GCA_019279435.1 Zizania palustris | reverse complement strand
TGCTTATTGAGGAAAGGCTTAGTCTGAGAAGGTGGCTTCGGAGGTCATCGAACAGATGTTAGGTGTCTTGGAGTACTTCGGTACTACTGGATCACTACCTTCGGATGACAATGTGACTCTGCTGCGCCGGTTAAAGAGGATCCAAGAGCAGCGAAGCAAATGAAGACGGCAGGCATGCGTTATGGAGAACTCTCCGGACAAGTGTCTGCCCTTGGATTACTTCGTTACTATGAGGATTTGGGCCGAGTAATTACTCCGAGCGCAGAGGGCTCCATCATGTTCGACGACGCAAGACTTCTGACCCCTTCCGAAGGCGTGGCTACTGCTTGGCGAGCCTTCCAGACTTCGTGGAGAGCCGAAGGTCGATCTGCGATCAAGGCTTGGATTGATGAAGGTCAACGCCAAAAGCAAGTTCGGAGCCAAGCTTCGAGCAGTCAGCCTCCTCCGAACCAGCAGGTTTAGGATTATTTAGGATTTTTTGATTATGTAAAGCTCATGCTTGTAAACATTTATCAATGAAAGTCTTGTTTGTCAAATTTCTAGGCTTTGCCTCTTATGGAAGATATCGAAGTGTTAGAGCTTAACAGCGAACTTCGCTCACTGTGGAACACCTTCGAACTTCTAAAGAGTTATAAGCGTCCTCGATTTCTTATTCCTCGAGATGACTCCGGCGTTATTGCGCCTGAAGTAATCAAAGACATATTGTCTTATATCAAAGAGGAAGATAAAGAGATTGACGCAAACACCTCGTCTTCTGAAGATACTAATTGGTCCGAAGACGAAGGTGAAGCCCAAAATAAAAGATCTGAAGATCTTAGAAGCTGGGAAAGAAGCCCCGAACGGCTTCGAACTTGGGCAGAGCTTCAACAAGAACAAAAGGATTTTAGAGCTTCGAAGGGGAGGAAGAGAGTTAAACGTAAAGTTCTTAGAACTTCCGATGTTGGAACTAGTCGTTCCACCCCTAGCTCTCGGGACCGAAGAGGTCTCCGATTCCTTCTTGGTATAGATACCAATTTTTCATAATGTAATCTGTAAACATATTTGCTTCAATAATGAATGCCGATTTAAAATTGTCTCCATACTTACTAGCCCCTCTTTGGGTATAAGCAACTTCGAACTGTATTCAAAGATGGTTATGCGCAAAGAAAAAACTTCGGAGTACAATTTTTTGGGGGTTCGGAGCCCCTCTGACATTTTAAAGATCTTTTGAAATCTTATGAAATATCTTCGACTATTTGTAGTCAGAACTTGGCACCTTTGTTTGCTTTTACGAAAGAAATCAATTAAGATAACTTCGAGGACACTTTAGTGTCTTAAGAAATTTGTCACTTTGGACTTATATGAACAGACATTCGGAGCTCATGGCTTAAATGCTGTTTTGCTTTAGCCACCTTCGGCTATTTTTGCAGAAGTCTACTAGCCGGAGCTTGGACTTCGCAGAATTTGCAGCCACCTTCGGCAATTTTTGCAGAAGTCTACCAGCCGGAGCTTGGACTTCGAAGAATTTGTAGCCACCTTCGGCTATTTTTGCAGAAGTCTACCAGCCGGAGCTTGGACTTCGAAGAATTTGTAGCCACCTTCGGCTATTTTTGCAGAAGTCTACCAGCCGGAGCTTGGACTTCGCAGAATTTGTAGCCACCTTCGGCTATTTTTTGCAGAAGTCTACCAGCCGGAGCTTGGACTTCGCAGAATTTGTAGCCACCTTCGGCTATTTTTGCAGAAGTCTACCAGCCGGAGCTTGGACTTCGTAGAATTTGGCCACCTTCGGCTCTTTTTACGGATGTCTGCAAGCTGCAGCTTGGACTCCGCAGATTTTGGCCACCTTCGGCTCTTTTTACGGAAGTCTACCAGCCGAAGCTTGGACTCCGTAGAATGTGGTATTGGCTCTTTTACGGATGCCTACAAGGTATTAGCTTGGGCTCCGGATGGATTTCAGCCACCACACCGGAGGCTTCGACTTTATGGGTACGAAGTCCGGAAATACCTCCCAGCTTGATAACACTTCCCTCTCGATCGACTTCCGTCCCAGCGCGTCCGCTCGGGAAACTAGGAGTGTCAAGGGGAAGGTTAAACCACAGGGTGTATGTTTTATTAATTTAGAGGTGATTACAAGCAGATTACAAGGAGCCTTTATGCGAAGTATCGCTTTAGGTGCTCCGCATGCCAAGTATGTGCTAACTCTTCACCTTCTAAATTAGCTAATTTGAATGAACCAGGGCGCCCCGAGCGGACGATTAGATATGGACCTTCCCATTTATTGCCTAACTTCCCTGGTGCTATAATGCTTCGTAGAACAAGATGACCCGGCCTTAACTCGCTGAGCTTAACCTTCGGGTCATACCAGGTCTTCGTCTGCTGATGATACTTTGATAAATTGGCTACAGCTCGAAGCCTTGTCTCTTCTGACAAATCTAACGAAGCTTGTCTTTCTTCTTCGATGTCTGGTTCGGTGCTGCGAAATGATCCCCCTTTGAGCTCCGTTGGAGTCATAGCTTCATCTCCGAATAGCAGTCTGAACGGAGTAAAACCTGTGGACCTTGTTTGTGTAGTCCGAATGGACCACAGAATCTTCGGAAGCTCTTCGCTCCACAGTCCCTTTGATAGTCCTACTATTCTTCGATTTAGCCCTGATAAGATATTTCCATTGGCTCGCTCAACTGCTCCATTTGACTGAGGATGTCTCACTGCAGCAAAACATAGTTGAATGCCTAGGTCTTCGCAAAACTTCCTGAAGGGTTCTGCGTCGAACTGTGTTCCATTATCAACTGTGAGATATCTAGGCACTCCGAACCGACAAATAATGTTCTTCCAGAAGAATTTCTGTACATTATTCGAAGTGATAGCTGTTAAGGGCTCTGCTTCGACCCACTTAGAAAAATATTCGATAGCTACCACTGCGAACTTCAGATTTCCCTTTGCTAACGGAAAGGGACCAATTAGATCCATACCCCATCTGGCCATAGGCCATACCGGAGCAATGACTTGAAGAGCTGTTGGTGGGCGATGACTCCGTCGACCCATCCACTGGCATCCTTGACAAGTGCGGACCAAGCTCTCCGCATCAGCTGTTATTGTGGGCCAATAAAGCCCCTGGCGAAGTGTTTTTCCTGCCAGAGCTCTAGGGGCTAAATGACTTCCACAAAGGCCTTCGTGAATTTCTCGAAGAATTTCTTGGCCTTCGGCTTGAGATATACATCGGAGTAGAGGGGAACATACTCCGGCCTTGTATAATATACCGTTGATTAACTGATAGTTTCTTGCTCTGATCTTTAATCTTGACAATTGGGGCTCTTCGAGCAAATTTGTTCCTCCTTGCAAGAGTTCTATGATTGAATCTTTCCAATCTGCACTAGGAATGCAGAGAATCTCTGCAGAAGCAACTTGTGGCACCGAAGGTATATTGAGCTCCTCATAGAAAGCTTCGTCAGGCACATCCACAGCTCCGGCAGCAGCCTTCGCTAAAATGTCCGCTTGCACGTTTTCAGCTCTTGGTATACTCCGAATGGAAATACCCTTGAAATGTGCTTCGATCTTGCGAATTTCTTCCAAGTACTTTGCAAGCTGTGGATGTCGGACTTGAAAACTTTTGTCTACGTGCCCTGCTACTATCTGAGAATCTGTTTTTATAATTATCCTTGTAGCCCCTAGAGCACGTGCTTTCCGGAGTCCCAATAAAATTCCTTCGTACTCCGCTATATTATTAGTATACTTAAAGTTGAGTCTTGCGGAGTACATTGCTCTTTGTCCTGATGGTGAAATTAATACTGCTCCAATGCCTGCTCCGGATGCTTGGAAAGCCCCATCGGAGTAAATAGTCCAAACTCCGTCATCTGATTTCTCCGGAGTCAACTTCGCAGGTGGAGTCCACTCTGTTACGAAGTCTGCTAGGACTTGAGATTTGATAGCTGTCCTTGCCAGGAAAGATATGCCGAAGGGTGCTAGTTCTACTGCCCACTTTCCAATTCTTCCAGTGGAATCTTTGCTTCGGAGCATATCTCCTAAAGGATACGAAGTTGGTACAATTACATTGTGAGCCAAAAAATAATGTCTTAGCTTCCTCGAAGCCATTATCAGAGCATAAACGAACTTCTCAAGTTCAGAGTATCTTGTCTTCGCTCCTGACAATGCTTCGGATACAAAATAGACAGGATTTTGGACCAACTTCCCATTGATATCAGCTTCTCTGACAAGGACTGCGCTGACTGCTGAGCCTGTGGCTGCAAGATACAGAAGTAGGGTTTCGTCCGCAATAGGCACCGTAAGTGTAGCAAGATTGCTGAGATAATCTTTAATATCTTCGAAGCTTTTCTGACACTCCGGTGTCCATGCAAAATCTTCGGACCCTTTCAAAGCTTTAAAGATTGGCAAGCTCCTCTCCGCAGACCTTGATAAAAACCTGCTAAGTGCGGCCAGACGTCCGGTCAGCTTTTGCACTTGCTTTACATTCTCCGGAGGAGCCATCTTCTGCAGCGCAGTTATTTGAGTAGGGCTAGCTTCAATTCCCCTGCTTGAAACTAAGTACCCTAACAACTTTCCAGCCTTAGCTCCGAATATACATTTTTCGGGGTTAAGACGGATCCCACATGCCCGAAGGCTATTGAATGTTTCTGCTAAGTCTAGGCTATGCTGGTGCTTTAAAGCACTCTTTATTACAATATCATCCATATAGGCCTCGACATTGCGACCTAGTTGATGACCTAGAGCCTTAGCAACTAATCTTGAAAAGTAGCCCCGGCATTTCTTAAGCCGAAGGGCATTCTTACATAGCAGAAGACTCCCGAAGGAGTTACAAAGCTCGTCTTGATTTCATCTTCGCGCTTCAACCATATTTGATGATAACCGGAATACGCGTCGAGGAAGCTTAGTAACTCCGAACCTGCAGTGGAGTCAACTAGTTGATCAATTCGGGGCATGGGGTAGGGGTCACGTGGGCATGCTTTATTCAAAGATGTGAAATCAATGCACATGCGCCACTTTCCGGAGGACTTCTTCCTGACGAAGACTGGGTTGGCTAACCATTCTGTATGGGCCACTTCTCTGATAATCCCAGCCTTCAACAGTTTTTCAACTTCGTCCTTAGCTAGAGCAGCTCTCTCTGCGGACATCTTCCGGAGCCCTTGTCGAACAGGCCGGGCCTTCGGGTTTACAAGCAAGCTGTGCTCAATAATATCCCGATCGACTCCGGTGATATCTTCGTCAGACCAAGCGAAGACATCCAAATTTTCTTCTACGACCTTTTCCAAGGAAGTTGCAACTTCGGGAGGTAAATCTTTACCAAATTGAAAGGTGTATTCTTTACCATCTTTGACAATGACCTTCGTTGCAATCTCTCCTTCGGGACTTGGTCTTGGAAAATACTTCTTCGAAGCTTCGGAGGAGGCTGAAAAATTTCTCCATTATCTTGGACACTGTTTACTTGCCTCGGATCAAGAGGAGGACCATGACCATATTCTGCCCTCCGAGCTATGGCTTGATCTCCGAAGATTGTTAGAACTCCTGATTGTGTGGGCATCTTCATGCACAAGTAGTTGTGATGCGCCACAGCTCCGAACTGATTCAACATGCCTCGCCCGAAGATGACATTATAAGCATACGGGGCATCCACCACATCAAAGATGACTTCTTCAGTTCGGGCTAGTAAACCTTCTCCGAAGGTTACTTCCAGGCCTATCTGGCCAAGTGCATCTAGCGGAGGTCCTGCGAAGCCTTGCAGAGGACGAGCCGCTGGGAGGAGATGCTTCCGGGAAATGCATAACTGATCGAAGGCTTGCACAAATATGATATCTGCCGAGCTACCTCCGTCAATTAGCACCCTTCGGACTTCTGTTCCTGCAATATCAGCAGTAATAACCAATGGATCTGCATGCGGGAACTTGATACCAGCTGCATCCTCCGCAGAGAAAGATACTGGAACATGAGACCACTCCGGCATTGCGGCCGCAGATGACGAAGTCCCAATGTGGCCTACTTCTCGAACGTACTCTCTTCGCTGTCTCTTGGACATGCTTCCGAGGGTACCTCCTCCGGAGATAGGGAGAACTACTCTCTTCCCTCTATCTTGCCCTTCTTCTTGCTTCGGAGGTGGCATAACATTGGCCACCGGAGGATGCCTTGCAGCATCAAAATTTTCTATCCGCGCCACAGCCTGGACCGGCTCCGAGCGCACTGCTGCTGCTGGACTTCGGTCGGTACTACCTCGACCCGAAGTTCTCTCCAAGTATTCTCCCCGAAGGGTAAGAATAGCCTTGCAGGTGTCAGTTGCATGGCTTCGATTCTCTCCATGAATACAGCAAAAAAGGGGCTGGCCCTTGCCGGCCGATTTCCCTGGTGGCCTCCAACCGCTGGACTTGTTCCCCGCATACTGTGGAGCTCTTGGTGCAAACTTCTGCGGGGGTGCAATGTTTAAGACTTCAGAGCGAGGGTGCTTTTGCCCTCTTCTTCTATCATGTTGCACTTCGGAGACTGGTTCTTGTGGCTGAGCCGAAGTCTTCACTTCTGCTTTAACTTCTGTCAACACTATCGAAGTAGCAGTAGTCTTCCGAAGCCAACCTTCTTCCGACTTCGAGTACTCCTCGAAGTACGACATCAACTGTGATACTGTGGTGATGCTCTTCCGATGCAATTTATCCAGAAGGCCTTTATGACTGACGCCTTCCCGAGCCGCATCAACCACTGAAGATGTAGACAGCCCCCGGATTTGCGACTTCGTGTGAGCGAAGCGCTTGAAGTACTGTCTCAATGTTTCTCCGGGGAGCTGCTTTACTTGGAAAAGGCTCCCTGTTGACATGGGGGGCACGAAGGTGCCCTGAAAGTTACTTATGAACTTCCTCTTCAACTGTGACCAAGAAATGATTGATCCTGGCTTTAAAGACCAGAACCATCGCAACGCCACTCCTTGAAGAGCTAATGGGAAGCACTTCGCCATAGTCTCTCTGTCTCCGCCGCTAGCCTCAATCGCTAGGGCATAAGAACGCACAAACTCACTGGGATCTTCGTCTCCAGCATACTTGCAGAGCTTCGAAGTTTTGAACTTCGGATTGAAGCGAATCTTCTGAAGCTCAGGATGCAATGGAGATTCATTGTCGTAAGAGGCGTTCTCCGGGACTTCGGGATAATAAGGATCGTCGTCTTCGTGCACTTCGGGGATAGCTGGGGTGGCTTGAGGGCGAAGCCTGTTCACAGCCTCTTGTCGCCACCTTGCTACCTCGGCTTGAAGATTGGCCATTTGAGTGGCCATGTCTCCAAGGCTATCTTCATCTCCTCCGGAAGGACCTTCCGGGTCTTGAGAACTGGTATGATCAGTTCGAATCGGAATGGAGGGTGGCGGAGTGGCTCCGGGCGGTCGGAGTATGGAAGGGGTTGGTGGAGAGGTTTCGTATCCTCGAGGGATAGAAGCCCCTTGCAGAGTTTGAGGTAGAGGGATAGTCGAAGACCCTCCGACTTCGACTGTGTCGAAGGGTATCTCTCCGGAGATCCGAGAGGACCTCCGAGTGGGATTGCGAGGTGCACTCCGCTTAGGAGGCATGATGCAAGAAATTGGTAGAGAACGAAGTTTTTTGAACTAGGCTCCCCACGGACGGCGCCAACTGTTGGCGTAAAAGATTACGCTAACAGGTTTCTGTAGAAAAGAAACTAACAAACGAAATGTTTGCGAAGCAAACTGTTCTAAGCCTCCGAAAGGATAATAGCTTAGAATAGTTCGAAAGTGTGTATTGAATCACTTGTAATCGGTCCCCATTACAGGGTGAAATGGGGGTATTTATAAGCCCAAACATTAAGGAAAAGACCTATTTACCCCTCTATTACAACCAACATTAAGGAAACTATTCGGTTTCCTTAATAGGGCTAAAATGGTAAAAGACTAATCTAATAGGATAGAAGATAAGTCTTCCATCTTAGCTAGCAGAAAAGATCTTGAAAGGCTTTGGTTCGAAGACATACTTCGAACCAGTGTCTGTCTTCGGGCTTCGAACCGGGTTCCGAGCATCTTCGAAGAAGGTCTTCGGACAATCTTCGAACTAGCTGGTTGTCTTCATGCTGCTTTGGCAATAACCCCGAAGATGAGATATTTTCCCCCAACAGCACTGAAGCGGTTGAGTATCCCTCGCCCGAAGATGGCGTTGTAGGCGTAAGGAGCGTCGACGACGTCGAACAGGATCTCTTCACGATGCTGGAGGGGCGCGGTGCCGAAGGTCACCTCCAACAGGACCTGGCCCAGTGCATCGAGCGGGGGGGCCGCGAAGCCTTGGAGCGGGCGCGAAGCTGGCAACAGGTGCTTGCGTGATAAGCACAGTTGATCGAAGGCCTGCACGAAGATGATGTCAGCAGAACTCCCCCCGTTGACCAAAATGCGACGCACCTCGGCTCCGGCGATGTCCGCCGAAATGACGAGTGGATCGGCGTGAGGGAACTTGACTCCGGCGGCGTCTTCGGCGGTGAAGGTGATGGGGACATGAGACCACTCTGGGAGGATCGAGGGGCCAGACGTGCCGATATGCCCGACCTCCCGGACATAGTCTCGGCGCTGTCGCTTGGACAGGGCTCCCAGGGCTCCTCCTCCGGTTATGGGAAGGACCACGCGCTTGCCGCGGTCCGGGGCGGCTTCGAGCTTGGGGGCCGGGACTCCGCCGAACTCCGCGACCGGGATCGCGGCTTCCGGCTCTTCTCGGCGCCCGACTACTTGGACCGGTTCTGGCCGGGGGGTAGGATACCCTCGGTCGGAGGAGCCGCGACCGGCCTGGCGCTCGAGGTAGTCGCTGCGAAGGGCGAGTATGGTCCGGCAGGAGTCGGTGTCGTGGCTCCGGTTCTCTCCGTGGACGCTGCAGTAAAAGGTTCCTCTGGAAGGCGCTCGGGGTGGAGGCTTTGGTCCGGCCTGGCGACTCCCGCCGGGCGTATGCAGGTGCTTGGCAGGCGCTTGAGGGGTGATACTATGGACTTCCCCCCGAAAGTGCTTTCGGCTCCGCCGCGAGTCCCGATGGACGAGATCCTGCCGAGCGGGCTCCGGTCGGTGGAAGTCGGAAACGTGACGCGCACCCCGGCTGGGATCCGGAGGCGCTTCACATGTCCTGGCGCTCAGGGCCCGGACGGGGACTACCATCGCTTGCCGGCGTATCTGGCCCTCTTCGGACCGGGCGTACTCTTCAAAGTACGTCATGAGCTGCGCCACCGAAGAGATGGGCTTCCAGTGGAGCTTATCAAGGAGGCCTGGGTGGGTGACGCCCTCCCGGGCCGCATCGATGACGGAGGAAGTCGAGAGCCCCTTGATTTGGGCCTTGGTGTGCGCGAAGTGCTGGGAGTATTGCCGCAAGGTTTCCCCGGGCTGCTGCTTCACTTGGAAAAGACTCCCGGTAGACATAGGGGCCACGAAGGTCCCTTGGAAGTTGTTGACGAATTTCTTTTTCAGCTGCTCCCACGAGTGAATAGTCCCTGGCCGGAGGGACCAGAACCACCGAAGGGCGATCCCCTTGAGCGCCAGGGGAAGCATTTGGCCATGGTGTCCTGGCTCCCCCCAGACGCTTCTATCGCCAGGGCGTACGAGCGAGAGAACTCGCCGAGGTCGGAGTCCCCGGAATACTTAGGGAGCTTGGCGGCGCGAAAGTTCGAGCCGAAGCGCACCCTCTGGAGATCCGGGTGCAGGGGAGAGTCCTCGTCGTAAGATGCGTTCTCCTCATCCGGAGGGTTCTCGTCATCACTCAAGTCCGTGACTGCGGCTTTCGCGGCGCGGAAGGGCGCCGGAGGGGCCGGAGGCCGGAGCGACGCTTCCTGGCGCCACAGAGCCAGCTCCGCCTTTAGCTTAGCGTTCTCGGCGGCCAAGGCATCAGCTTGGCTCCCGCTTCCTCCGGAAGTGTTGTCGGGGTACCGCGAGCGGACGTAGTCTGTCCGAAGGGACACTACTGGAGGTCCGCTCGGGGGACGCTGCTCCGGCGGCCCACCCGGTGACCCGACCAGGTTGGCGGAGGTCGGTTAGGGTAAGCCGTCGGCGCCCCGGGCTCCGGGCGTCTCTTCCTGCACCTGGACGGGGTCCATCGGGGACGCTGCTCCAACGGGCGTGGTGGTGGGAGATGGAGGGTTGGGGTCGATGGCTGAGGCAGGCTCGGCCCCGGCGGTACGAGCTGACCTGCGCAGGGGGGCCGTGCTCGCCCCCTTCCGGCTCGACATGCTTGGGTGGATGGGTGTAGAGGACGCTAGCTTTTCGGACTAGGATCCCCACGGACGGCGCCAACTGTTGGGACGACGGATCGAACCAACAGGTTTTCTTAGTGGAAAATGAGAGTAGTGTATTCAATGCCCTCTTGAGCCTGCCTGTTACAACTGTAGTGGGGGGTATTTATAAGGCACCCCGTCCAGAGGGCTAAGCGCCTCTGGAACGCCAACGGCTACCTGACCAAACACCGGTCGGTAGTACAGACAAAACAGATGATACATAGTACAGACAAGAAGATTCGACTCTGACAGCGTACCAGCCGTGTCGGACGCCTCCTGCGCCGCCCGACACGGCCCAGAGGATCACGATCCTGTCCCTTCGTACGATCGCCCAATCCTTTTCCCGCCAAAACTCCCTTTGGGTTCACCGCTACGGATCGGAAGAGGACCCCCGGCCTCCTGCCGTCGGAGGACAGCCTCCGGTGCCCCGCGCCGAAGGGCGACCTCCGACTTCTTCTTTCAGCGGGTGGCCCCTGATGCCTCTGAGCCGGAGGGCAGCCTCCGGTTCCTTCTCCCGGAGGGCGGCCTCCGGCACCTTCTCCGGGAGGGCGGCCTCCGATCTCTTACCTCCGGAAGGTAGCCCCTGGCGTTAGGCTTCGGGCCCTCCGACCGAGGGCCTCCCCCTTCGCTTTCCGGGATTATCTTCCCCCAACACCTCTGCCAGGCCAAGTTTCTCCGGGGAATTAAGGATGAGCTGTCCATCCAGCTCGTCTCCACCGACTACGCTGACTTCCAACGGCTAGTGAATAAAGCGCTCATCCAAGAGACTAAGCAAAACAAGCTGGACCTCAAGAAGAGGAAGATAATCGCCTTCAAGCATCAATAGGCGAATTCTCAGAGGCCCCGCTTCGTTCCTCTGCCACCAGCTCCCACCTACCATCCTCGGCCCGCCTTCAGGCCAACTCATGCCGCTGGTGGATCCAACATCGGGCATCCCCACCCCGCTCGACCAGCTCCGGCCGCTCAGCCATCGCCCGCCGCCAAGGCCCTGATCTTGAAGGATCGCCAAGGGAGGCTGGTCATCTGCTTCAACTGCCGGAAGGAAGGGCACTATTCGCACCAGTGTCTTCACCCCAAGCAGCCCCAAGGCGCGGCACCCAACCAGGTGGTTCGTGCCCGCGTCAACCACATCAGCACGGAGGAAGCTCAGGAGGCTCCCGAAGTCGTGCTCGGTACGTTTACCGCAAATTCCATACCGGCCGTAATATTATTCGACTCTAGGGCAACACACTCTTTTATCTCGGGAGATTTTGTGAAAACCAACGACTTGGAAGTACTCCCTCTACCGACCCCCATGATGAATACCACTCCAGGCAATAAAACCTTAGCCCACTTATACAGTCCTAAGGTTAAGATAGAGATCCAAGGGGTATTGTTCCAGGCCGAGCTAGTCCTCATAAAGTGCACCGGACTCGACCTCATCCTAGGGATGGATTGGCTGATGAAGAACAATGGAGTTATCGATTGCGCCAGCAAATCTGTGACGGTAACCAACCCCGAAGGCGAAGCCATCACTTTTCGGATGTCCAGACGCAAACCACTCGAAGCATCCCTCCATTCTCTAGCCCTTGAAGAAGTGCCCATAGTCAAGGAGTTTGTGGATGTCTTCCTTGAGGACCTACCAGGAATGCCTCCCAAGCGGGACATCGAATTCAGAATTGAACTTGTCCCCGGGACCACTCCAATCTCCAAGCGCCCATACCGGATGGCAGCCAATGAATTAGCCAAAGTCAAGACCAACATCGAAGACCTGCAGCAGAAAGGGTACATCCGACCGAGTACCTCACCCTGGGGTGCACCGGTCATCTTTGCCATGAAAAAGGACAAGACTAAAAGGATGTGCGTGGACTATAGAGTCCTAAAAGACGTAACCATCAAGAACAAGTACCCATTGCCTCGGATCGATGACCTGTTCGATCAACTGAAAGGATCCTTGGTGTTTTCCAAGATTGACCTCAGGTCAGGTTATCACCAATTAGGATTAGAGAAGAGGACATCCCCAAGACTGCCTTCACCTCCCGCTATGGACTCTACGAGTATACGGTGATGTCATTCGGACTCGCGAATGCCCCGACCTTTTTCATGAACATGATGAACAATGTTTTCATGGAGTTCTTGGATAAGTTCATCGTGGTATTCATCGACGATATCCTCATCTACTCCAAGACCAAGGATGAACACCAAACCCACCTCCGTCTGACCCTCGGAAAGCTAAGGGAACAACAACTATACGCAAAATACAGCAAGTGCGAGTTTTGGTCGTCAGAGGTAATGTTCCTCGGCCATGTCATATCTACCGGAGGAATAGCTGTGGACCCAACCACCGTGGAAGCAGTGAATAACTGGCTGCAACCCACTACCGTGACTGAGATCCAGAGTTTTCTCGGATTGGCCGGATACTACCGCCGGTTCATTGAGAATTTCTCGAAGATCGCCAAGCCCATGACCAGACTACTGCAAAAGGAGGTAAAATTTGAATGGACCCCAGATTGTGAAGAAAGATAACAAACCCTCAAGAAGAAGCTCATGTCAGCCCCAATCCTAACCCTGTCGGACATCCAGAAAGACTTCCACGTCTACTGTGATGCTTCTCGCCAAGGTTTGGGATGTGTCTTGATGCAAGATGGGAAGGTGATATCCTACGCCTCCCGGTAGCTGAGACCACATGAGCTGAACTACCCGACCCACGACCTAGAGTTAGCAGCCGTGGTTCATGCCTTGAAGATATGGAGACATTACCTTGTGGGAAATCGGTGTGAGGTCTTCACCGACCACAAAAGCCTCAAGTACATATTCACCCAACCAGACCTGAAACTCAGGCAAAGGAGATGGTTGTAACTGATCAAGGATTAGGACTTGGGCATCCATTATCATTCAGGCAAGGCAAATGTGGTAGCAGACGCCCTTAGTCAAAAAGAGTACTGTAATGCCATCATGATATAGGACCAGGCCCCTTTGCTATACAAAGAGATGGAAAGGCTGAATCTACGGATCACCACCCAAGCGTACCTCGTTGCCTTGGAGTCTAGGCCTGTCTTAATAGACCAGATCCGAGAAAAGCAGAAGGAAGACCCGCACATCTTGGAGATCCAGCAGAACATGCGAAAGGGTAAAGCCATCGGATTCTCCGAGGATGAGCATGGTACCATCTGGTTCGGAAAACGGATATGTGTACCTGACAAGCCTGAGTTGAAGACCCTCATCCTTCAAGAAGCTCACGATACTCTATACTCCATACATCCCGGGTGTACAAAGATGTATCAAGATCTAAAGGACAAATATTGGTGGGTCAGCATGAAGAGGGAAATAGCTGAGTATGTGGCCAAATGCGACACATGCCGGCGAGTCAAGGTATAGCATCAAAGACCTGCTGGACTATTGCAACCCCTCAAGGTCCCCGAATGGAAGTGGTAAGAGATAGGAATGGATTTCATCAAGGGACTACCTAGGACCCAAGCCAGTCATGATTCTATCTGGGTGATCGTCGACCGACTCACCAAGGTGGCCCACTTCATCCCCGTCAAGACAACTTACACCGTCGCCAAGTTGGCCGAGTTGTATATGACCCGGATCGTGTGCCTACACGGAGTTCCAAAGAAGATCATATCTGACCGTGGGAGTCAGTTTACCTCTATGTTTTGGAAGATCCTTCAAGAGGAACTCACCACCCGGCTGAACTTTAGCACTGCTTATCATCCACAGACCGATGGTCAAACCGAAAGGGTCAACTAGATACAAGAAGATATGCTTATAGCTTGCGCTCTAGACTTTGGCAGAATGTGGGACAAGAACTTGCCCTATGCAGAGTTCTCCTACAACAACAGCTATCAAGCCAGCCTGCAAATGTCCCCATTCGAGGCACTCTACGGGCGTAAGTGCAGAATGTCGTTGCTCTAGGATCAGACCGGAGAGTCGCAACTGTTTGGGATAGATATATTGAGAGAAGCTGAAGAGAAGGTCAAGATCATCAGGGATAGATTGAAGATAGCCCAGTCGCAACAGAAGAGCTACGCTGATAACCAACGAAGAGACCTAACCTTTGAAGAGGGTGATTATGTCTATCTCCGAGTCACTCCCCTCCGTGGCACTCAAAGGTTCAACATGAAAGGCAAGCTAGCACCCCGCTATGTCGGACCTTTTCAGATCCTCCGATGGCAAGGAGAAGTGGCATACCAACTAGAACTGCCTCCATCCTTGGCAGGAGTTCATGATGTGTTCGACGTCTCTCAGCTGAAGAAGTGTCTTCGCGTGCCCACCGAGCAAGCCAACCTTCAACAACTCAACGTCCAAGAGGATTTGACCTACATCGAGAAACCCGTCAAGATCCTGGAGACTAAGGAAAGAGTAACCAAGAGCCGTGTGGTTTACTTCTGCAAGGTTCAGTGGGATAACCACCCCATTGAGGAAGCCACATGGGAAAAAGAAGACGAGTTGAAAGCCCAATACCCTGAGCTATTCGAGTAGCGTTCCAATCTCGAGGACGAGATTCTTTGTAAGGGGGATAGGTTTGTAACACCCCAAATTTTCAAAGAAATAAAAATATTAATTATTCTATTTTCCTGGAATTATTTGTTTTAGAAATACCTTTAATGCCCTCAACCTTTTTGAACTAGAACCTAGATGAAATGACCAAACGAGAGGCTAGAAAATTTTGTGTATGATCCCAAGGCCAAGATATATTTTTGAGAATTTTTACAAAATATTATCAACCTTGGAAGTAGCCCAAATATTTTAATCCATTTTCTGCAATTATTTTTAATCAGAAAACCTTTTAAACAGTAATGAGCCTCCCCCTCCCTTTCTCTCTCTCCCGGCCGGCCCAGCCCGTTAACCCCGCGCGCCTCGGACTGACACCTGGGCCCCGCTTGTCATCGAGACCTTCTCTCTTCATGCGCGCGCCCGACGCCTTGGCCCCACTTGTTGGCGCCACCCCTCTCTCGGCCGAGCCCGACCCCACCCGTCAGCCTTACCCTCTGTCGCGTGTTCGCCCACTGCCCGGTGGACCCCACCTGTTGGACCCATCGTCCACCTCGCCAACCCCCCTAACCTCGCTGGCCCCTGATCCCGCCTCGGATCCGCCCCGCCAGCCCCTCTACCGTTAATTCGTCGACGCCATTACCACCCCCGCGACGAGCCGACTGTTTCCCCTCATTAACCCACGCGCTATCGCCTGTCGCTCGCATGCATGGTAAGAGCTCGCCGGCGTTACTCTCGGCCCTCCCCCGATTGCGCACCCTCTGCCCCCACCGGTGACCCTATTTAAACCCCCCGGTGCCCCGCATCCACCCGTCGCTCGCAATTGCACCAGAACCAAACCAAATGCCCGTGACGCTCACTTAAACACCTCAACGCCACCTTCACTCCAGCCGCCACTCGCCGTCGCTGGAGTCCCCCTCCGTCCTCAACGACCGCATCGCTGTGACCGCAAGGACCTCACCGACCTCAGCCACCCCTCCATCACCGACGAACCCCGCCGGATCTCCCCCACCGACGAGGACCCGAACATCTTCACCGCCTCCGCTCGTCGCCGGCCACGCTCCGACGACCATTCGCCCCGCCAACGGTACCTTCATGTTCCCCTAGTTGTCCTCTTTCCGTTTCTAGGCTTAGCAAGGGATGCCGTCGCTCGTCGTGGCCTCTAGCCCGCTCGCCGTCACCAGAGAAGACGACCGGCACGGGTCGAGTACCCGTGTCGTGTCGGATTCGATCCTGGCCGTGCGATCTAGATCTAACGGTACTGATTAAATCCCCCGTGCGGTTTAATCTGCGCCGTCGGATCTGAGCGAAGGGGTACGTTTTAATCTCGCGCGTTCATTAATATTTAAAACCCACGTTTAATCTGAGTCGTTCATCGCATACCGGTTCGATGTTTTAATCTCAGTCGTCCACGTTATTTTAACTCCCCCGCCTCGCCCCCGCTCGTTGGATCTGGATCCAGTGGTCCAGATCGATCCGGCGCACGCGCACAGTGTGCGGGTTCACCGTGGGCCTGGCTCACCGTGGACCCGAGACTGTTTTGGGATTTAAATTAAATTCTAGAAATTCTTTTTAACTTCTAAAATTCATATCTGGCACATTTTAACTTCAAAAATTACCATTTCAATTTCAGAAAATTTGTAATATTATTCTCTACATGTTCATACAATAAAAACAATATGTTTACTTTGGACATTTCATGTTTATTTAATAAAGTATTCAAATGCCCTTAGGATAAAATGCAAATTCAATTATTTAAATTTCAGTAAGGCTTATATTTAATCATTTCCTCTAAATATAATGAAACCACTAAGTTTTCTCTGAACCTTTCATTTTAAATTAATTAGAAGACTTAAAATGAGATTACTCACAATCCAGTAAGGCTTGTATTTATTCATTTCCTGTAAATATAATGAAACCACTAAGTTTTCTCTGAACCTTTCATTTTAAATTAATTAGAAGACTTAAAATGAGATTACTCACAATTAAAAATCCCTCTTATAAAGGACCATATTTCATTTTATCTCATTTTAAATTATTCATAAAAGGGATTTCACAAACTTAGCAACTTGCTTTCTTTAAACTAAATAAATCAAAACCTATATGCTTGTTGTGTGGTTTTAGATTGTTTAAATTGAATGTTGTATTTATTTCATTTTATTTATATTGGGAAGACAACAACACCGTCGAGGAGCCGGAATATTACCCGGAAGTTCCTCCCTCCCCATTCGCTGAACAAGGCAAGTCACCAAACCAATCTTTTGAGCATATTGAACCCATGCTTTATTAAACTATCGTTAAAACACATAGGTTATACATGCATTAGTCAAATGGAACCCTTACAATATATTTATTTAGGATCCCCCGACCTTGATGTGCAACCCAAGCCATGCTATCTAGCCTAAACTCCTTGTCACCATATAATTAGTATTATTAGCTAGTGTCCAATGTATTGACACGATTGCTATAGGATTAAAAATGAGTCGTAGCAACTTGGCTCTACTATATGATCCCCGTTATTCTTATCCTTGGAATTCTGTCGGTGATGGAGTTGTGGTTGTGACTGAATACATGGTGGGTTACGAGTGCAAGCTAGGGCATAGGTCGGTAGCACCCGGGGCACTATAAGGACCGGTTTGCGGGATCTGTTGCAATATACTTCCGTACTAACCACAAGTCTAATGGGTAAGTCCTAACTAAGGTATGGAGTGTTCCAAATCGAGGCCACCATTTGGAGAGGGGTCAAGCAGCACCTGCGGGTGGCTTGTACCGACGTGGCGCAAAAGGGGGTGCGACGTTAGCCGGGATGCGGCCCGTCGCGCCGGCGAAACCTAGAGCGGGTGGTTATCGCTTGGAGAATTTCATGCTGAGGTTTTGGCATGAGTTCCCATGGTATGGGTCATCTCGTTACACTTTGGTGTTTGGGATGAGTGTGTGCCTTGTGGGTACAGTAGTACACCTCTGATCAGAGTCATAAATCTTTTCGAAAAGCCGAGCCCACAGTCAAGGGCGGGTTGCGTGACATCCCATAGTTAGTTTACTTTTAATATGTATGTGCATGATGGTTTGACATGTAAGGATTGTTGTGCGAGGAGGGAAAACGTACTCCTCGAGTTAGATGGTATTATTGATGTTCATGTTTATTATTCCGCATGATAAAAATTGACTACACTAAATGCAATAACTGAAAATGTACTTTTCCGCACTATTAGCCTTTATCCTTCCTTTGTTATTATCTTGCATTATTACTTGCATCTGCGGTGGCTTGTTGAGTACTTTTGTACTCATACCCGTTTGACACACCATTCACAGGATGCCTACTACGAGGATGGTCTGGAGTAGCGACCCAGTCAAGTGGAAAGATCTTGAAGAAGGCGTTCGTCATGCTGTTTACTTTTATAATTGTTTTTATTTAACTCTGATGTAATAATATGGTATGCGTACCATGAATACTTGTCGTATGTACGATTGTAGCATGATGAACCTCTTGTATTATTTTTTTTCTTCGGAAATCCAATAATGTTCCAATTTCGGTAAATCGGGGTGCCACACATGTCCTATGGACTCAACTCCCAAGAGCATCACCCATCCCTCATGCAATGAAAGCAAAAACCAATCAAATGACCTCCCCTCCATCAATTAGGACAATGAAAAAACCTCTTGGGTGTCGGGGCATTGGTAACATGGCTTTCCTCACATGCTCTCTTGGTTTTGGCTCAAAAGTTCTCTTGGGTGGAGGAGGTACATTCTTTTTGGGAGGCTGGATGGGGTTCTTGGCTTTTTGTGGAGTGTCTAACTTAGCTCTTTCAACCTCAATGGTAGTAGGTGGAGTGAACACTGTTTTTACCTTACATTCTAGTGTAGTTCTCTAAAAACTCAACCCGAAAGTTAACCTAGCCTTGTCAGCACACATCTTGGTCTTGGCAAAGAGCAAATCCATCATACCCTTTCCCTCAGTACACTTGTTAACCCCATGTTGGCGTGCTTTTTAGTCACACACTGACACACGTTTGGCCTAGGAGATCTGCTTAACTCTAGTGCAGGTCCTACATTCTTAGAAAAGGGGTTTAGGGCGTGCTGATCAATTTGACCCTACAACTGATAAGGGATCAAAAAAGATAAATATTAGTAGCATACCCGATCGGCTAGCAAGCCGATGACCAAGACAGAAATGATAAAACCATGAATTACCGTGCTGGTCGGCCGTAAGGCTGACAACCCAAATTGACCCAATCGAGCAAGCATGCCATCGACTGTTGGAAAAGATAGATCATACATATAGTCCGATACGGACCCTTCGACGGTGAATATGGTACGAAGATGAATTAAAGATAACATATAAACTTGTACTTTGATGGAAATAAATAAAGTATGCCAGATAACAGATTTATACCATGGAGATCATCACAATAACTAGATCGGACCTAACCAATAAGACAGTAGCTAGTCAGAATGATCTCAAACATATATCAACGAATTAGGCAAACTTTATTTAGATGAACAATATACGGCATGAAAAATATAAAATAGCAAGAGATGTCGGACCTAACCGATGAAGCCTCAAACTATCAGAACCAAATCAATCTAATAGATCAAACCTAACTGATGTAGCCTTTGACCTAGCCAAACACACTCAGAACAACCGATGACTTAACTGTTTCACCATTCTCCTTAAGAGATTGAACTGAACTGATGTAGTCGTGATTATACTAACCTAGTTGGTACGGACGTCGGGGGTGGCGGGACTCACCTCTTCGCCGGAGATAAAATGATGCAGCCTAGGTACGAGCACCTGAGTCCCGCCGAATAACCTTGGGGATCAAGGGTGGCGATGCACCAATTAATTGGTTGAATGAGAGTTGTTTAGTCTAACCTAAGGGATACATATTTATAGTTCATAGACTAGCTGTTGGCGTAAAAGATTACGCTAACAGGTTTTCGGAGATTAGAAACTAACAAACGAAGTGTTTGTGAAGTGAACTATTTCAAGCCTCCAAATTGGACAATAGCTCGAAGCAGTTCGAAGTTGTGTATTGAATAGCTGAGTATTCGATCCCTATTACAGGGTAAGATGGGGGGTATTTATAGGTAAAAATTGTAAGGAAAAGACCTTTTTACCCCTCAATTACAACCGACATAGTGGAGACTATTCGGTACCCCTAGTAGGGTTAAAATGGTAAAGGACTAATCTAATCAGAAAGAAGATAAGTCTTCCATCCTTGCTGGTAGATAAGCTCTCTGAAGATTCAACCTTCGAAGTTATACTCCGAACAGAAGTCTGCATTGATTCTTCGAACTTGATCATGTACTAAACCGGAGTTAATACTGGAACTTCGGCTTAGTAGATTGCGTTTGTCTTATTACTGTAGAGACCTTGAGGGTGAAGTATTTTCCCCCAATAGTAGCCCCTCGAATACGCTTCTCTGAATGATCTGTAAGGTTAGGAGAACAGTATACGCAAGAAAAATAATCATGCGTAGGGGTTAATAAAATTTATCAACCTTCGAAATATCCAAAAATTTAGAACTTTGAATCAATTTCTAAGAGAAGGTCTTATTCGAACAACTCTGATATCAATTTCTGCGAAGTCGAAAAGACTTTTAAACTCAGAAAAAATAGTTGTTATCTTTTTCCTTTCAGAAGATGCTATAACGTTGCTTTAATTTTGTAAGTAGTAACGGTCAAGAAGACGAAACGCCAAGTCTGACCGGTAAAAAATCAGGATTCCGGGCTATAAATAGAGGACCCAGAGACATTCAGGATACCTTTCTCACCGTTCTCGCGCAATCCACTGCTTAGCCTCCAAACTCTAGCTCCAAACTTCCTTTTCTGCTTGATGGCGAAGACAAGCTTCAAGGCTCCCGGGGCAACCTACGGAGACGAGGATTATATCGAATACGAACCAGGCAAACCATTATTACCCCAAGGAGTACTTAATTGTATGCCTTGGACGATGAAAACATTTCATGACTGGTACCTCGAAGCGTCTTCGTTAGGTGTAACACAAATAGAACTGACGGTTCCACAAGAAATATTCAACTGCCCAGAGTTTAAGCTTGCACTATTTTTCGACGACTTCCATCGGATGTTTCGTCTGAAGCGAACCGACATCACAAGCATGATGCTCTGGTGCATGTAAGTACTTTATACTTTGTCAATACAAAGAAAAAATAAATAATGTCTTATATTGACTATTGTTTTATAACATATGCAGTTGTAATTCACGCGGTGACGAGTCTAAATTGTATGGGTACCTAAACCCGTCATTAATAAGCCAAAGTGCGCTGAACCCGACACTAAACCAGAATGATAGCAAGTACTGGACTGCGGGTAAGAAAAAATTTCAAAGAAAGATGTTCAATAAAGACGAAGACAAACTTAAGAAGAACAAAAGGAGTTGTGCCGCGTTGTATATTGCGCGGTGCATGTATCAATGGAAGGACAGAGAAATTATATGTGGGGCATATAACTTTAAGTAAGTATACCCACTATATCCACTTAAACACGTTTTATCGATTATGAAACTAACATAATCATATATTACTTCTTTCGATAGTGATCATTGGATTGCACTTCTGATATACCCAAAAAGCTCAAGGGTTTATGTGCTCGACTCGCTCGACAAACCCAAAAAAGAATATCAAGATATATTAAATGTTATTCAGAGTGCACATAGATACTACGTGGAAAAGTTAGGTGGCCCACATGATCCACAGAGGCCGAAAGAAATGCTTATCAGAACCAACTTTCCGGTAATATTATATTTTTAAATTTGTTAATTCAATTAATAAAGCCAAACTATATATCGTTCTAACTTTGTCTATTTTGAAGTGTCACAAACAATCTCTTGGTTCCGTGCATTGTGGCTACTATACTTGTGATTTCTTGAGCAATAACTTAGGAAAGTTTGGGCGGACAGTATCTGAGGATACTAAAGAAGTAAGTTGATTTCTTGTGTGTTAATCTAATATAACTTGCAGCGTATGTACTTATATTTTACGTATGCAGGCGTCAGGTCCATCAACCGTTGCCGAGAAGAGCCAACTCTCTGAATCACAAATGTACGAAATCGTATCAAGGATGTGCCGCTTCACGATGCATGAGATTCTTCATGAGCTTGGAGTATTTTTCGATCCTGAGAGTGAAGTGGCCAAGCATCCAACTTTGTATGATTGGGCCGGAAGAATGAAAAGGCGAACCAATTAAGATATGAGTTAGCCTTCCAAGAAAACATAAACCGCATGAACATGTATTTGTGAAACAATGAATTGTGTTGATGGATGGTTATTGCGAAACAAAAACCGGAAGAATGTAAACATTGTGAATTTTTGAAAATTGATGAGATTGATGGTTGTTGTGTTGATGTGTTGTTGTTGTGGATGTGTATGTGGATATGTGGATGTTTTGCTGTTGTGTATGTGGATATGTGGATATGTGGATATGTGGATGTTTTGCTGCTGTGTATGTGGATGGCTGTGTGAAGCATATAATTTCTGTGTTTTGGTTTGTGGGATCACAGCATTCTGTGTTATGGCTTATACACAGCAGTGGCGGGCAGATGAGGTAGCTTGCCCGTTACTGCTGTTGACACAGTGGTGGCGGGCGTGCTGACATCATCTACCCGCCACTGCTATTGATAACGGCAGTGGCGGGCAGATGAGGTCAGCGCGCCCGCCACTGCTGTTGACATAGTGGTGGCGGGCGTGCTGACATCATCTGCCCGCCACTGCTATTGATAACGGCAGTGGCGGGCAGATGATGTCAGCACGCCCGCCACTGCTGTTAACACAGCGGTGGCGGGCGCTCTGACCGCCACTGCCAACCAGCGATAGCAGTGGCGTTAGAGCAGTGGCGGACTGGATGCCCGCCACTATAGGTCGATTTTGCCCGCCGCTACAGTGTCGCTTTGTAGTAGTGTAGCACCTGCGGGGAATCCACCACAAGTCGGCCCCCACGACCTTCTCTCGGCCTCCTCGAAGTACTCGGACCAATCCTATAAGCTGGGGCCATCAACTTGCAAGAAGAAGACGATTGCAGTAGTAGTTGCGAGGAAAATTAGCTCGGGGGTTAATGTCCACAAGCCCGGGAAGGAGGCCATCCCTTCGCCTCGAAATGGAGAAGTAGTCATTTTCGAAGCCTTCTTTGAGGCGGGTTGGGGCTTCCAGCGGTGTACTTTTTGTCGGAGGTATTGGATCTTTTCCATGTTACTCTTCCTCAACTTTCTCCGAATGCAATAGCGCACCTTGCTATCTTCGAGTGGCCGCTGTGAGCTGAAGGTTACGAAGGGAGAGCAGAAATATTCGCAGCACTTCACAAAGCCTCCTGCCAGCCGAAGACTTACCAAGGCTCCAGAGGAGAAAAGATTGTATTTGCCTTCGGCATCATTAACTTCAGACTCCAGGATGAGTAACAACTGCGATTTCCAGCAAAGGCCATCAATGCCCGATGGTACACAGATTGGATTCTTCGGTGGTTCTACACCGAAGTAGGAGCAGACAACAGTTTGGTCAGGCCTCTGCAAGATATATACTTCTGAAGGGAAGCCGAAGTTCATCCAGACCACGGCCAGCTCGAAGCTCGTCTCAATTTGCTTCAAAGAATTAGTCGCCGCATGAGCATGCAGGACTTGGCGGAGGAGTTCATCGGGCTCCAGATTCTGCCTCTGATGGCCAACTGGCCTGTTAACTTTGAAGAAGATCCGGAGGGTGGACTCCGAAAAATTTCTTCGAGTTCGAGCTCTACAGGTAACTTCGAAAACTACAAAATGTTTCATTTATGATAATTTCATAAAAATGACATGACAAATAAAAACTTATCTTTCAGCCCCACAAGCCTCATTGACTTCAGAGCAAGTCATTCGGACTTCGGAGAATATTCTCAGGGCTCCTTCCCCCGCTAAAAAAGAACGGAGGGTGAAGCTGGTAGGAAGCTGGGAGCTATTCAACCGGGTATGGGGCATACTCGGAGTCGTCGCCCCTTCTCTTCTAGACTGGGTTCCTTCTGAGACTGGTCCAAAGAAGAGGAAAGCCGAGGCTTGGACTTTGGCACCAGCTAAGACTCCCGTGAAGAAGTTGGCCCATAAACCCAAGAATGTGGCCCCTTCAAAGTCCACTGCTTCGTCTTAAGATTCATCTGAGGATGAAGGAGAAAGAGAAATGCAAAGGGTCTTTATAGACCTTGTTACCAGCGAAGAAGAAGCGCGAGTGGATGTCGATGTCCTGGCTACTAGTGATGCAGCGGCCGTGCCAGCTGTGCAAGACAACCTCGAACAGGCTAGGACTTCGAATGTCTTGCCAAGCCTGCCAAGCCAAGAACCCCTGTTGCTGAAGGCGGAGTCGAAGTAGCAACTGATCAAGTTTCGATTCCGGACAAAGTGGTGATTGTTGCTCCAAGAGAGGTTCCAATAGCTAGTCCTTTGGTTCATGACTCCGAATCTGACGAAGATTTTGAGGGGGCATTCAACCCTCCAATTAGCCCCATACTCGTTCGTTGGCAGGGTTTCGAAGGTAAGCTTCATTAAAGCACCTTTTTCTTCATATCTTGCAAAATTATGCAATATATAATACCTTTGAATTTGCAGGGTCTACCCCCATGGAGACGACCCCTGCTGCGAAGACTACACCTGAAACCTCAACATCTCCGAAGTCAATTCCGGAGGAGGGTACAAAAATGGGGCCCGGAAAAGGTAAAGGGAAAATGGATCATTTTCTTGCTCTGAACATTGGATTAACTCCGTCGGAATCTACAGACGGGGGCCAGTCCGCGGAAGGGGGCCAATCCACCAATGCATCCGGGGATATGGCACTGCGCTCCGGCCCTTCACCCAGCGAAGATGATCAATGATATTTGTCAATGCTCCCCCTCTTAGCTCCTTTCCTAGAGCAGAGGACCGGGCTTCGGACTCTGCTAGAGCCTTTGGCTCGAGCCAATTGCGAAGTCGGGGAGACTGACTTGGTGGCTATACTCGGGGAAGCTGAAGGGTCGGAGTTGGATGCAGCCTTGGAGCGGGCAGCATACCAGGTACGAAGTATCTGCAATAACAAAGTTAGTTTCAGCTTATAAATAGATTACTCACATTGCTTTTTCCTTCGAAGCAAGTAGTCTTGGCTCGAGCTGCGGCTGTTTCGAATGAGCGGGAATGCAATCGTCTTAAGGAGAAGATAACTGCCCTTCAAAGGAGTCTTGACAGCTCCGAAATTCGAACTTCCAGCTTGGACGAGATGGTAGCAGCGGAGAAGAAAGCCAGACTTGGTCTGGAAGTTGCTAATCGAAAGCTTGAAGCGAACAAATCGTGCTTCGGGCTGAAGTAGAGAGAATGCGGATGGAGCAAGCGATCGTGGGGGCTGAGCTGGTCAAGCTCCGGGAAGAGCAGGCGAAGTCAATGGAGGAGGCCAACGACTTGCTCGGTAAGAAGAACTCCTTGGTTACAGAGGCAGCCAGTCTATCTTCTTTGATAGATGAGTCGTCTTCGTCAAGGGATATTCTAGCCGAAGACAAGGCGAAGTCCGAGAAGATAGCTGCAGTGACCATGGAAAGCCTTCGGGGTATCTTGGAATACTTCGGTACTTCTTGGACTTTACCTTCGACTGGCGACGTCCACCTGCTGCGAAGATTGAAGATGATCCAAGAAGCAGCGAAGATGATGAAGACTGCGGGCATTCGGTATGGAGAAATCTCTGGCCAAGTATCCGCTCTCGGAATACATTGCTACTATGAAGATCTAGGGCTATCAGTAACACCAGACTCGGGGGCGGCTCCCATTACCTTCGATGACAACCAGCTTTTGAACCCTTCCGAAGACGTGGCCGCAGCTTGGCAAGCCTTCCAAGAATCTTGGAGAGCCGAAGGTCGATCAGCGATCAAGGCTTGGATTGATGAAGGACTTCTCTAGAAACAAGCTCGGTTGCAAGCTTCGAGCAGCCAACCTCTGCCAGACCCGAAGGTCTAGTTTTGTTTAGGGCTCCAAACATGTAAAAATTTATGCTTTCATCTTTTATGAATGAAAAGACTTATTTGGAAATGTTTTTAGGCCTTTCGACCTCTTATGGATGATCTTGAAGTGTTAGAGGTTAACGAAGAGCTTCACCTGCTATGGGCTACCTTCAAAATTCTAAGACCTCACAAATGACCTCGATTTTTTATTCCTCGAGAAATCTCCGTTGTGATTGTGCCCACAATATGCAAAGATATATTATCTTATATTAAAGAGGATGAAAAATAAGTTAACTTGGGGACTTCATCTTCTGAAGAAGTTGAATGGTCCGAAGAAGAGAATACTGCTGAAGAACAAACAAAGAAGAAACCTGAACAACATCGAAGCTGGGAGAGAAGCCCCGAGCGACTTTGAACTTGGGCTAAACTTTAGTAGGAACAAAAGGATTTCTGAGCTTCGAAAGGAGAGAAAAAAGTTAAACGTAAAGTTATTAAAACTCCTCGCTCTGGAACTAGTCACTCTAACTTTAGCGGTAGTTCTAGGGATCGAAGAGGTCTTCATTTCCTTCTTGGTATAGATAAAGAATTTTCATGATGTAATGTAATCTGTTTGAATGATAAAGATTAAAGTTTCAAAATTGTCTCCTTACTTCGCAGCCCCTCTTTGGGTCTAAGCAACTTTGAATTTTGGTCGAAGGTGGTTATGCGCAATGAAAATAACTTTAGTTAGGAGTACAATTTTGGAGGCTCAGAGCCCCTTAACAACTTAGAGATTGATTAGAATCTCAAAAAATGTCTTCGACTACCTGGAGTCTGAAAACTGGAAACTTAGTACCTTTTTGTTTGAATGTAGTCACTTCATAACAGTTTCTCGGATACCTTAGCATCCAAAACAATTGGTCGCTTTGGACTAGTTTTTTGGCTCTTTTTGTGAATGCTATCAAACCAGTGGTTCAGAATTCACACAGTGGTCTCCTTGGACTCTTTTTACGGATGCTTTCAAGCCGGAGCTTGGAATCCATATCATTTGGTCTCCTTGGACTCTTTTTACGGATGCTTTCAAGCCGGTGGCTTGGAATCTGTTTTTCTGTGACTTTCCCACCTCGTCGGAAGCTTCGAACCAGTAGTTCGAAGTCCGCAAAATTGGTTCAAATGAATGAGAGGTATGAAGTGTTTGAGAGGTAGGCATTATCTGAACCATGAACTTTATTAATTCAGAAGTTGTTTACAGATGATTACAAGGAGCCCCTATGTGAAATATCGCTTTAAGTGCTCCACATGCCAAGCATGCTTTAACTCTTCGCCTTCTAAATTAGCTATCTTAAAAGAACCAGGGCGTCCTAAGCAAAGAATAATGTATGGACCTTCCCACTTATTTCCTAATTTCTCTGGTGCTATAATGCTTCGCAAAACTAGATGACCTGGTTTAAGTTCATTAAGCTTAACCTTCGGGTCAAACCAAGTCTTCGTTTGCTGTTGATATTTTGAAAAATTAGCCACAACTCGAAGCCTTGTTTCTTTTGTTAAATCAAGCGAACCTTGCCTTTCTCCTTCTATTTCAGGTTCGGTGGTGCGAAGAGATCCTCCTTTAAGCTCTGTCGGTGTCATAGCTTCATCTCCGAATAATAATCTAAAAGGAGTAAAGCCTGTGGACCTTGTTTGAGTGGTCCGAATGGACCATAATATCTTCAGGAGCTCTTCGGTCCACAACCCTTTGCCAACCCTACTATTCTTCGATTAAGCCCTGACAAGATATTACCATTCGCCCTTTCGATAGTTCCGTTAGACTGAGGATGGCACACAACAGCAAAGCATATTTGTATGCCAAGATCTTCACAAAACTTCCTGAAGGGCTCTGCATCAAACTGTCCCATTGTCGACTGTGAGCTGTCGAGGCACTCCGAACCTGCATATAATATTTTTCCAGAAAAACTTTTGTACATTATTCGAAGTGATAGCTGTGAGGGGTACTTCTTCGGCCCACTTGGAAAAATACTCAATTGCTACCACTGTGAATTTCAGATTTCCTTTTGCTACTGGGAAGGGGCCAATGAGATCCATGCCCCATGTGGCCATGGGCCAAACTGGAGCAATGACTTGAAGAGTTGTTGGCGGACGATGACTTCATCTTCCCATCCATTGACATCCTTGGCATGTGCGGACTAAGCTCTCCGCATCAACTACTATTGTAGGCCAATAAAGCCCCTAGCGAAGTGTTTTTCCTTCCAAAGCCCGAGGGGCCAGATGGCTACCACAAAGGCCTTCATGAATTTTTCAGAGCATCTCTTGACCTTCGGTTTGAGATATACATCGGAGCAGAGGGGAACATACTCCGACCTTGTACAAAATACCGTTGATTACACGATAATTTCGAACTCTTAACTTCAACCTCAAAAGTTGTGGCCTTTAGGCAAACTTGTTTCACCTTGCAACAATTCTATAATTGAGCTCCGCCAATCAGTGCTTGGAATGCAAAGAACCTCCGCAGAAGGGATTTGTGGCACCGAAGGCGAAGTAAGCTCTTCGTAAAAGGCTCCTTCTAGAATGTCCATAGCTCCGGCAGCAGCTTTCGCTAAGGTATCAGCTTGCATATTTTCATCTCTTGGTATACTTCGGATGGAAATCCCTTTGAATGCTGCTTCGATCTTACGGATCTCTTCTAAATATTTTGCAAGCTGCGGGTGACGAACTTGAAAACTTTTATCGACGTGCCCTGCTACAATTTGAGAATCTGTTTTAATAACAACTCTTGTAGCACCCAAAGCACGCGCCTTTCGAAGTCCTAACAAAATTCCTTCATACTCTGCTATATTATTGGTTGACTTAAAGTTGAGCCTTGTGGAGTACATTTCTCTTTGCCCTGAAGACAAAATTATTACTGCTCCAATGTCTGCTCCAGATGCTTGGAAAGCTCCATCGGAGTATATAGTCCAAATTCCTTCATTTGATTTCTCCGTAGCCCATACTGCAAACGGAGTCCACTCTGCCACAAAATCTGCCACCACTTGTGACTTGATTGTTGTCCTTGCTACGAAGGAGATGACGAAGGGTGCTAGCTCAACAACCCATTTTCCAATTCTTCCCGTAGAATCTTTTCTTTGGAGCATATCTTCCAAGAGATACGAAGTTGGTACAACTACATTATGTGCTAGAAAATAATGCCACAATTTCCTCGAAGCCATTATCAAAGCATAAGTGAACTTCTCAAGCTCAGAATATCTTGTTTTAGCTCCAGATAAGGCTTCAGATACAAAATAGACTAGATTCTGCACCAACTTTCCATTGAAATCAACTTCTCTGACAAGAACTGCAGTGACAGTAGAGCCAGTAGCTGCAAGGTAGAGGAGTAGGGTTTCGTCCGCAACGGGCATAGTGAGTGTAGCGAGGTTGCTGAGATAATTTTTAATATCATCAAAACTCTTTTGACACTCCGGTGTCCATGCAAAATCTTTGGACCCTTTCAATGCTTTGAAAATAGGCAAACTTCTCTCTGCAGACCTTGCTAAAAATCTGCTAAGTGCTGCTAAACAGCTAGTTAGCTTTTGCACCTTCTTTAAATTTTCCGGTGGAGCCATCCTTTGCAACGTAGTTATTTGAGTAGGGCTAGCTTCAATCCCTCCACTCGAAAGTAGATACCTGTTGATAGCAAAAAATGGCATTAATGGCTAGATTGTCAAAAAACCAATTTTGGTGATTTGGGCCGAAAAATACACATGTCCAAGGTCCGTCCGAAGCCCTACAGGGCCGAAGTCCATTGAGATATGTGCTCCGAAAGCCTCTAGCTAGCCCGTGGGCTTCGGCCGGGAAGCCTTCGGAGGCCCACGCCACCGAAGCTTCGGCCCGAGGAGCAGAGATAGAGATAGAGTTGTATGCGTTTCCGGCTCAGTTTTTATCTCCATCCGGCTGGGTTAATAGCAGATTAGATCAGAGATTAAGCCCCTATAAATAGAGAGGCGAGGCCAGCGTTGAGGTCCCCCCAACTCAAACCAAACCAAAGCCCTAGCTTTGATCTTATTTACTTTACCTTTATTTTCATGTACCTCTTCGTGGGTTTTCCTGGAAGCCCTCCGCCGGCCACTATGGAACAGTGGTAACCCTTGTTACTTCGCTTGTGAAGTATCCGTTAATCTACGTAATAGATTGCTATCGCCTTGTTAATTCGCGTGTGAAGTATCCGCTAATCTGCGTAACAGATTACTACCTTCGCTACTAGTGCAACGCTTAGCAAAATTTGGTCCTCAGACCGAATTGGTACTTCGAATTCTCTTTGTTACAGGTTCCCACGTTCGGAGCTACTTTGTCGGAGGTGTCCGGAGCTGAGAGATCAGTTTTGGAGGTCACTAGGACACCCTTCGGCGGGACTGCAAGCTTCGACAACAGGCTTCGCTAGCACACTTCGTCGCAACAGGCTTCACCACGACCATACTCCACACTGGACGAAGTTATGCTCGTGTGTGGCCCTTGCATCATTATTTTGTAGTTTGTTGTATCAGAGATCTCAAGACGAATCCCGTTGTTTGGAGGTGACCGTAACGTCCAGATTCATTCGGAGTTCATCTTCGGCCGGATCAGTTCGAACGCCAAAGGTACACTTTGGTGACCCCTTCACATCAGACTTCGAAGCAGACAGGCTCTGACCGGTTTGCTGATTTTATTCTGCTTAATATATTTCTTTCGGCTAATTGGGTTATTTTGTGTGATCTGATTGCCTGGCGACTCCACCCCCCTTATCACGACTAAGGGTAGTCGGAACGCAACGTCGGTGCTGCAACAATGCTTAGGGCTTGTCCCTAAGTATCCGCACACTTTTGGATCATCGAACTAACCCAAGTGCGGGGGCTTGTTTCTCGTGTCAGCACACTTTTTGGCGACTCCGCTGGGGAAGGCTATGCCAACATGACAAGTACATCTACATTGGCCACCAGTACATCTACGTCGACTACTACGTCTACACCGCCGATGGACACAATAGGAGGTGCAGATATTGACAATCGCAACATCTTGACACCTACACTTGAAGATATCCCTGCAGAAGACCGAGCGAAGATCGAGGCAAAGTTAAAGGCACTCCAAGACAACATGCTTGGGGGCTACGTGCGGACGGCGGTGTGGCGCTAAAAACCGAAGTGTGGGCGTTCTGTTCGTTCTCGTAGTGAGTGAGCGTGGGATAAAACGCGGACGGCCAGGGGGTTTAAATAAGGTCACCGGCGGGGCCAGAGGGGGCGCAATCACAGGAGGACCGAAATTAAAATGGCCTTAACACCGGCGAGCTCGGTTGTGGGGGGATACGTTGAACCTGGACGCGATTCGGCTGGGTTTAAAGGGAAAACGGTCGGTGCGTTGAGGGGGATTCATTGCTGGCAACGGATTAAAGGGAGGGGGCCAGCAATGGATTTAAACTGGTTAGAAGACTTAAAATAAGATTATTCACATTAAAATATTTTTATAAAGGTCCATATATCATTATATTTCATTTTAAATATTCATAAAATGAATTTCAGAAACATAACCACTTTATTTTTCTTAAGATAACCCAATAAAAACCAATATGTTGTGGTGTGATTTTTATATTGTTTTTTGAATGCTATGTTTGTTATTCATGTTAAAAAGACTACGACGCCGCCGAGGAGCCGGAGTATTATCCGGAAGTTCCTCCCTCCCCTTTCGCTGAACATGGCAAGTCACCAAACCAATCTTTTGAGCATATTGAACCCATGTTTTATTAAACTATCGCTAAAACACATAGGACATACATGCATTAGTCAAATGAAACTCTTACAATATATTTATTTAGGATCCCCTGACCTTGATGTGCAACCCAAGCCATGCTATCTAGCCTAAACTCCTTGTCACCATATGATTAGTATTATTAGCTAGTGTCCAACGTATTGACACAATTTCTATAGGATTAAAAATGAGTCGTAGCGATTGGAATCTACTATATGATCCCCGTTATTCTTATCTCTGGAATGCTGTTGGTGATAGAGTTATGGTTGTGAGTGTATGCATGGTGGGTTCCGGGTGCAAGCTAGGGCATTGGTCGGTAGCACCCGGGGCTCTATAAGGACCGGTCTGTGGGATCCGTTGCAATACACATCCGTACTAACCACAAGTCTAATGGGTAAGTCCTATCTAAGGTATGGAGTGTTCCAAACCAAGGCCACCACTTGGAGATGGGTCAAGCAGCACCTGCGGGTGGCTTGTACCGACGTGGCGCAAAAGGGGGTGCGACGTTAGCTGGGATGCGGCCCGGCGCGCCGGCGAAACCTAGAGTAGGTAGTTATCGCTTGGAGCATTTCATGCTGAAGTTTTGGCACGAGTTACCATGGTATGGGTCATCTTGTTACACTTTGGTGTTTGGGATGAGTGCGTGCCTTGTGGGTACAGTAGTACACCTCTGATCAGAGTCATAAATCTTTTTGAAAAGCCGAGCCCATGGTCAAGGGCGGGTTGCGTGACATCCCATAGTTAGTTTACTTTTGAGATGAATGTGCATTATGGTTTGACATGTAAGGACTGTTGTTATTATTGTTATTATTGTTTTTCTATGAAATTCAACAATGTTCCGATTTTGATAAATCGGGGCACCACAAGACGTCTCTGGGCTCCTCGAGGTAGTGTAATTGGAAAAGTGCATGTCCATGCCGCTATGACTAAAGAGTTAGTCATGATTTTAATCTGATACTTGTTCGAGTAAAATGTAGAGCTATCCAACAAGGGTGGCACATATCTCACCTTTAGCTTGACTGATGTCGTGTGGTAAAGGTACTGATGCAAGCATATATCAAGGTTCCGTGAAAATTTGATTTTGTATGCTTTCGGTGGTCAATATGTGCTACTAGGTACCGCTATTAATCAGTAAGCCGGAATGGGTTTTCGGTGACCAATTGTCGGTGTATGAACCTATCGGGTCACACACTTAAGGTGATGGATTAAGATACCTAACAAGAACTTGTTCTTGTGCAAGCGGGAGATTGAAGGAATTGTGCCCAAGACAATTCTGGGCAAATTGAAAGTTTCGATTTGGAATTGGAAGTTCAAATAATATTGCACATGTCGGAAGTTCTGATAAGGTGTCGAAAGTTTCAACATGGCTTAACCTACGAAGATTTTTCTATTTTTTGAACGAGTCGGGAGTTCCAATGGTGGATCAGAAGTTTCGATGTTCTGGGATCATCATAAGTACCAATGGGTCAGAAGTTCTGATTGTGTATCGAAAGTTTTGATAATTTCCAAAACTAAAACAGAGAGTCTAAATCAGGAGTTCTGATCTCATATTGGAAGTTCCGATGCAGGTGAACAGATTTGATCTGTTGGGCCTATTATCTTGGATTTGGGTCCAGGGTCCTAGCTCTATATAAAGGGAGGAGGAGGTCTTGGATATTAGATCAATTGCAGTTTAGATTAGATCTAAACCCTAGCCTCCACACTTCTCATCTCCTTTCATTCTTGATCTCAAGCGTTGAGATTGAGATTTCTCACGAGTTCTCACGAGTGGTGCTATCGCGTCGGCATGGGAACAATACTTCCATGTACGTGTGGACTCCTTAGAGTCGTTGCTCTAACAACGACACTCATCATCTTCTTCATGTGGACATCGCTGGTCTTTGCTGATTGGATCGGTGGAAACAGACAGAGCGAGACGAGGATAAGATAGGATGTGCTACCCCAACATCTTCTTCCACTGGACTAGTGTGTCCTGCATTAGAAGGTAACAATTCATGATCCTTCATGTGCATGGTTCTAGGGCTTGGTGGTGAAAATTTTGAATTTGCTGGCTAGCGTAGCTTCCCCATGTCCCAACAATATATAGATGATGTCATTCTAAAGTAAAGCAATACTCAATACCACATGATACGGGGTTGCCTGATCTTCTCATTGAGCTCGTCGTAGATGAATAACTTTGCAACTCTCCGACTGATCACCCGCTACCAATGCAACGAACTTGCAATCCTTATGAAAAATTATACGATCACACACCTGCATAACTTGCGAGACGTTGACGATCATCTGATTTTTCCCCTGCTTCCGATGCAACAAATCTCAACCCTATAGATACCTTAACACCACGCACTTGATTTCTACAATCTACTAATTCCCATTGCAATAAAAGGTTACACTTGATTTCATCGGTATGAAATCACGAGATCGGAGCAAAGTGGTGACACGTCCTTGATCAAAACAAAGAAGGACGTGGATACTAAAGAACGTGGACAACCATCAATCTGAACTCAAATTTAATTCATATTCAACCCAATCATAACAAGGTTGGTCACCTCTTTTATAGGGGTATAGAGGGGGTGCGGTCAAGATAAGAAAGTCTTGTTCTAATACAAAATATAATTCTGTTCTAATAAAATAAAAGAGTCCTGATATAATATATAATCCTACTCTAACTAGGAGTCCTACTTTAATACGAAGTCCTACATTAATACAAAATCCTAATTTAATTGAACTCTTATTCTAATTTCGAAATTTAAGTAGACACAAACTGAACTAGATACAAACTGACCCATTAATTGAGTTTGGCCATGCAAGTCCTCATCATCCTCCATCCCTTGAAAAAGCATCGCCTCGATGCATCAAAGTATTGGTGTCAAATCAGAAACATTGCAACTTGCTCACCAAGTAAACCTAGCAATCTGATACTGAATGATACGGGGTTGCCCAATCGACTCGTTGAGCTTGTCATACATGAATAACCTTACAACTCTCCGGCTGATCACCCGCTACCAATGCAATGAACTTGCAACCCTTGTGGAAAATTACACAATCACACACCTGGATAACTTGCGAGATGCTAACGATCATCTGGTTGTTCCCCTGCTGCCAATGCAATAGATCTCAACCCTATAGATATTGCAACACCACGCACTTGATTTCTGCAATCTACTAATTCCCATTTGAATAACAGATTACAATTGATTTCATCGGTAGCAAATCACCATATCACAGCAAAGTGGTAGCACATCCTTGATCAAAACAAAGAAGGACGTGGATACAAAAGAAGGCAGACATCCATCAATCTGATCTCGAATTTAATTCATATTCCACCCAGTCATAATAAGGTCGGCCATCTCTATTAATAGGGGTATAGAGGGGGTATGGTCAAGATAAAAAAGAGTCATGATCTAATACAAAATAGAATTCTAATCTAATAAAATAAAAGAGTCCTAATCTAATATGGAATCCTAATCTAACTAGTTGCCCTACTTTAATACAATGTCCTACATTAATACGAAGTCCTAATTTAATTAGGCTCTTATTCTAATTTTGAAATTTAACTAGACACGAACAGAACTAGATACAAACTGACCCATTAATTGAGTTTGGTCGTGCATGTCCTCATCAGCACGCGGACGGTCTGGGCTACCCATCGGACCCAAAAAGAAACAAGAAGGGGGATGCACGAGAGGGATCATGATCTGGTTCTTCAAGTTCTACAAAATAATAGAAAAGAAAGCTATTCAAAAGTGAAGGTTGAAATACAGTCAAGAACACCGAAGAATAGCAAGAGAGAAAAATGGGAAAATAACTTAGAATGTACCTCGGGAATAGAGGCGGTAGTCACCATTGAAATGCCTGACGGGTTTGAGGCCGACGGTGGAGATGAATAAGACGAAGGCATTGGCGCACGCGATCATGAGGGCAGCGGGACCAATATGAAGGATGCTTGCGGCGAGCTCAAGGGCGAGGTGAGAGTATTGTCGTATGTGCTTGGAGGTGTAAGAGAGAAGAAGGAAGCCGACAGATACTTATACGATAAGGGCGATGACTCGGTGGTTGAGTCCGGATGATCTCTACAGATCTGGTGGGCCCTATCCTGCAACATTCAACAAGATAGGTGATGACGAGGAAAATATTTCGAAGCGTCGGATCGGCCACAGGCCTGGGCTACGGAAATCAGATATTCAGCTATTATGTTCAGTAGTACCATTGTGAGACTGTGTGGGATGAAGCCTGATATGACGCAACAAGAGTAGATGCGTCGATCCAAGCGACATCATCCATCACAGTCCTCTATGGCCCGAAAGGAAAAAGGGATATAGAAGATAAGGGTTACCAGAGGAATATATAGCCTAAGTACGATACTTTGAAGAAGAAGAATAGGTTTAAGGGCACTAGAGAGCGAAAGGTTTTTCTGCTGATATGAACCCTGGAGGGACTTTTGATGCGACAGGGGCAGAAAGCCTTAAATGAGGTTATACTTTCAAAGCATTAATAGTGTCTATGCTTCGAAACTTGGGGGCATGTGTTGACGACACAAATTGGAAAAACCCGAGGCCCATCAGCGGTGCGGTGCGGTCAACAAAAGGTCAAGAAGGTCTTGTCAAGATTTGGTCAAAGAAGTCCGCTTATGTCATTCGTGCGACTAACGATGAGGGGCCGGTAGATAAAGATTCAAATTTAGGTATGATACTACTAGTATTAGGTGGAAGTACAAGGGACTATAAATATGTACATATTAGGTAGATGAGGAAGGAACACAACAAATCCAAAAACTACTCTCGGCACATCGCCAACCTTTCTTTCCTGATAGGTTATTCCTCTCTCACGGTGCTGCATCGCTCCGATCTCTAGCAAGAGGTAAGTTACTTCCAAACATGCATTGGTAGTTGTAGGACCGAAACGGGCGACTAGAGGGGGGTGAATAGGCGCCTCAACAAATTGTTTTGAACTGATGGTCTTTTCTAAACACCCAACGCTCCTCTCAATGAACAATTGGAAGCAAATTAAATATCACAGAAAAGTCCAAGATAAATTAGTGCTATCACTCTCCTGTCAGTTATGATATGATGTGATAGTTCTGAGAGATCACAAGCACTCAAATTAATATAGCCTTTAAAAACAATCGATGTCCTAATTGAAATGACACCCATTTAGAGTACACAAGGCAGATTAAAAACTACTCTCAAATCAAATGACATAAAAATAGGCATCCCTATGAGAACTCAGAAAAATCATGAAGCACATAGGGAACAATAACGATTCACGGATATTTAATTAAATGCTGAAAATAAATTGTTCTCGTATATAAATCAACAACCACTTGACATGCATAGAGATTACGAAATATATCAATAATCAATCATGGTGCAATTGAAAGTAAAGTACTAGAAGCAATTTAATTAAACACAAAGCATCTAGAATTAATCAACAGAAAAAGCATGTGGATTGAGATTGATTACTGTGCTTTCGCTCCTATTCTTGCGTGCAGTTTCTGCCGCCGCAAAGCACACAGCACCACCTGGCGCTTTGCATAGCCCGACGCGTCCTTGCGGAGCCACTAGTCACTGCCTCCTAGTTCACGCGACCGCGTCTTCTGTACACCAAATAAAATCGGCCACCGAGTCCTGCAGCCGATGGTGCCACCCCGTGGTCTCCATCCACACACCGACAGAACCCCACACCGCTTGAGCTTCACCCTGTACAAAATTAGGCCCCCTGGAAAAACCGGTTGCTTGTTCTGCGCTAAGAACAGAAGACCGGAGCTAAAAACACTATAGCTGCCAAGAAGAGATTTGCGGTGGAGACACAGGGAAGAACAGTAAAATCTCAGGAATGAAGATGACTAAAAACTCATACTTGGTAAATTGAACTCAGGATTTGTGATTTTTAATTTTAGGGACTAGGGGGCTTTTTATAGGCAATTCAAAAAGAGAAAAATGCGTAAATACCCATAAGATTTTTTACAGACTCGAAGGCTCACAGGGATAAAAATGTAAAAATTTATCTAAAGGTAGTTTGTCTCGATTTGAAGCTTTTGTAGCAACTACGGCTCAATTTCAGGATGCTTTGATCTTGATCTAACGGTTTTGAGCCGAAACTGACAAAGCGCTCTAGATCGTCGACACGTGTCACCAATCTACGAACTCAACTACCAGTAAGTCTCTCCCGCTATCGATCCATCGAGCCGTCTTGTCACTTGTACTGTCGTCCCTTTTCATTGACTTGGTTAACACATTGTCCCAATCATCTGAACATCCATGTCTTGCTCTATCTCGCCGTGTAAGCCTGAGGTCATCCTCAACTTCACCAAGCATACTTGACCGTCTGGCATCAAGCTCCCTACTTGACCCCGATCACCCGCCATTGTTAGTTGACTTGCATCTCAACCCAGCACAACATGAGACAAGCAAAACACCAATCTCCATGCAAAACACCCACTGATCCCATCAGTGAACCCAAATAACAAACACACACTCAAACTAATGTAACAAGCAAACTTGTCAATCACTCATCACAAAGATACAACCATAGTGCAATCCCACTTGGTTTCTCAATATCCCCCTTGATGAGTGCATTGACATCTCCCAAAAGAAACAAAGTTGAATGTTGATGTTCAGCGCACAAGTGACCATAAAAACTCATAAAAGAGCAAAAACATGTCACTTGATTTAAAAATTACAAATGATCCTCCCTTTTGATAGAAGCAAGACACTATTTCTCCTCCTTTGGAAACGCAGGCATCAAGGTGATAAAAATGATGCCAAGAGAAATATGAGGGTGAGTGCATATGCAAGCTTCCAAAAAATGATTAGTAGCAATTATAGTACAAAACAAGCATTTGTCTTGAATATTATCTAAAAGTACTGCATGATAAACTCATATGAATCATATCCAATAAAAAGCAAATGCAAGCATTTTCAGATTTTAGCAAATAAAAGCATCACCACTCAGACTAGTATACTAGACAAGGTAAAGCATGGAATGCAAAAGCTAGCAAATACTATCTAGACATGCACAGTCACATAACATGGAGCTTCAGCAAACTTGTGATTATGCAATAATTTCAAGCTTTTCTCATTTTTTTGTAGTGCTAGGGGTTATTTTCATATCAACCTTATGTTAACCGACTAAGCTAAGCCTAGATCAAGAAACGACCATCAAAAGCTTAAAACATTAGTCATGGCATACACTACATTGTCCCAGTTCATACCAAAGTGATATGGCAAGCATTCTAAATCTTTGCACAAGCATGGATATCAATTTCATGATTTTTATCAATTTTTAGTACAAGATTTACATGAAAAGCATTTAAATGTTCAAGTTGCATGTTTGCATCCAAGTGTAAAGGACTTAGCTACCAGACATGTAAAAGATAGCAAAAGCATTTAGCCTACTCATGCTAATTACCAGACTAAGAAGTGATCGTGTTTTAATTTTCAGAATTAAAAGCCATACTCATGACAGATATCGGACATATTCAACAGAGCAAAATCATCATGATTAAAGACAGTAATTCAAATGCATATACAGGCAATTACATGTAAAATCAGTTAATCATATGATAGAAACTTATGCAATAACACACAACTCCCCCTCACAAAATGTCATAGGGATGACAAACACCAAGCTCTCCTCTCAAAAATGCAAATCGAGAAGCATCAAGAGGCTTGGTAAAAATGACTGCAAGCTGGTTCTTGGTATCAACATATCTCAATTCAATATCACCCTTCTCATTAGGGTCTCTCAAAAAGTGACAACGCACATCAATGTGTTCGGTTCTAGAATGTTGAAATGGGTTGTTGGCTAGACTAATGGCACTAGTGTTATCACCAAAAAGTGGAACACCCTTAAAATCCAACCAAAAATCCCGCAAAGTAAAAACCATCCACAAAATCTATGAGCAACAGCAAGTAGTAGCTACATACTCAGCCTCAGCTGTAGACTGCGCAACGGTAGATTATTTGCGAGAAGACCAACAAACAAGAGAGGAACCTAGAAAATGACAAGTACCAGAATTACTTTTCCTATCAATTCTACACCCAGCAAAATTGGCATCAGAAAAATCTCGAAGGCATAAAGAAGATGATGCAGAATACCAAATGCCAAATTCAATACTATGTTTTAGGTACCTCAGTATGGGTTTTACCACTTGACGAAGTGACGCTCTGGGTGAAGCCTAAAAATGAGCGCATAGACATACTGTGAAGTGTATGTCCTGCCTCGTAGCCATTAAGTAGAGGAGGGAGCCGATCATGCTCCGGAACTCCTTCCGATCCACCTCTTCTCCATCTTCATCCGGGTCAAGTGCTACTAACGTAGCCATCGGAGTGGCAAGCACCTTCGCATTGCTCATGTCAAAGTGCTTCAATAGGTCCTTGGTGTATTTTGTCTGATGTACAAAAGTACCTTTTTTGCTTTGCTTGATTTTCAAACCATGGAAGAAGGTCAGCTCGCCCATCATTGACATCTCGAACTCCCTGCTCATAGAATCAGCAAACTCAGCAACAAGAGTACGAGAAGGGCCACAAAAAATAATATCATCAACATATGTCTGAACAAGGAGAAAATATTTGCCATGCTTCAGAGTAAACAAGGTTTTGTCAATAGAGCCCATTTTGTACCCTTGCTCAAGCAAAAACTTCCTAAGTCAGTCATACCAAGCCCTAGGATCTTGCTTGAGCCCATACACAGATTTGTAAATATTAAAGACTCTATGGGGGTACTTGTTCAAAGCCTAGGGGTTGTCTAACATAAAAATCCTCTCCTATGAAACCATTAAGAAAAACACTTTTAATATCCATTTGATAAAGCTTGAAACCATGAGAAGATGCAAAAGCAAGCAAAATCCTAATGGCCCCAAGTCGAACTACAGACCAATCCTCCTCCTATTTGTTTTTTAAAATCCATTTTGTGTCAATCATATGAATGTTAGGGGTGGATCTATGATAACCTACACTTGGTTTCTATCAAAGTTTTCTAACTCATGCATGGCATTGATCCAACTCGAATCAGATAAAGCATGACTAACATCTAATGGCACAAAGGAGGCAACGAATGCAGAATCAATAAAGTGAGCATGAGATCGAGTTACCCTTTCATCTAGCTCACCGATGATCTGCTTAGGAGGATGCATCTTTTGAATGTGCGGTGAAGCTTCTCGATGAGATGTAGCCTCCCCCTCAACTCTTGTTGGAGAGTGGTCAAAGATGACCGAAGTCGAAGCAGATGCTTTCGGACCTCTTGCCAAAGTAGTCGATGTCGGGTCCACTTTAGGGATTGTTGTAGTAGGAGGTAGAGGATCATCCTCAAGGCCTTCACATTATTTATGATCTTCTTCTTCAAAGATGGTCTCATTCATATCTTTTTCACTGGCAATCTCAAAAGAAGTAACACCTGGGGTTGATTCATCAAAAGTCACATCACATGACTCGATGACAGTGTTAGTCTCAAGATTAAACACACGATATGAATGACCATGAGTGGAATAACCCAAAAAGATCCCATTTGAAGATTACGACTCAAATTTGTCCAAATTCCCACGTTTTAGGATAAATCACCGAAAACCAAATACTCGAAGATGAGTAACCTTGGGCTTTCTCCCAAAACGCAGCTCATGTGAAGTCAAATTCAAAAGTGAGCGCAGAAAGATCCGGTTGGAGATGTAACAAGCAGTGTTTATGGCCTCATCCCAAAACCTTTTAGGAGTCCTATGCTCATTGAGCATCTTCCTAGCCATCTCCACCAGAGTGCGATTCTTTCTCTCAACAACTCCATTCTATTGAGGAACCCGCAGAGCAGAAAATTAATGTTCTATGTCGCGCTCAAGGCAAAAGTCAACAAAGAAACTATTCTTGAACTCAGTGCCATTATCACTTCTAATTGCTTTCAACGCACCAGGGAGTTCAGTGAATTGTCTCAAAGCTAAGCTCCGAAAGTGTGAAAACACTTCGTCCTTGCTTGCAAGAAAGTAGACCCAAGATTACTGAGAGTAGTCATCCACCACGACAAGGACATACCATTTTCCACCTAAAGAACTAACCTGAGATGGACCTATAGTGTCCATATGGAGAAGTTCTCAAAGTTGTTCTGTCATCACCACATTGATTGGTGAATGAGAGGCGGCAACCATCTTTCCATGTAGACAAGGAGAACAAACAAGATTCTTCTCAAACTTGAGCTTGGGCAATCCTCGGATCAGACTTAGGGAACTCAGATGACCAAGCAAGTCAAATCTCATATGCCCTAGTCTCCCATGCCACATACAGAGCTCAGAAGAAGGTCCAACAATAAGGCAATGAGAAGAATTAAATGACTCAGAAAAATAAGCTCCGAAGACTCTCCCTATTCTTGAGATCTTACAAACCAAAGCGCTAGAAGAATCGAGCACTTGTGAAGTATCGCGTCTAAAACACACTTCCAAGCCCTCATCAAGCAACTAAGATACAGAAAGGAACTTGTATCCCAATTCTCAACCAAAGTGACATCTTTGATAATAAAATTTTCATTAATTCTAATCATACATGTGCCTATCACTCTGCTCCTCAGATTGTTGGCGAAGGTGATGTGCTCATGTCACTGGGTCGAGGTGAGGCTGGAGAACCATGATGTCTTCTCGGTCATGTGATGTGAACAACTGGAATCCATGATCCACTTGTCCTCCAAGCCTCTGTCTGCTGCCTCAGATGAGTCTAGCTCATTGCCGCTGTGGATGTTGTTGGCCATGAAGCAAAGGCCGGTGAAGTCTATCATTTTCTTATCCTTCTTCTCCTCCTTCTTTGGAGGCTCCTCCTCATCAGAGCTGGGCTCCTCACTCGACGGTCAGTTGAAGTCACTGAGGGCTGCCATGAAAGCTCTGGAAGCAGCCTTGGCAGCTCTGTTGGCAAGTTTGTCTCGGTTCTTCTTGAAGAAGGGATTCTTGTCCCTCTTCTGGTACCTGTGATCATTTTCATCTTTCTTTTTCAAATTAGGGCAATTAGCTTTAATATGAGAACGATATCCGCATTCAAAACATCCCTGGTAGCCTCCTTTCCTCCAATCTTGTCTATCATTATATAATCAGGTGAACTTCTTGACAATGAGAAACTTCTTAACAATAAGAGCAAGGTCCTCATCATCCAAAGTGTCCACCAACTCTTTAGTGACAGATACCAAAGAAGACAAGACAAGGTCCTTCGAGTCGCCTTGTCACTTGCACTAGCCTCCCTTTCGGCTGACTTGGTTAACATTGTCCCGATCATCTGACCATCCATGTCTTGCTCTATCTCACTGTGTATGCCTGAGATCGTCCTCAACTTTACCCGGCATCCTTGACCGTCTTGCATCAAGCTCCCTGCTTGACCCCGATCACTCGCCGTTGACAGCTGACTCATATCTCAACCTTGCACAACATGAGACAAGAAAAACACGAATCTCCATGCAAAACACCCATTGATCCCATCAGTGAACCCAAACAACAAACACACGCTCAAACCAATGTAACAAGCAAACTTGTCAATCACTCATCATAAAGATAAAACCACAGTGCAACCCCACTTGGTTTCTCAATCTCCCCCTTGATGAGTGCATTGACATCTCCCAAAAGAAACAAAGTTGAATGTTGAAGTTCAGCGCACAAGTGACCATAAAAACTCATAAAAGAGCAAAAACATGTCACTTGATTTAAAAATTCTCTCCCTTGACAAATGATCCTCCCTTTCGATAGAAGCAAGACACTATTTATCCCCCTTTGGAAACGCAGGCATCAAGGTGATAAAAAATGTTGGACCGGAATCGGCGACCAGAGGGGGGGTGAATGGGAGCTTTTAAAATTTCGGGCTAAAAACTTAGCCTTCGGTTCTGTTCTGTCTTCTGCGGAACAGGCTTCGAACACAACCTTCGAAGGTCTGGTTCGGAGGTACTTCGACAGCTCCGAACACAGGCTTCGCAGGAGCAAAAGTTCGAAGCCAAGAAGACTTCGCTCCACTAACAACCCTCGAAAATCTACTCTGCTAAGTCAGTGCAGGCTCCGCACACGAGGTGCTTCGAGCAGGCTTCGCACTTCACCCTTCGCAAGAGTGGACAGCCCTCTGAGGACTTCGACCAAGTACTTGGCGACAGCAACGGGTGCTGGGCTTCGTACCCGAAGGTCTACACGCACACGCAAATGGACTACGCTAAGGGCTTCGCCACAAGAAGCACTACGGGAACAGAACAGGGCTTCGCTAGTAAGCAGCGAGGTCTTGCCTCGTGTTACACAGAGCGACAGCACACTGTAAAACACACTTCGCGATAAAAACACCCTTCGCCAAGACAGGCTTCGGTGAACTAAAACTAGCGAAGTATGCAATACGAGCTCAAGCAAAAGCACACAGAAGCAGGGCTTCGCCGCTTGAACAAGGAACACAAAATGTATTGAACTCAGAATGAATACAGTGAGGTCTGTCTACAGGAGCTCAACAGTAAATGCTCAAAGTGTTAAATGTTTCCTACCGAGCCCCCATATTTATAGCCCACGGCTTCATCCTAAGGAAGTGACTACTTTACCCCTAGGGTTTACAACAGATTTGTCTCTATAGAACTAAGGGGTACAAAAGGTAGTCCACCTTTATTTTGGAGGCTTCTCTGTCAGCTGCAGAGGGGACAGTGTCAGCCTTTTTCAGAACAGACAGTGTCAGCCTTTACAGAGTTGACTTCTGGAACCTCCCTTCGCACCCGAAGGTGCGGTAGCTTCGGCGAGAAGCCTGCAGCCTGATGGCCTTCGCTCCGCCGAAGAAGTCCTTCGATACAGTGACGGTTTTGAGCCGAAGCCGTCAAAGCCCTTGGGCCTTCGCACCACCACCTCCGGAGTGGATCACCACGGCTTCGCAGCTACTCCGAGCTCGAACACCGTCCGTCCGTGTACCGAAGCCATGCATGGCCGAAGCACCTCAAGTCATCCTCACTCCGAAGCCTCACCTTCGGAGTACCACCCTTCGAAGTCCCTCCTTCGTCCAAGGCCTCCGCATGAAGCATTCCATGAGCACTCCGTCGCAGTGCCTCTTCCCGAGCACACTCCTCGACGAGCCTCACCCGGACAATGCCTTCGATGCGCCTCGACTTCTGAGACCTTCGTCGGGTAACCTTCGAGTGTCTCCCTCCGGAGCACACTTCGAACTCCTTGCCTCCGCAGAGGACTTGGTCCACCAACTCCGAAGTCACTCCATCCGGAGTACCTTCGAAGTGCCTCACCTCCGAGGACTTGTCTCGGAGTACCTTTAGCCGGAGCCACGCTCCGCACTCTCTGCCTTCACCTGGCACGACTCGACCCGAGGACCGACCCGGACCACCTTCGCAGCCACCGTGACGGAGCTCCCCGCTCCCCTGGCATCAAGCCACCCGCTTGACCCAGGTTCACCCGGCTCGAACCCTGTCCGTCGCCTCCGAAGTCCCTGCGCACCACCGACAAGCAAACAAGTGTATCCAGTACTCCGGAGACCTCTCCGGGTTAGCAACCTCCGGTACACACTCCGGTGTACCGCCCAAAGTACTGAAGCCATCGGTACGAACCCTGTCATCGTGTACTGCCGGACCCCTCCGACAGGTACACTCCGCTGCACAGCTGCAGCAAGCAAACACCGAACACACTCCGGTGACACACCTCCGAACACCCTTCGGAGGTACCACCTCCGAAGCCCCTTCGGAGGTACCCTTCGAACAGAGGGTAAATAATCCTGTCAATCACTCATCACATACACCGAAACCACCCTTGGTTTCTCAATCTCCCCCTTGATGAGTGCATTGACAACCAAATTGAAGTTCAAGAAAATGTAAAAGTTTTCAGCACACAAGTGACCATAAAAACTCAAAAAGAGCCAAAGCATGTCACTTGATAAAAGAAATTTTCTCCCCCTTTGTAAAAGAGTAAAAGCCCCTTCGGCAAAACTCCCCTTTGATAAAAACTCCCCCTGAGTTGAGCAAATTTTTCTCCCCTTTTATGTCAACAATCTCTCCCCCTATAGAAATTATGCCTTCTAGCGGCAGAGAACATAGGAAATCTCTCCCCCTTTGGCAATGCAAGCATCAAGGAGCATGTAAAAAGATGCAAAGCTTCGAAATGAATAGAATTGCAAAGACATATAATGCAAAAATATGCCAACAGTAACATCAATGATCATGTGCTCAGCTTAATTTAACAGTCTGTGAAACAAGATGATGGCATGTGATTTTGTCATTTGTGAGATAAAAGCATCACCACTTAATCATAGCAGCTAGACATATGAAGGCAAGGACTGCGCAAAGCTAACAAGTTCTACCCTAGACAGACAAGTCTTGTTCAAAAGGAGCTGTGAAAGCAAACTTGATGAGCAATTAATTTTGTTGTTCTTTTTCTTAATGCCAGGGGTTATTTGTTTGTCCACCTTATACTTTCCAATCAGGCCAAGCCTAGGCATGAAAGCCATCTGAAGCTTAAGGCGGTGATTTTGGCATACACTACACTATTCCAGTTCAGACCAAAGTGCAATGGTAAGCAGTCTAGAATAGAGTAGTGCGACAAAGAAACCCTCCTGGATCTTTTCTGTTCATTTAAACCAGGCAAATCATGGATTTTGACTTTGATTTAGATGAATAAGTTATTTTGATGAATATCCATGAATAAAGAACACAATTTTCAAGTTGCAAATTTTAGCATCCAAAGAACAGTGTCTTGCTGTCAAGTAGATAAAAGATAGCTAAAAGCAGACCAGCCTAAACAAGCTAGATACAAGATTATGCGGTGAGCAAGTTTTGATTTTTAGAAAATAAAACATCATGCATAATCAATGTTCCAGACATATTTCATAGAGCTGAGCTGACATGATTTCTTTGAATTAAAAGCAGGCATATAATAGCAAAAGATGTAAGTGCAATTCCACACATAATGAGCATATGCAAGACAATTAAAATCAGCTCCCCCTCACACAATGCCGTAGGGATGACAAATACCAAGTTCCCCACGCAAGTAAGCAAACCGAGAAGCATCGAGGGGTTTTGTAAAAATATCGGCAAGCTGGTGTTGGGTATCAACATATTGAAGTTCAATATCACCCTTCTCATTGTGATCTCTGAGAAAATGATACCGTACATCAATGTGTTTGGTTCTGGAGTGCTGAACCGGGTTGTTTGCAATACAAATAGCACTAGTGTTATCACAGAAAAGTGGAACACTCTTATAATCTAACCCGAAATCCCGCAAAGTGGAAACCATCCACAAAATCTGAGAGCAACAGCTAGCTGCAGCAACATATTCGGCCTCAGCCGTTGATTGTGCAACACTAGACTGTTTGCGGGAAGACCAGCAAACCAGAGACGTACCCAGAAAATGACAAGTACCAGAGGTACTCTTCCTATCAATTCTACACCCAGCAAAATCCGCATCTGAAAAACCTCTAAGACATAAAGATGAAGACGATGAATACCATATGCCAAATTCAAGGGTGTGTTTGAGATACCTTAAGATGCGCTTTACCGCTTGGCGGTGCGAAGCTCGTGGCGAAGCCTGAAAACGAGCGCACAGACACACTGCGAAGTGTATGTCCGGCCTCGTGGCAGTCAAGTATAGGAGGGAGCCGATCATGCTCCGAAATTCCTTCTGATCTACAGCTTCTCCATCTTCGTCAGGGTCCAATGCTACCGAAGTAGCCATTGGAGTGGCGAGGGGCTTCGCATCGGACATGTCGAACTTCTTGAGCAGGTCCTTGGTGTACTTTGTCTGGTGGACAAAAGTACCTTGTTTGCTTTGCTTGATTTGCAAACCAAGGAAAAAGGTGAGTTCACCCATCATTGACATTTCAAATTCCCTGCTCATGGTATCTGCAAACTCGGCAACCAAAGCATGAGAAGAGCCACCAAAGATGATATCATCCACATAAATCTGAACTAGGAGGAAATCTTTGCCATGCTTGAGAGTAAACAAAGTTTTATCAACAGAGCCCATCAAATACCCTCGCTCAAGCAGAAAAGACTTAAGTCTATCATACCAAGCCCGAGGGGCCTGCTTGAGTCCATAAAGAGCCTTATGAAGTTTAAGGACTTTATGTGGGTACTTGGGGTTTTCAAAACCAGGGGGTTGTTTTACATAAACATCTTCACCTATGAAGCCATTAAGAAAAGCACTTTTGACATCCATTTGATAGAGTTTGAATCCCCGGGATGTCGCAAAGGCAAGCAAAATCCTAATGGCCTCAAGGCGAGCAACAGGTGCAAAAGTTTCAGTAAAATCAATCCCTTCTAGTTGAGAAAAGCCCTGAGCTACAAGTCTAGCTTTATTTCTAACAATTGTTCCATCCTCCCCTTGTTTATTTTTAAAAATCCATTTTGTTCCAATGAAATGAACATTAGGTGGAGGATCAACTAAAGTCCAGACTTGGTTTCTTTCAAAATTCTCAAGCTCTTCATGCATGGCATTGATCCAACTAGAATCAGAAAGTGCATGACTAACATCTAAGGGCTCGAAAGAAGCAACAAAAGCAGCATTAGTAAAATGAGCGTGAGAACGTGTTACCCTTTGATCAAGCTCACCAATGATCTGCTCGGGAGGGTGCATCCTTTGAACATGATGTGGAGCCTCGCGGCGGGATGCAGTCTCCCCCTCAACTTGTGCGTTGGAGTGGTCCAAGATGACCGATGTTGAGGTAGTCGCTTCGGGACCTCGTGCCGAAGTAGTTGAAGCGGGGTCTGCTTCGGGGGTTGATGTCGAGGGTAGTAGGGGATCATCCTCGAATTCTCCGGGATCTTCGTCTTCGAATAAAGTCTGTTCCATGTCGTGTTCATTTGCCTGTTCAAAAGCAGAACTAACAGAGGGGGTTGATTCATCAAAAGTCACATCACATGACTCGATGACAGTGTTAGTTTCCAAGTTATAAACACGATAGGAATGACCATGAGTTGTATAGCCCAAAAAGATCCCGTCAGAAGATCGCGACTCAAATTTATCCAAGTTACCACGTTTTAGGATAAAGCAGCGACAGCCAAAAACTCGAAGATGAGTAACCTTGGGCTGTCTCCCAAAACGCAGCTCATAAGATGTCAAATTTAAAATTGAGCGCAAGAAAATTCGGTTTGAGATGTAACAAGCAGTGTTCATGGCCTCAGCCCAGAATTTTCTAGGAGTCCTATGCTCATCAAGCATCGTCCTAGCCATCTCAACCAAAGTGCGGTTTTTCCTCTCAACAACACCGTTCTGTTGAGGAACCCGCGGAGCAGAGAATTGATGTTCTATGCCATGCTCCATGCAAAAATCAACAAAGAGACTATTTTTGAACTCGGTGCCATTATCGCTTCGAATGAATTTTAATGCACCAGGGAGTTCAGTGAAAAGTCTCAAAGCCAAGCTCCGAAAGTGTGAAAACACTTCATCCTTGCTGGCAAGAAAGAAGACCCAAGAGTAGCGAGAGAAATCGTCGACAATTACTAGAACATACCACTTCCCGCCTAAAGAACTAACCCGAGAAGGACCTACAGTGTCCATATGGAGAAGTTCTCCGGGCTGTTCAGTCATCACAGTGGTGACTGGCGAATGAGAAGCGGCAATCATTTTTCCATGTCGACATGGAGCGCAAACTAAATTCTTCTCAAACTTGAGCTTGGGCAATCCTCGGATCAGACCTAGGGCGCTCAGACGAGCGAGCAACTCAAAGCTCATATGCCCTAGTCTCCTATGCCACTTCCAAAGCTCAGAAGTCGAATGTGCAACAAGACAATGAGAAGAACCAGACGATTCTGAAAAATCAGCTCCAAAAACTCTCCCAACCCTAAAGATCTTACACACCTCAACGCCATCTGAATTGAGCACTTGCGAAGTATCGCGATGAAATCGCACTTCGAAGCCCTCATCAAGCAACTGAGATACAGACAGCAAATTGTATCCCAGATTTTCAACCAAAGCAACATCTTTGAGAGTGAAGTTCGTGTTAATCCTTACCACACCTTTACCTTTCACTCTACTCCTTCGATTGTTTCCGAAGGTGATATGTTCCCTTTGCTTGGTTGTGGTGAGGCTGGAGAACCAATTTGCATCTCCGGTCATGTGGCGCGAACAACCGGAGTCCATGATCCACGTGCCCTCCAAGCCTTGACCTGTCGCCTACACATGATGAAAACGTCTCGATCGCTCAGTGCTGGGGTGAGTAAAATAATGACGAGGCATCCAGCACTGAGTGACACGAGTAGTAGGCACAGTAGAAGTAGACGGTCTACGCACATAAAAATCAGAATGATGCAAAGTGCGAGGTCTACCTACATGCAAAGAACGAAAAGCATGTAGAGGTCTCCTACTCTGACGAGGTACAAACCTACTCGCCCGAGGTCTACCACCATATGGAACATGGTGAACACCTTGAGGAGCAAAACCTCTCCGAGAAGCACGAGGAGCCTCTAAAACAGGACGAGAGTAGAACTCAGACTCATGCATACCTAAAGATGGGTAATGCATGTCCTGATAGCTCATCGCCTGTGCACGTCGCTCATCCTTGATGCGACGGAAACAGAAACCAATCAAATGACCCGCCCGCTGACAATAAGAACAGTGAAACACTCTCCTGGGGGCACTCTCATGGGTCACAGGAGCAATTCTCACAGGCTCCTTGGGTTTCTTCTGAGTGGTTTTCTTGGGAGGATTTTTCTTGATAGGAGGTGTGGTTTTCTTTGGTGGATGGGTAGGCCTTTTGGCTGATGGGGTGTCCAACACAGCTCTCTCTTTCTCTAGGGTGGTGGGAGAGGTGAAAATAGTCTTGGTCTTACTGTCTGAAGCTATCCTCTCAAAACCCAAACCTAGAGCTACCCCGGCTCTGTCAGCACACAACTTGGTCTTGGCCAAGAGCAAATCCATCCTACCCTTCCCCTCAGTGCATTTGTTCACCACAGAGAGAAGGTATTCATTTTCGGACATGAGGTTTTCAGCTCGCTCTCTGACAGTGCCTAGCTGGTCCTTAAGGGTAATGCAAGTGTCACAAACAGGTTGCACATCCTTAGAACTACCGGCCCTCTCCAATCTAGCCTCTAAATCATGCACATGCTTATCACGTAAATTAATGCTATCGCGTAATAAAGAGCAGTTCATGCAATCAATAATTTCATGAGGTCTAGAGTCCACCTCCAAAAGCTGCTTCTGTGCAGTCTCAAGCTCAGAAAGAGTTTGAGCATGAACAGAACGCAACTGAGCAAGCTCACTCATGACAACAGAACATGATTCACAATCAGCATCATCATATTTAGACTTAAGCATGGCATATTCAGTAGATACAGATTCTAGCCTAAGTCTAAGGTCTTTTCTTTCTCTAGCGGCTTGCACAAGCAATCTATCCTGACCTAGCACAACTTCATTCAGCTCATCTAATTTAATTAGAAGCTGGTCAGATGATAGGTTTACCTCAGATGAGTCAAGCTCATCGCCGCTGTGATCGCTGTCGGCCATGAAGCAAAGGCCGGTGAAGTCACGTCCCTTCTTGTCCTTCTTGTCCTCCTTCCTTGGGGACTCCTCCTCCTCAGAGCTCGACTCCTCAGTTGAGGAAGTGTCGATGTCGCTGAGAGCAGCAACAAAGGCTCTGGAAGCGGCCTTGGCTACTTTCTTAGCCATCTTGCCGCGCTTGCCCTTCACAAAGGGCTTCCTCTCCTTTTTGTGGAATTTGGGGCGGTCACTCTCATCTCTCTTTTTGACCTTGGGGCAATTGGCCTTAATGTGAGAGGTGTCGCCACATTCATAACAGCCACTAAAACCACTTCTCCTCTGATCCCGTCTCTCATGATGAAAGCGGGTGAACCTCCGGGCAATGAGAGCAAGCTCATCATCAGCTAGAGAATCCACCTGCTCCTTTGTGACGGAGACCAGGGAGGACAAAGCAAAACCATCTGCAAGAACACAAGTGCCTGATGTGCTTGGTTCTGCAGTGGTGCCACGGCTAGTGCTAGAAACCAATGCCAATGGCTGTGGCAAAGAGCTTCTGTGCACTGCAAGAGATGCCTTGGCAATCTCTGTGGACTTCAGCTTGCTAAAGAGCTCATCACAGGTCAATGTGTCATAGCCTGTGGACTCCTCAATGCTGGATATCTTCACCTCCCATATGCTACGGTCAAGAGCATAGAGAAGCTTGATAGCCCTGTCGTGATCACTGTAAGCAAGCGTCCCGTTGGATCGCAAGTTACTCACTATCGCGTCAAAACGAGAAAACATGGCATCTATAGATTCACCAGGTGCCTGCACAAACAGCTGATACTGTTGATTGTAGGTGCTTTGGCGCCTGGCCTTGATCTGAGCAGAGCCCTCATGAAAGACAGTGAGTGTTGTCCAAATTTCCCTAGCAGTCCTAAGGTGCTGCACCCTGTCAAACTCACTCCGACTCAAACCTATGAACAGTATGTTCCTTGCCTTCGAGTTGGCAATGTACTGATCTTTTTCGGTTTGAGTGGTGCGGGTATCAGGGATGGAGTATTGTGAGTCCACAATCTCCCAAATTGCATTTCCTTGGCTTAACAAGTAAGCCTCCATGCGCACCTTCCAGTATGCAAAGTCTGTCCCATCGAACAGAGGAATTTTACTGCCTCTATCCATGTCGCCAACAGATCACAAAACCGGTTAAGGTCAACTGGTGATCTTAACCTGCTCTGATACCAATTGTTGGACCGGAATCGGCGACCAGAGGGGGGGTGAATGGGAGCTTTTAAAATTTCGGGCTAAAAACTTAGCCTTCGGTTCTGTTCTGTCTTCTGCGGAACAGGCTTCGAACACAACCTTCGAAGGTCTGGTTCGGAGGTACTTCGACAGCTCCGAACACAGGCTTCGCAGGAGCAAAAGTTCGAAGCCAAGAAGACTTCGCTCCACTAACAACCCTCGAAAATCTACTCTGCTAAGTCAGTGCAGGCTCCGCACACGAGGTGCTTCGAGCAGGCTTCGCACTTCACCCTTCGCAAGAGTGGACAGCCCTCTGAGGACTTCGACCAAGTACTTGGCGACAGCAACGGGTGCTGGGCTTCGTACCCGAAGGTCTACACGCACACGCAAATGGACTACGCTAAGGGCTTCGACACAAGAAGCACTACGGGAACAGAACAGGGCTTCGCTAGTAAGCAGCGAGGTCTTGCCTCGTGTTACACAGAGCGACAGCACACTGTAAAACACACTTCGCGATAAAAACACCCTTCGCCAAGACAGGCTTCGGTGAACTAAAACTAGCGAAGTATGCAATACGAGCTCAAGCAAAAGCACACAGAAGCAGGGCTTCGCCGCTTGAACAAGGAACACAAAATGTATTGAACTCAGAATGAATACAGTGAGGTCTGTCTACAGGAGCTCAACAGTAAATGCTCAAAGTGTTAAATGTTTCCTACCGAGCCCCCATATTTATAGCCCACGGCTTCATCCTAAGGAAGTGACTACTTTACCCCTAGGGTTTACAACAGATTTGTCTCTATAGAACTAAGGGGTACAAAAGGTAGTCCACCTTTATTTTGGAGGCTTCTCTGTCAGCTGCAGAGGGGACAGTGTCAGCCTTTTTCAGAACAGACAGTGTCAGCCTTTACAGAGTTGACTTCTGGAACCTCCCTTCGCACCCGAAGGTGCGGTAGCTTCGGCGAGAAGCCTGCAGCCTGATGGCCTTCGCTCCGCCGAAGAAGTCCTTCGATACAGTGACGGTTTTGAGCCGAAGCCGTCAAAGCCCTTGGGCCTTCGCACCACCACCTCCGGAGTGGATCACCACGGCTTCGCAGCTACTCCGAGCTCGAACACCGTCCGTCCGTGTACCGAAGCCATGCATGGCCGAAGCACCTCAAGTCATCCTCACTCCGAAGCCTCACCTTCGGAGTACCACCCTTCGAAGTCCCTCCTTCGTCCAAGGCCTCCGCATGAAGCATTCCATGAGCACTCCGTCGCAGTGCCTCTTCCCGAGCACACTCCTCGACGAGCCTCACCCGGACAATGCCTTCGATGCGCCTCGACTTCTGAGACCTTCGTCGGGTAACCTTCGAGTGTCTCCCTCCGGAGCACACTTCGAACTCCTTGCCTCCGCAGAGGACTTGGTCCACCAACTCCGAAGTCACTCCATCCGGAGTACCTTCGAAGTGCCTCACCTCCGAGGACTTGTCTCGGAGTACCTTCAGCCGGAGCCACGCTCCGCACTCTCTGCCTTCACCTGGCACGACTCGACCCGAGGACCGACCCGGACCACCTTCGCAGCCACCGTGACGGAGCTCCCCGCTCCCCTGGCATCAAGCCACCCGCTTGACCCAGGTTCACCCGGCTCGAACCCTGTCCGTCGCCTCCGAAGTCCCTGCGCACCACCGACAAGCAAACAAGTGTATCCAGTACTCCGGAGACCTCTCCGGGTTAGCAACCTCCGGTACACACTCCGGTGTACCGCCCAAAGTACCGAAGCCATCGGTACGAACCCTGTCATCGTGTACTGCCGGACCCCTCCGACAGGTACACTCCGCTGCACAGCTGCAGCAAGCAAACACCGAACACACTCCGGTGACACACCTCCGAACACCCTTCGGAGGTACCACCTCCGAAGCCCCTTCGGAGGTACCCTTCGAACAGAGGGTAAATAATCCTGTCAATCACTCATCACATACACCGAAACCACCCTTGGTTTCTCAAAAAATGATGCCAAGAGAAATATGAGGGTGAGTAGTGTTGAGGCTTTATTAGTTAAAACCATAGTGCAACCCCACTTGGTTTCTCAGTAGTAGTGTTGAGGCTTTATTAGTTAAGTCTGACATCTTACTCTGTTATCAATCATGTTGTATCAGGTGTGTGGTTTAGATTAGATATCATATTTTGAGGCTTCATCGGTTAAGTCTAACATCTTGTTCTATTGTATCTAATTTATGTTCTACATCATTCATCTGAATAAAGTATGTCTGATATGTTAAAATATTATGAGTCAGTCATGATTTAACTATTGTCTTGGTTAGGTCCGATCTTGCTGTTATGATGATTTAATAGTATGGGCGCATCTTTTGGTATACAAGATTGAGGTTCTATCAGAGTATAATCCGATAGGTTATCTTTAATTCCATGTTACATCTCATAGACATCGGGGATTATCATTTGGTCCAAGTGCATAGCGCAATCGCTTGCCCGATCATCTACCCGATGGTGTGGGTTTTACGTATCAGCTGATCGCTTAATTGGCCCCGATGGTCCGACTCTTGTTTTGTGTCATCTGAGGGGCCTAGAGACGTATCTCCCGTTATAAGGAGGGATAAATTCCATATTGACCGCTCACATCCCACGACATTTTTCATAACACACCTAAAAACAACCATTATGGCTACCGAGTTACGGAATAGTGTTAGGACATATCTAAGTGTGCCGCTATGCATTCTAGAATTAAATGATGATCTCAAGCCTAAGGACACTACCGATACACCATTTGAGATGGCAACTAATCGCACATTACAATAACAATACAAGCAATATCTCAAGTGGGTCTATCCAACACCATGTTCTCCAACAAGTGTTCACATCTCTGAATTGACATTCTCATGTCTATGATCCATGAAACATGATCATCAATAAGCCAGAAATAGAGGATGAGCAAGGGAAATTCGGCTAGCAATAAAGGCAGGCCAAAATCTAATCCTAAACTGATTTGGCATGGAGTAAAATATGAAGGAATAATGGGATTTTTGGCTAGTTATAAAGCCAAGCCAAAATCTCTTCCTAAACATTCCCAAAATGTCCAAAACATTACTTTATTACATGATGCTATTCCATTATATGGTCGCATATCATTCTTTTATTTGTTTCCATTTTTTGGAGCGTCCTTCCGTGATATTTGTCATGAAAATATATGCTTGATGTGTTTCCAAATCATTAGTTGATCACCAATCAACTTCCATGATAATAGAAGAGTTCCATATGCACGCATCAGTTGTTTTGAACCGTGTAAATATTTCTATAATTGAAAATAAAACCATCTCATGATGAAGCATCCTTAGCTCAAATATATAAAATGTAAATATAATATAGAATGCATGCACATTATGTTGTTTATAGTAAAGCATAAGCATGGTCATATCCAAGCCGATAATGTCCTGATCAAAAATTCATAATGAATGACTCGAAGCTCAAAGGGAGCGATCGGAGAATCACGTATGTAGCCAAGTCTTGATCCAGTGGAGAACCTAACCTCTCCAAGGTCTCAATGTAACCAACAATTTTGATTACATAAGGACTATCTAGGCTCCCTTCTGCACACCTACTCCGAAACAAGAATTTAGATACATAGTATCTCTCAGCCCATGCCTTGTTCTGAAACAACCTTGAGGCCTATGATCATATTGTAAGAATATCTTTCCTCATGTTGTTTCTGAAACTCAAAGTACATGCACGCAAACATCAGATAACTAACACCCACATAATCATTAGCACGCTTCTCACAAGCACGCTTATCTCTTGTAGAGGCATCTTCCCCTTGTTCACTAGGATGGGGTTCCTCTAGAACATAATCCTTTTTCCCCTACTTCGGAATAGTGGTAATCCTTGTTACTTCGCTTGTGAAGTATCCGCTAATCTACGCAATAGATTGCTATCGCCTTGTTACTTTGCCTGTGAAGTATTCGCTAATCTGCGTAACAGATTTCTACCTTCAGCACTAGTGCAACACGTAGCAGAATTCGGTCCTCAGGCTAAATCGGTCCTTCGAATCTACACTGTTGCAGGTTTCCACATTTGGAGCTACTTCATCGGAAGTGTCCGTAGCTAAGAGATCAGTTTTGGAGGTTGCCAGGACACCCTTCGGCAAGATCGCCGCTTCGACCGCCCGTGCTGGACCATCACGCTGTTGTCGGTTTGACCAAGTCCCACACGCCGACACGATCTGCAATAGGCATCGTCACGACAGGCTTCACCACGCTCACACCACGCATCTGACGAAGTTACGCCCATGTGTTGCGCCTAAGTCATTATTCTGTATCTTACTGTATCGGAGACTTCACATCGAACCCTGCTGTTTGGAGGTGATTGTCGCGTCTAGATCCATTCGGAGTTCATCTTCGGCCAGATCAGTCCGAGCACCGAAGGTACCCTTCGGTGGGACACTTCGCACCAGACGCCGAAGGTACCCTTTGGCGACATCCTTGGCACTATACTTCGAACAGTCAGGATCCGCCCGGTTCTTGACTTGTTCTGTTTAATATATTTCTTTCAGCTAATTGGATTATTTATGCGTGATATAATTATCGGCAACTCCACCCCCTTACCATGGCTAAGGGTAGTCGGAACGCGACGTCGGTGTTGTGTTACGCTTAGGCTTGTCCCTAAGTATCCACACACTTTTGGATCGTCGAATTGACCCATGTAAGGGGGCACGTTTTCATGTCAACACACTTTTTGGCGAGTCCGCTGGGGAGAAGATACGCCAACATGATGGGTACATCTACATCGGCTGCTGGTACATCTACAACAACTACTACACCTACAACGCCGATGGACACCGTAGGAGGCACGGATATCAACAACCGCAACATCCTAACACCTACTCTTGAAGATATTCCCGCAGAAGACCGAGTAGAGATCGAGGCAAGGATTAAGGCGCTCCAAGACATGATGCTTGGGAGCTACGTCAAGACGTGCGTGGGCTTCATCAAGCACGACATCGTCATCCCTGAGGAGCCATGCTAAAGAGCGTGGGCCTCATTGCTCCAGATGTGATGAATCATTGTCAACGAAAGTCAAGAGGACACAAAGAGAGGAGAAGACCTGCTGCGTCTAGGCCGCATGTGACTCAGGTACATGGGCAGCGAGCGACTGTTGGGCAGAGGGGCTGCGAAGTTGGGCTGGCCCAATCCGGGTACATGGGCTAGGAGCAGCAGAGGATCCACCGGGTTGTTGACCAAGATTGACTCAGGTACAAGTGCAGCGAGTGATTGCCGGGCTGAGAGAGCTGCGGAATCAGGCCGGCCCAATCCGGGTACCTGGTGCAAAGTCGGTGGACGCTTTGTCAGTTTCGGGGCAAAACTGATGATCGCTGATCTCGAATCAGACCATTCTGAGGCGAAGCCGTAGTCTCTACGAAAGCTCCGCTTCAGGATAAGTCATCTGTAATTAGGAGTTTACTATTTTGTCCTTAGGCCCATAGTCAGTCAATGGAGTCTGTAAAAATATCCTAAGGGCAGTTTGGTCTTTTCCATTTTATTTCAGTGTTTGTAAAAACCCTAAGGGTCTTTTGGTATTTTTCTAGGCTATTGGGCTACCTATAAATAGGGCCCCAATCCCTAGGGTTAGGGTTACCCTTTCTGAAATCACTTTACTACTCAAAAGGATTGGGTCATTCTCTTTGTTCCTATGTGCGCCGCCACTGTTTGTCGAGAGCTCCCAGATGTGCTTCAAAAAATTTCTAATCTGGTTTATTCTTCTACTACCTGACATCAAGCGTCTCGTTTTGATTTGTTTTCTATTGGATTGTTTTGCGTGCCCAGTTTTGTTCATCTATTCCGAACTCATCGCTGGTATTTGTTTTTCTCCACGTCTCCTTTTAAAATCGATTATGTGAGATGCTGTTTTTCTGCCATTCTTTTCTCTCTTCCTTGCCGTGCTACTACATAGTCCTGTCTGCACCTACGGTCTGTAGCATAATAGCACGTCTAGCAAGGTTTTTCTATGTTGCTGGCTTTGCTAACAACGCTAGCATAGCTAACATAGCCTGTGACAGTAGCGTTGTGTCTGCTACGTGAAGTTTCCTATTTGTTTTTCCTTGGCGTTTTGATCAATGTGTTGGCAGAGGTGTTAGCTGAGTTTCGTGTTTCAGTTTTGTACTAGTTGGTGATATGCGAAGCCAGGCTATGACCATTGCATGCTTCGAACGTGAGTCCTAGCATTACGAAGTCGGTGCGAAGCCCACTTCGGAGATTGCACTCACGAAGATTACGACCATGTTCGTTGTGCACGAGGAGCTTTGAATTTGCATGCTGTGGTTCAGTATCTTTCACTTCGAAGGTTACAACCTGAACTGACAGGCTTCGAAGTTATCGAAGTAGGCTTCGACAAAACTTACTTCAGGCTTCGATTTGTTACTTCAAGCTTCGATTTTTTTTGTTGGCTTCGAATTTGTATTTTTTCCTGAGTTAAGCTCTGAAGTGTGATGAACCTGAAGCATACTTTGGATAGGCTTCGCTGTCCACATCAACAGCCTCCGCACGAAGACTTCGGAGCATACATCGGGACGATCACAACAGGCTTCGGCACTATGTTCTTCGAAGCAGGCTTCGTCAAGTACCAAACAGGAGACAAATTTTAACAGTAAAACATTCTTCTCCTTCTTATGTGCACTCAAGTTAATTGCCTATGATCTTCTACTTTCTTGAAGCTTGAAATGACCATGTTCTAAATGCTATTTTGATCTGCCTTTGAACACTGTGTTGGTGTCTTCTTGCTTAGGACACCGATTGTTTTTAGGCTATATTATTTTCCTGGGTTAGATCCGCTAGCTTCAACTGGTTGTTAGTCGAGGCGCGTTGGGTGTTGGGAAAAGGCCATTGATTCACATGAATTTTTAAGGTGCCCATTCACCCCCCCTCTGGTCGCTACTTTTGGTCCTACAATCCTTGACCTTGCTCGGATCCAGGTAACACCCGTATCGCCTCATTTATCTTCTTTAGAGATTGAGAAAAAAATAGCCGCATCAGTAGATCAGGCCGTTAGTGCTTTGCTAGCCAACCGTTTAGATTCGGCAGTTAGCTCCCAAGTAGAGGCAACACTTAGAAGGTTCAGCTTTACTGAGGTCGTACCATCAGCCCCTATTGCTAGTATACCTCCAGTAAATCATGTGTACAACAAAACTACCGGTAGCACTAGAAAGACCATTACGTCTTCGGTCTCAACACTCGTGGCCGAGACTAGTCATTATGCTTACGGCAAACCTAGCACCGCGTACCACACACCACCACCACCTGCACCAGCCCTGCCCACGTTGCCCGCACCACATGCGCAGGCGCCTGGGCTCGAGCACATCATACAACTAGCGCATAGGGAAGAGGCCCATGGCTGACACGATGATATCCCGCCGTGTGTCGTGCCCCCGCATGAGAGGCGTGCGCAGGCAGCATGCCAAGATGACCTAGAGGAGCGAATCCGGGCACTATTTAGGGAATGCGCTAGTTTCGTGCCTAGGGCTCGGGCTAGGGTTTACCGGAAGCCAAATCCTGATCATTTCGATACAATAACCTACCCCCGTGGCTATAGAATCCCCAAATTCACTAAGTTCGACGGCAAGGGTAACAAAACCACACTAGAGCATGTTAGTCAATTTTTAGCACAGTGTGGAGAAGCTCGCGGGCCAGACGCTCTAAAACTTAGACTATTTTCTCTCTGGCAATCCGGCACCGCTTTCACTTTGTTTTCAGCACTCCCGCCAAACTTCGTCCAAACATGGGACGAATTAGAACAAAAATTCTATGACTACTTTTATATGGGTCAGATAGAACTTAGGCTCTCACACTTGACGTCGGTTAGGCAGAAGTATAACTGTTGGCATAAAAGATTACGCTATCAGGTTCTCTGAGATCAAGAACAGACAAACAACGAGTTCGTGTTTAAGGACTATCTCAAGCCTCCGAATGGATAATAGCTTGAGTAGTTCGAATGTGTGTATTAGAATAATTGAGTATTTGGTCCCCGTTATAGGGTAGAGAGGGGGGTATTTATAGGAAAAAATGTCTAAGGAAAATACCTATTTACCCCTTGATTACAACCGACATAGTGGAAACTATTTGATACCCTGAGTAGGGTTAAAAAGGTAAAACCTATCCGGGGCAAACGGATAAGCCAAACATCTTATCAATCCTGTCACTCTGGTTTAGAGCCTCGTATCCTGCAGAGGGCTTCTTCGGACTTCAGATCGAGGCACCCTTCGGCTTAACGCCACCACCTTCGAGTATGAGCCTATCAGCTCCAAAGCTTAGTGAGTCTTTGAGCTATTAATCTCTAAGTCCTAAAAGTGAAGTATTTTCCCCCAACAGTAGCCCCTCGAATACGCCTCTACGAATTTAACCTGTACATAAGGAAGGCAGTATACGCAAGGAATATTTTCATATTCTGAGACTTAGAGAAAATTTGAACACATTACAGTCTTTCGAAGGATCTCAGATCCAAAGCATTCGGACCCCGTCTCTGAGCTCCCAACGCTGTGTGAATACTCCATGGGAAAGAGAACCGCTACGAAGCCCAAACGTCATGAGGAACCGTTTGTTATAACCGTTACTGCGCAAGTAGCCGTTACGCTCTGTAAAAGGTAACGGTCGAAATTTACGGCAGTCTCTCACCGTTCCACTTCCTACACCCACCTGCCAGCGACGGAAGTCGAACTTGCAGTGTGAATGCGATCGAAGCATAGCAACCAGTGGACGGTTATAAAAAGGGGATTAGAAGTTACCCAAGACTTTTTACCGTACCCAGCGTCTGCGAATCACTCTCTTCAACCTTCAATTCTCAGAACCTTACAATCCACCGAGCCATGGCGAGAACCAGCCACACCTTTCCGGAAGCGGCGGGCACTCTGGTGTAGAGGCAAGCATGGGCCGCCTTGGCTGCGGCAACAATGGCGGGAGCTCCGGGCGACGCCTGGCCCAAGAACCCTCGGGAGCTCCGCCCGCCATCTAAGAAGAAGATTCCTCAGAGCTTCCTCATCGGCCAATCCACGAGCACTACCGAGTCCATTGAAGAGGCCGTGGAAGGGAAGTTGGGGACCGGACTGAGGACTCGAGTCCCCGGGTCGGAATCAACCCCGAGGCCACGAAGCGGAGAAGTCGTGGTTTTCGAGGCCTTCTTCGAAGCAGGCTTGGGACTTCCGGCCATCGATTTCCTAGCGGAGGTACTGGACCTGTTCCACATCACCTTACCTCAACTATCTCCCAATGCCATCGCCCGCCTGGCTGTCTTCGAGTGGGTGCTCCGGGCCGAAGGGTGCAAGGGACGATCGAAGGTCTTCGCTGCCACCCACGAAGCCTTCTGCCAGTCGAAGCCGCAAGACGGGCCCAGGGACACCAAGGTGATTACTGCCTTCGGCAGCGTCAACTTTTAGTTGTGGAGGGAGCACGCCCAACACTTTCCCACGAAGGCCATCAACGATCGATGGTACACCAACTGGATCCTTCGATGGTTCTACGCCGAAGTCGGAGAGGACTCTCACCTCGCAGGGCCTCCCTAGGAGATCTGGTTCTGGAAGGAGGCGGAGATTGCTCCGAACCCTAGCCTACTCTCAACGCGGCTAGGGCTATTGACCTCAGTGGCTCGCCGCATGAGCATGCGTCACCTCGCCAAAGAGTTCATTTCTCTTCGGATTCCACCTCTCGGGGCCAACTGGCCGATAGTGTTTCAACAGGCTTCGGAGGGTGAGCTCTGAACCTTAGGTAAGACTTCAACTCCTACAGTAATATGTTAGATGATGAAAAATATCATACTTATAATATGCTACACTTTTTTTAGCGGCTCCATTGGTGCTAGCTCTGGAGGATATAGCTCGGGCCACCGAACGGGTCCTCGGAGCCCCTACGGTGGCTAAAAGACAGAAGAGGCTGGAGCTGGTGGGGAGCTGGGAGCGTTCCAACAAAGTGTGGGGAACTCTCGGGATGGTGCCCCCTCCTCTACCAGATTTTACCTCGACTGGAGCGGCCCCTCGGAAACGGAAGGTCGTCGCCAAGCCCCCGAAGAAAGCCAGCAAGACCCCGCCTAAGAAGAAGAAGGTGGCGAAGATCCCTCCGTAGCTGGCTCCTACCTCATCTACTTCATCCTTGTACGTTCGGAGCTCGGCCTCGGAGGATTCCGAGGACTCCAACGCCCAACTGGTGAAGACCTTCGAGAATTGTCTCTTGGACGGCGACGAAGATGTGGCGGGGGTCCTAGACGAAACTTCTACTCGAGAGGTTGCGGAGGTAGACCCGACACGCACACATGTGCCCACTGTTGTGAACTTGGAGCCGAACCTTGTCGCCCCCAACTCGCCGGTAGCCGTGGTGATCACGGCGGAGGTCGAGGTCCCAGTGGAAAACACGCCGGAGAGACTTCGGGAGACGACATCGACGATATCCTCCGGATGTACGTAGTTCTGGAGGATCTGACGATTTTTCCTTACGGTGCCTCCAAAGGTATACTTCAATGCTTTTACCTTGGTTCATACCTGCAACAATCTTTACTTGTAAATGCTCACCAAACATCTTGATACTGTAGGTACCTCGAAGGGCGACGAAGCCCCGGCCGCATGCGAAGTCCCAGCTTCTTCGGAGGTCATGGTCCCGATGGACACCTCGACTCCGCTGGATGCCCCGGACCCAGTGACGGGGGCCGTTCCCACCGATGTGGCTCCGGCGACCAAGGTAGCCCTTGCTGATGCGGCTCCCGCTGAAGGGGTAGCCATTGAAGGACGAGCTACTTCCGCCGCAGTCGAGCCGCCTGCCTTCGTGCCGGGGAGGGGCAAAAGCATGTCCAGCCTCGGGCTCCCTCCCGGCCCAACGACTACCTCGGCCAGCAACTCGAAGGAGGAGGCCACAGCGGATGATCGCCAAGCTTTGTCTTGGCTTCCTCTGCTGGCTCAGTTCTTGGAACACCGGACAGGCCTCCGGGTGCTCCTAGTTCCCTTGGTGGAGAAAAGCAAGGACATTGCCAATTCTGATTTGGTTTCTGCCCTATGCGAAGCCAGAGCTCTAGTGCTCAACATGGCCCTCGAGAGGGCTGCCCTTCAGGTATAGAAAGTACTGCAGATATTTTCAATTAATAAATGTAAACACCTGGTTCTTACTTGTTCTTTTTGCAGCAATTTGTTCTTGCTAGAGCGGCAGCGACTTCCAATGAAGTCAAAACCAATCGACTCAAAAGGAAGGTTACCACCTGTTGGCGTAAAAGATTACGCTAAGAGGTTTCTGAAGATTAGAAACTAACAAACGAAGTGTTTGCGAAGTGAACTGTTCTAAGCCTCCGAATGGATAATAACTTAGAATAGTTCGAATATGTGTATTGAATAACTTGTATTCAGTCCTTATTACAGGGTAAAACGGGGGGTATTTATAGGCCCAAACATTAAGGAAAAGACCTATTTACCCCTCTATTACAACCGACATAGTGGAAACTATTCGGTACCCTTAATAGGGCTAAAATGGTAAAAGACTAATCTAATGAGAAAGAAGATAAGTCTTCCATCTTAGCAGGCAGAAAAGATCTCAGAAGAGTCCATGTTCGAGGATATACTCCAAACTAAGGTTCATCTTCATACTTCGAGCTTGACTCAAGGCATCTCCGAAAATGCATGTTGGAAACCTTTTAATCCATTATCTGCCTTTGTGTTGTTACTGCAATAACCCCGAGGATGGAATATTTTCGGGTTAATAGCTTCTATACCACCGTTATTTTCCAAAACGCCAAAAATACCATTACTATTTCGCTATTTGCCATCATACCATTACTATTCTCAAACTCACTCCTATACGCCATTTTGCATGCTACGGGCCCACATGCAGCCATCATATTTTTCATATTGTCCAGATTGCCCCCTTCCAATGCCATCGTGCACTACAGTTGCCTGCTCCATCTGCGTCTGGAGCCGGCGGATGGCGACGAGCGCTGCATGGGCGACAACCTCCACACAGAGGCCAACCCTTTACACCCGTGGAGCAATTGCATCAGGAATCCAAAATCAGTGGGATGCAATGATGCATTGGCTGAAGCCTGAAGGAACTAGACCTCAGCAAATGACTCGTTGAAGGAAATGTGGTGGCTGACATTCTCCGTGTCAACCAACACGCCATCACAGTCGAACAGAAGCACCGCCGATAGAGAGGTGGCTAGCGCGTCCCTTGCAAACGCGTGGATGGCCTCCGCTCCCCAGCTTGTCCTCCTCCCGACGGAGAGGCAGGGGGGAGAACACGCCATCCTGCTCCCTGCCACCCTCGTGAGAAGGCACTGGTCGTGGCTGGCCGTCCAAGCAACGGAGCAGATGACATTCGAGAAGGCTCCGTGGGGAGCAGCGTGGAATGTGCGGCGGTGGGGGCCATGGCCAATGCCACTAGCCGCATCGAGCTGCTCTCGCCATGGTCGCCGCCTCCGGCCTTGCGCTGCTGCGGATGGCGGTTTCCTGCGTAGAGGGCATTGACTCGGCTGGAAAGAGGAAGAAGAAGAGGGCAGAATGGGTAATATGAAAAAACTAACTTCAGTGCACGTGCAAAATGGCATATAGGAGTAAGTTTGAGAATAGTAATGGCACGATGGCAAATAGCGAAATAGTAATGGTATTTTTGGCGTTTCGGAAAATAATGGTGGCACAAAAACTATTAACCCAATATTTTCCCCCAACACCACCCTGCAAACCGCGCTCAAGGGCTCCGATGAAAGATCACTTCGGTTGGAGGAAGAAGTCCTCGAAGAATGGAGGGCTAGGGCTGAGGCCGATGAAGCCCTCCGATTAGCGAGGCAAGACAGCGACGCGCTCCGGACTTCAGCCCAAGAGGCTGAAGCCGAGTGCGTAGTGCTCCGAGCGGAGGTTGGGAGGCTCCAGCAAGCGGCGGCCACTTCGAGCGCCCAGCTGGTAGAGCTCCAAGGGGCCCTTAATCAAGCGATGGCCCAGAAGAGCTCCTTGCTGCTCCAAGTGTCTGCTACTGCTGTGGGGCTGGAGACAGCAGAGAAGAAGAATGCCAGTGCAGCGGAACGTACCTTGGATGCCCTTCAGGGTACCTTGGAATATTTTGGCACTATGTGCCTTTCGTCTTCTGCGGCGGCCACCGAACCCCTCGACTGGAAACTGAAGAGGATCAAAGTGGCGGCGTCGCTGATGATGAACTCCGATGTCCGATACAGAGATATCTCCGGTCAGTGTGCCGACATTGGAGTTCTTCGCCACCTCGAAGCCCTTCAGATCCCCCTCGCTCCAGTCGGGGGTTCGACCCCTCAAAGCTTTGTCTCCGAAGACCTGCTGCACCCATCTTCGGATGTAGCCTTGGCCTGGGAAGCCTTCCGGTTGACCTGGAAGATGGACCACAAGGCTGTGGCCAAAGCTTGGATCGACGAGGCCCGTCGGCAGAAGCAAGCACAGACAAGGCCACCGCTTCCAGCCTCGCCAGCTCCGGCACCTCCTGCTCCACCAACCGACCCGCAGGTCTAGCTCTTAGGGCAATTATGTATAAAAAATCTTGTAAAGCCCCTTGCATTAATGAAAAGTTATAAATGAAGAGCTTGTTTGGGTGTTTTGTTCTTTTAGGTTTTGTCATGCCCTTCAAAACCTGACCTCGAAATACTGGATTTTACCGAAGGGCTCCGGAAGGAGTGGGCAAGCCTCGAGAGCTTAAGGCCCTACCGTCGCTCTCGCTTCTCTGTTCCTTGTGGAGACAAAGGGGAGATAACCCTCGAGGTTTTTCAAGAGGTCTTGACTTATATCAATGAAGAGGAGAAAGAGAAGGCATCTTCGTCCTCCGAACACATGGGTTGGTCTAACTCGGAGTACCAGGCTGAAGACCCTGCGGAGGCTAACTGCGAAAGACTTCTGACTTGGGCTGAGCTTCAAAAGGAGCAAAAGAAACTGTGAGCCTCGAAGAAGAAGAGAAGCACTCGAACAAAAAGGAAAATCTGGTGGCTTCGAGCTCCGAAGGACATAGTAGCCGGAGAGGTAGCTCTAGAGGCCGACAGGGTCTTCGATTCTTCCTAGGCTTGGACCAAAACTTCTCCTGATGTACAAGTACGATGAATTAATGTGAATTGCACCGAAAGTATCTTGTTTGCTCTTTACCCTCCTACCCCTCCTCGTGGGTGGTGGATCTTTTGTAGTGCAAATAGGTTCGCCAGACACAATGATGCGCCGAACAAACCGATGCTTCGTATCACACTTAATATCCGTATTTTACATTTTCATAGGGTTCTTCGAACATACTTTCGTATTATTATTTCGTAAGTTTCGAAGTTGGATCTATCTCTATAGGGTTTTATACTTGTCACTTAGGACTTTAAAAAAGTGTCTCGTTGGCCGGAGCCTCGGAACCTTATTACTTGGTCACCTTCGACTCCTTTACAGATTCTTCGAACCTGTAGGCTGGAGATCTGTTTATCTTTAAAGTCCTTGGACTCCTCTATGGATCCTAACAAGCCTGGGCCTGGAATCCATAGGGTGGCCACCTTCAGCTCTTTTACAGATACTTCGTACCTGGAGGCCAGAAATCTGTTTTTTTAAAGTCCTTAGACTCTTCTACGGATCCTAACAAGCCGGAGCATGGAATCCGTAGGCTGGCCACCTTCGACTCTTTTACAGATACTTCGTACCCGGAGGCCGGAAATCTGTTTTTTTAAAGTCCTTAGACTCTTCTACGGATCCTAACAAGCCGGAGCCTGGAATACGTAGGGTGGCCACCTTCGGCTCTTTTATAAATACTTCGTACACGGAGGCCAGAAATTTATTTTTTAAAGTTCTTAGACTCTTCTACGGATCCTAACAAGCCAGAGCCTGGAATCCATAGGCTTGCAGCGAAGCCCCTGAACCGACGGTTCGCAGGCTGTTGCCCGGGTCTTGGGAAAGATGCTTGACTCTGCAAGCATCTCCGTCCTCCTGATGCGTCCATTAGGAGTAAGGGATATTCGAAGAGCAAACAAAATTCGACCCTCCACTTTATTTAGAAAAAGGAAAGCTTTATAAGTGATTACAAGGAGCCCCTAAGCGTACTAACGCTTAAGGTGCTCCGCATGCCATGCATGTTTCAATTCTTCCCCTTCTAAATTAGCTAATTTAAACGATTCGGGGCGTCGTGAGCGTAGGATAACATATGGTCCTTCCCATTTATTTCCTAGCTTCCCCGGGGCTATTACACTTCGCAAAACTAGATGACCAGGTCTAAGCTCGTTCAGCTTTATCTTCGGGTCATACCATGTTTTTGTTTGGCCTTGGTACTTGGTCAGATTGGCAACAGCTCGAAGCCTTGTTTCTTCTGACAAGTCCAGCGAAGTGTTTCTTTCATCTTCATCTCCGGGCTACACTACACGAAGGGATCCACCTCTGAGCTCCGTAGGAGTCATGGCCTCATCTCCAAATAGCAGTCTAAATGGGGTAAAGCCTGTGGACCTTGCTTGAGTGGTTCGAATGGACCACAAGATCTTGGGAAGCTCCTCGACCCACAGCCCCTTGGCCAACCCAACAATTCGTCGATTCAGACCAGAGAGGATGTTCCCGTTGGCTCGCTCGACAGCTCTGTTGGACTGTGGATGGCGCACTGCAGCGAAGCACAACTTAATGCCTAGTTCTTCACAAAATTCTTTGAATGTGTCAACTTCGAACTGGGTTCCATTATCCACGGTTAACTCCCTTGGCACTCCGAACCTGCATATAATATTTTGCCAGAAAAATTTTTGCACATTCCTTGAAGTGATAGCAGTCAATGGTTCTGCTTCAACCCACTTTGAAAAATATTCGATTGCTACTACCGCAAACTTTAAGCTGCCTTCTGCCATTGGAAAAGGGCCTATGAGGTCAATGCCCCACCGAGCCATTGGCCATACAGGGGCAATAACTTGAAGTGGAACTGGCGGACGGTGGCTTCGTCTGCCCATCCATTGGCATCCTTGGCATGTTCGAACCAACTCCTCTGCATCTCTCACAATTGTTGGCTAGTAAAGCCCCTGCCGAAGTGTCTTGCCTGCTAGAGCACGAGGGGCCAGGTGACTTCCGCACAAACCTTCGTGAATTTCCCGAAGTATGTCTTGGCCTTCGGGTTGGGAGATGCATCGAAGTAGAGGGGAACACACGCCAGATTTGTACAATATTCCGTTGACAAGCTTGTAGTTTCTAGCCCTTGCTTGCAATCTTTGGGCATCCAGACCTTCTGAAGAATCTATGCCACCTTGCAATATATTCATAATCGGAGCACGCCAATCTGTAGCTAGAATGCACAGTACTTCTGCGGAGGGTAATTGATTAGCTATAGGGTTCACTAGTTCTTCGTAGAAAACACCCTCCGGGAGGTCCACCGCTCCGGCTACAGCTTTTGCCAGAATATCTACGAGTTGATTATCTTCCCGAGGGATGCTCCGAACAGAGAATCCTTTGAATGCTGCTTCAGTCTTGCGGATTTCTTCAAGGTATTGCGCTAGATGCAGGTTCTTTGCTTGAAAGCTCTTATCGACACGCCCTGCGATGACATGGGAATCTGTTTTAATTATTATCCTTACTGCTCCAAGTGCCTTTGCCTTTCGGAGGCCTAGTAGGACCCCTTCGTATTCTGTGATATTATTGGTGGTCTTAAAGTTGAGCCTTGCAGAATACATGGCCTTTTGCCCTGACGGTGATATGATGATTGCGCCAGCTCCGGCACTAGATGCCTGATAAGCTCCATCAGAAAATATTGTCCATAAACCTTCGGCGGGCTCCTCTGGAGCCCAAACTGCAGATGGCGGCCACTCTGCTACGAAGTCGGCTATGATTTGGGATTTGATAGCTGTTCTTGCCGTGAAGGAGATTCCGAAGGGGGCTAGATCGACAGCCCATTTTTCGATCCTACCCGTAGAGTGTTTGCTTCGGAGCATATCACCAAGAGGGTACGAGGTAGGAACGATTAGGTTATGCGCCAAAAAGTAATGCCTTAGCTTTCGCGAGGCCATTACCAGGGCATAAGCAAATTTCTCGAGCTTGGAGTATCTTATCTTAGCTCCGGACAAAGCTTCTGAAACAAAATAAACTGGGTTCTGCTCTAGCTTTCCCTTAAGCTCAACTTCCCGGACCAATACTACACTTATTGCGGAGCCTGTTGCTACAAGATAAAGGAGGAGTGTTTCTTCTGGGAGGGGAACAGTAAGTGTTGATAGGCTTCCGAGGTATTCTTTTATATTATCAAAGCTCTCCTGGCACTCTGGTGTCCAACTGAAGCTTTCTGACCCCTTTAGGGCTTTGAAAAATGGAGGCTTCGCTCTGCTGATCTGGCCAGGAATCTGCTAAGGGTTGCGAGCCTTCCTGCTAGCTTCTGGACCTGCTTCAAATTCCCGGGTGGAGCCATTCTTTGCAGTGCACTTAACTGTGTTGGGCTAGCTTTGATTCCCTTGCTCGAAACTAAGTACCCTAGTAGTTTTCCTGCTTGTGCTTCGAATATACATTTTTCAGGGTTGAGGCGTACTCCACATGCTCGGAGGCTCTCAAATGTTTCAGCTAGGTCTAGGCTATGTTGGTGCTTTTGAGTACTTTTTATTACAATGTCATCCATATAGGCTTCGACATTTCGGCCTATTTGATGACCTAGAGCCTTAGCTATTAAACGTGAAAAAGTGGCTACAGCATTTCGCAAGCCAAAAGACATTCTTACATAACAAAATACCCTGGAAGGAGTTATGAAGCTTGTCTTGGCTTCGTCTTCATGCTTTAGCCAGACTTGATGATACCCAGAGTAAGCATCGAGGAAGCTTAGCAATTCGGAGTCGGCTGTGGAATCCACCAGCTGGTCTATTCGGGGCATCGGGTAGGGGTATCGCGGGCATGCTTTATAATGAAGTAAAGTCAATACACATGTGCCACTTGTTCGAGTCCTTCTTCCTTACAAAAACAGGGTTCGCCAACCACTCGGTATGGGCTACCTCCCTGATGATGCCAGCCTTTAACAATTTTTCTACTTTGGCTTTGGTGAGGCTTGCCCTTTCTGCAGACAGCTTGCGGAGCCCCTGGCGCACTAGCCTAGCCTTCGAGTTGATGAGCAGGCTGTGCTCGATGATGCTCCGATCAAACCCGGTGATGTCTTCATCAGTCTAGGCAAAGACGTCCAGATTTCGCTTGACGACTTCTTCCAACTAGGCAGCTATCTCCGGGGATAGCCCTTTGTTGAACTGTACTACGTATTCTTTGCCATCTTTTGAAATTATCTTCGTCTCGACATCACCTTCCGGGCTTGGCTTGAGGGAGAGCCCCTTTGAAGAGTTCGAAGCCTCCGGATCCTCTTCCGTGCTCTCCACCACGTTGTGCATTTGCCGGGGATCCAACGGCTAGCCGTGCCCATACTCCGTTCTCCGGGCTATAGCTTGGTCTCCTGAAATAGTAAGCACTCCACCTTGCGTGGGCATTTTGAGATAGAGATAGTTATGATGTGTTATAGCCCCAAACTGGTTCAGCATCCCTCGCCCGAAGATTGCATTGTAAGCATAGGGGCGTCGACATTGTCGAAGATCACCTCTTCTACCCTGGCTAAAGGCCCCTCTCCGAAGGCAACCTCGAGGCCTATTTGGCCAAGGGAATCGAGAGGCGATCCTGAGAACCCTTGAAGTGGCTGGGCCACTGGAAGTAGATGCTTCCGAGATATGCACATTTGATCGAAGGCCTAGAAGTATGTATGCAGAGCTCCAGCCGTCCACCAGGATCCTTCGGAGTTCCACCCCTGCTATGTCTGCAGAAATGACCAAGGGGTCAGCATGGGGGAACTTTACCCCCGCGGCATCGCTGGCAGTAAAAGAGATGGGCACATGAGACCATTCTGGCATCCCCTCCGCGGAGCTCGAAGTCCCAATGTGCCCAACCTCGCAGACGTATTCACGCCACTGCCTTTTGGACATGTTCCCGAGGGTCCCCCCTCCGGAGATGGGCAGGACCACTCGCTCTCCGCGGTCTTGTGGGTCTTCCTGCTTTGGTGGTGGCATAATATTGGCCACCGAAAGTCGCATGGGGGCTTCGGGGACACCGACTCGGGCCAAGATTTGCACAGGCTCCGACCGTGCCGCTGGTGGGGCTCGATCTGAAGTACCCCGCCCGGTACTTCGCCCTAGGTAGTCGCCTCGAAGGGCCAACACTGCCTTGCAATCCTTCGTGTCATGGCTTCTATTGTCACCATGCACGCAACAAAAAAAAACTCTAGCGCCTGCCAGGTGCTCTTTCTTGAGGCTTCGGCGCTCCAGCCTTGAAGCTTTGCTCCTGCTGATAACTGGCAGGTGCCTTCGGAACGGAGGGTGCGATGCTTAGCACCTCCGAACGGAAATGTTTCTTCCCTCACCTCTGCTCGTTGAAGCGATTCTCTTGAGGGGGTTGTAGAGGAGCTGAGGCTTCGGGCTCCGTCTTTACTTCACTAAGAGCAGGTGTGGGTGCTCCGGCTCGCCGAAGGCAGCCTTCCTCCGCCTTGGCATATTGTTCGAAGTATGCCATCAACTGTGCGACAGATGTCACAAGCTTCCGATGGAGCTTGCTGAGGAGGTTGGGGTTTAGCACCCCTTCGCAGGCGGCGTCGACAACCGAAGAGGTAGACAAGCCCTTAATCTGTGACTTGGTGTGGGCGAAGCGCGTGAAGTACTCCCAAAGTGTTTCTCCCGCTCGCTGCTTCACCTGGAACAAACTCCCTGTCGACATCGGGGCCACAAAGGTACCCTGGAAGTTGCTCACAAACTTCTTCTTCAACTGCTCCCAGGACCTGATCGATCCTGGCTTCAAGGACCAGAACCATCGGAGCTCCAGGCCTTCGAGAGCGAGGGGGAAACACTTCGCCATAGTGTTGCGCACCCCTCCACTTGCTTCTATTGCCAGAGCATATGAACGAGCGAACTCTCCGGGGTCTGACCCGCCGAAGTACTTGTGGAACTTCGAGGCCTTGAATCTGGGATCAAAGGACACTCTTTGCAAGTCCAAATGTAGCGGAGACTCATCATCGAAAGATGCGTTCTCAGCCTCCTCCGGGACTTGGACAGCTTCAGAAAGATTGCGAGCACCAACGTCTTGGGGCCCTTCTGGAGTCTCAGCGGACGCTTGAGTGCGGAGGCGATCGGCAGCCTCTTGCCTCCACCTAGCCACTTCCTCCTGAAGCCTTGCTAACTGAGTAGCCTCGGTTCCAGGAAGGTCTTCGTCTTCATCGGAGGGTAGCTCTGGGTCTTGGGAGCTAACATAATCAGTCCGAAGCACCGTAGGAGGAGCTCGGGGTACCTGGGCACTCGACGCCCAGCGACATCCTCGGGAATCATTGGAGCGGTTGAGGGTCTGGCTCCGGTGGTCCGAGGGCACCTTCGGAGAGGACCCGAGGCTTGGCTTTGCTTCGAAGGCATAGCTAGTCATGGAGAGGTCCGAAGACCGGGGACTTTGATTGATCTGGCAAGGCGAGCGAAGGCCTTCAAACCGCACTAAGAAGCTGAGGAGCCATGCTGAATAGCGTGGGCCTCATGGCTCCAGATGTGATGAGTCATTGTCAATGATAGTCAAAGAGGACAGAAGAAGAGAGATGATCTACTGCGTCATGGGCCACGTGTGACTCAGGTACACGGGCAGCGAGCGACTGTCGAGCAAAGGGGCCGCAAAGTCGGGCTAGCCCAATCCGGGTACATGGGCTATGAGCAGCAGAGGATCCACTGGGCTGTTGACTGTGATTGACTCAGGTACACGGGCGGCAAGCGATTGCCGGGCTGAGGGAGCTGCGGAATCGGGCCGGCCCAATCCGAGTACCCAGTGCAAAGACGGTGGACGCTTTATCAGTTTCGGCGCAAAACTGACGACCGCTGATCTCGGATCTGACCGTTCTGAGGCGAAGCCGTAGCTGCTACGAATGCTCCGCATCAGGACAAGTTACCTTTATTTAGGTTTTTACTATTTTGCCTTTAGGCCCACAGTCTGTCAGTCGAAGTCTGTAAAAAATCCTAAGGGCATTTTGGTCTTTTCCATTTTTATTCAGAGTCTGTAAAAAACCCTAGGGGTATTTCTGCATTTTTCCATTTAATGGGCTGCCTATAAATAGGCCCCAATATCCTAGGGTTAGGGCACCCATTTTTTTCCAGAAAATCACTTTACCATATATTGGGTCACTTTTCATCTATTCTTCCGTGTATGCGCCGCTGGGAGTGTTTATTCTATTTACTCTGAAATCGCCGCCGTTTTTCTGCGCAAGATCTTCTGAACTCGCTTCGATGGTTCGTTAATCAGATCTGTAATCCGTTTTCTTACTCTCAGTTATCGGGTTGATTCGTTGCATGTTGCCTCGTTTTTTGCGTGTCCCGTCTGTTTCTCTGTTTGCAAGAACTTGTGTGTTACTTTAATCCTTCTCTGCTCTACCGCCATCCATTTTTCTGCGTCTGTGTTTATTTGAGTAGCAGCGAGTAGTACTTATTAGACCCTATGCCTATCTAATTCAGCCTACAGGCTAAGAAGATGGCGTAGGATCTGCTAGCCGGTTCCCTATGCAGCCGCATCTAGCACGGCAGGCTATGCATGTGCTTGCCCCTAGCCGAAGCTAGGCCTTTGCACTGCAGTCCCTATGGCCAGCTAGTGCAGCAGCCAGCAGCTTCTTTCACGTGCGTTGGCGGCATAGCATCGCACGAACTAACATTCGATTGCAGGCGCACGGTCTGAGCCGCTGGTTCTCTTTCCGCCGAAGACTAAAGTCCCCGGGCGACTCATTGTTTTTCTGGCGAAGAAACAACGAACCAAGTCTGGTTTTTAAGAGGAGTTACTATTTCGGTTTTCTTGAGGAGTCGGTTTTAAAAAAACATTGTTCAATTTTCTTTTCTCTCCCTGGGATTTTCAACGGAAGTACTACTACTCCTGTTCGACTGCACACGGAAGTCCGAGGAAGAAAAGTGAAGATTGAACACTGCGCGCACAGGCTTCGTACGTTCACATCGCACAGGCTTCGTCAAGTACCAAACAGGAGACAAAACTTGAACAGTAAGATTCCTCGTTTTACGTGCACACATGATAAATCTCTGTGATGATCTATTTTAGTGAGGCTTGAGTAATCCATGTCTTAAATGCTTTATTAGTCTGCCTATTAGCACTATGTTGGTGTCTTTTCGATTAGGACACCGGTTGTTTTTAGGCTTGATCTTTTGTGGCTCTATCGATCTGTTCACATTACTCTGTTAAGCCTCTTAAGTTGCGTTGGGTGTTGGGAGCATGCCATTGATTCGAAAGATTTTTTTTAGGCGCCCATTCACCCTCCCTCTGGTCGCTACTCTCGGTCCTACAAGTGGTATCAGAGCCTGGTTAGGGTTTTTCCATACCTTAACCGGTTCTAAACCCCAATAGTGATCATGACGTCTCCTGGCAAGGTCCCATCCTTGGAAGCTTATGTCTATAATTATTGGAAGACTCGCATGCGAGCCTATCTCATGAGCCAAAGCTCGGACATCTGGGACATTTGCGTTCACGCTACGTTTGTTGTATTGCTAGTTGCTGAGCAAGGTACTCCTGGTATCATTGCCCAACATCTGAACAATAGTGAAGCTGTGAACATTCTGTTTTCTGGTTTAGGTCCCACTGAGTTTGAGCGTGTGAGCCATCTCTCCACTGCGAGAGAGATCTAGCTACCCTCAAGGCACACCATGAGGGAACAGCCCAGGTCAAGGCTCGGCTCTATCAGACCTATCGGCGTGAATATGAGAACTTCACACAAAAGCCGGGTGAATCTGTTGAAGCGTTGTTTGGTCGTTTTCAATCGATCATAAACAAGCTTTGGGACAACAAGGCTGATGGTGCTCAGTTAGTCTCAGATCACGAGCAGGCGCTCAAGGTTCTCCATACCTTGGACCCAAAGATCTGGGAGATCAAGGTATGCTCTATCGTTGAGAGTACATCTTATGATACCTTGACCATTTCTGAGTTGTTTAGCAAGCTGAAGGCCACCGAGGTAGATATCCAGTTGAGATCAAATCTCACTGGCTCTGGATCAAAATCTCTGGCCCTTGCTACACCTTCTGTTGATCCCTCGTCTGTGAGTTGTGTTGGGTTCTCCTTGATGTCTATCACTGAGGACCAGCTTGAGTCTTTGGGAGATGATGATTTGTGTCCTTTTAACAACCGGGTGCGTCGTGTTTATGACAAAAGAATGTTCAAAAGACATGACACAAAATCTGGGTGCTTTGAGTGTGGTGATCCAGGACACTTCATCGCCGACTGCCCCAAGCGCAATGGACACAAGAAGGGCACCGGTGGTGGCTTCCACGACTCCGGCAAGCACGACAGCTCCTCCTTCAACAAGGGCAAGCCAAAGACCAGATTCTTCAGAAAGGCCCTGAAGGACTACCGGCGAGAGAACAAGAAGCGCGACAAGGCCTTCTTCGCTGAGATGGAGAAGAGCTACTCCAAGTGGTCCACGTCTTCTTCCTCTTCATCGAGCTCAAGCGATGAGGAGATCATCATCAGGAAGGGGAAGGACAAGGACGATCCAGCGGGCCTTTGCTTCATGGCCTTCGGGGACAGACCAAAGAGCCACTCACATCAGCGCCGAAGATCCCGCAAGAGCTTCTGCTCAATGGCTCTTAGGGATAAGGAAGAAAAGAGCTCCTCCGATGACTCCGACGATGACGACAACAAGGTATCATCCTATGAACGCGAAATTGTTGATTTACTTGAGAGCAATTGTCAGGAGTTGAAATATCGGGAAAAACTACTTAGGGGGGCCAAGAAGAGGATAGATGAGTTAGAGAGTGAGCTTGCCATAGCCAACGGTAGAATTGAGAGTCTATCTTCTTCCCCCTGCTTGGGTAATAGCAGTGAGTGCCCAAAGTGTGAAGTGCTTCTGTGTGACCTATCGACTTTGAAGTCCAGGTACACAGAAAGGGTTGATGAGAGGGACGCTTTGGCCACTGAGCTTGAAAGCGCTCAGCTGGAGCTGAAAGATGCTCAAGCCACTGTCGTCGCACCTTGTGCTGATTGCCCATCTTATCTAGCTGTCTTAGCTGAGCTAAAAGCCAAGGGCGATGTGCATTTGGCTGATTTGGAGAGAGTGAGAGTTGAGCTTGCGCAGACTAGGCTAGAGCTTGAGACACTATCAGTTCCACCCACTGTCTGTGAGAACTGTCTGTCTCTTAGACTTGAGTTGATTAAGCTAAAAGACGAGAAGTCTGTCCAGGTAGATAGCGAGTGTGAGACCTGCTTGTCTCAGGTGGAGGTACTAGCTTCCTTGAGAGAGGAGCTAGCTGATTCTCAGAATGAGAACTTTTACCTCCGTTCAATCCTGAGTTGGATCAGTGCTAGAGAGCCACAGCTCGGCATGATGATCCAACAGTTCAAGAGGCAGGATGGGTTTGGGGTAGGTTACACCTACACCAAGGCTGACTTTGAGAGTGCCATTAGCCGGGCAGTGGAGTGGAGTAAAATGACTCCTGAGCAGAGATATCCCAAGACCCATTCCACTGAGTCTTCCCAGGCTTGTCAGCCTAAGGATGGAGTTATCCATGAACCACCCAAAGCTCCACCCAAGAAACCCATCTGGGTTCCAAAGCCCAAACTCCTCCTCACTTCTCTAGACTCTCTTCCTGGACCCTCTCAGCCCAAGAAGACAACACCAATCACCACTAAGCCCAAGAACCCTAAGCCTCAACCACATCTCAAGAAGCCCACCTACTATTGTGATTATTGTCAGAGAGACGGGCATCTTGCGGAGTTTTGCTTTAGGAGGAAGCGGGTTGAGAGAGCTGAGAGAGCTCGTGGTGGTCAGGAGCAGTTCTACCAGCAGGGTGGTAGACTGAGAGTTCCTCGACGCGGGGAGAGGCTGGAGGCCAGGCCGCATCGTGTAGGTGGTGGTAGAGGAGACGAGTTTCATGGCCGTGCTCCAGATGGTTGTGTTCATTCTGGCAGAGCTCCAGGCCGTTTTGGCTACGGTCCTGGACCTCGTGACCGAGTTTTTAGGCAGAACCGAGGACCACGCTTTGCCGCGTTTTGGTCCAAACTTTACTGATGATTTCTGCTTTCCGTCTTTTGAGCAGATGGCTCGACACTAGTTTAGCTCTTTTGCTAAACCCGGTGCCGGACCATTTGCTCCCACTTACAACCACTCATTGTGCAGGATCGGGGACTGGAGGACGTTTGGATCATGGACTCGGGATGCTCTCGCCACATGACGGGACATCGCAGATGGTTCTCCAATCTCACTCCCCCGAGCTCCAAAGAGTGCATCACCTTCGGGAACAGTGGTCAAGGGAAAGTAAGTGGCATTGCCTCAATTCGCATTTCAAACCATTTTTCTTTGAAGAACGTTGCTTTGGTTGGAAACTTGAACTTCAATTTGATCTCTGTTTCGCAACTTCTTAATGACGGTTTGGAGGTGCGTTTTAAGAAGGGCAATTTTTCTGTGTTTGATTCTAGAGGGTCTTTGATTTGCCAGATCTTACCTTTCGGTAAAGTTTTTCGAATTGACTTCTCTAGTTCTTTTGGCCCTTCTCGCTGTTTGATTGCTGGATCTTCTTCTGAGCTCTAGAAGTGGCATAGGAGGTTAGGTCATTTGAGTTTTGATCTGCTAGTCAGGTTAAGCTCTATGGACCTCATCCGAGGATTGCCCAAGCTTAAAATGGAGAAAGATCTAGTTTGCCATCCCTGTCGTCACGGGAAAATGGTTGCCGCTTCTCACTCACCTGTGACTCAGGTGATGACTTCGTATCCAGGCGAGCTGATACACATGGACACTGTCGGTCCAGCTCGAGTACGCTCAGTCGGTGGGAAGTGGTACGCACTTGTGATTGTTGATGATTTTTCTCGATTCTCGTGGGTTTTCTTCTTGGAGTCTAAGGATGGAACTTTTCATTTTGTTCATGACCTGATTTTGAAGCTGAAGAATGAGAACAATGGTCGGATGCGAGCAATTCGCTTTGACAACGGCTCTGAGTTCAAGAACACTCAGTTCGTCAGCTTCTGTAGTGATCAGGGTCTTGACCATCAGTTTTCCGCTCCTTACACTCCCCCACAGAACGGCGTTGTGGAACGAAAGAACCGCACGCTAGTCGAGATGGCCAGGACGATGCTCTATGAGCACAGGACTCCTAGGCATTTTTGGGCTGAAGCCATGAACACGGCTTGCTATCTGGCCAACCGCATTTTTCTTAGAGCTTACCTAGGTAAGACCTCATACGAGTTGCGGTTTGGCAGACAGCCCAAGGTGAGCCACTTGCGAGCATTTGGCTGCAAGTGCTTTGTGCTCAAGAAGGGAGGGCATTTGGACAAGTTTGAGTCTCGTTGCTGGGACGAAGTTTTTCTTGGTTATGCATTGCATTCACGAGGTTTCTGTGTTTGGAACCTTGAATCCCAACAGCTTGTCGAGACTTGCGAGGTTTCTTTTGATGAGTCCTTGCCTTCTTTAACTCCTTCTTTTGAGCTTTCTAGTGATGGTGAGCTCGGAGAGTCCATCTTCGAGGAAGATGAGGATACTCCAGCTACTGATGAGGGTGGGCCTTCTGCACCTCCTGCAGAGCCCACACCTTCTGAGACTTCGACTGAGGACGAGGGCGGACCTCTGATCACTTCTTCCACTTCGATCGAGCCCCCTCAGTCTAGTCCAGAGGTGCCAGCTGCTGACTCCGGTCAGGTGACATCAGATCATAGGGATCCCGAGCAGTTCAGCGTGATCACCCCTCAGAGCTCATCATCGGTGATGTGTCTACAAGAACTTTGCGTTCATCTATTGACTCTCTTGCTGTGTTTGCTGAATCTGCTTTTGTTGCATCTCTTGAGCCCAGAGACGTTTCTCATGCTCTTTCTGATTCTAATTGGATTCATGCCATGCAAGAAGAGCTTGAGAATGTTGTCTGCAATCGGGTTTGGACACTGGTTGAGCTGCCACCCGGATGCAACCCCATAGTCACCAAGTGGGTGTTCAAGAACAAGCAAGGTGAAGATGGGGTTGTGGTGCGCAACAAAGCTCAACTAGTTGCCCAGGGTTTTTGCCAGATAGAGGGTATTGATTTTGAAGAAACCTTCGTCCCTGTTGCCCGTCTTGAGTCCATTCGCATTCTCTTAGCTTTTCTCGCTTCTAAGGGTTTTAAGCTTTTTCAAATGGACGTCAAGAGTGCTTTTCTGAACGGGTACATAGAGGAGGAGGTTTATATTAGGAAGCCCCCCGGTTTTGAGAACCCCAAGTTTCCTCGACATGTTTTTAAATTTCAAAAAGCTTTATATGGGTTGAAGCAAGCCCCTAGGGCTTGGTATGACCGGTTGAAGCAGTTTTTGTTGGGGAAGGGCTTTGTGATGGGTTCTGTGGATAAAACTCTTTTCCTGCTCAGAGATGCTTCAGATTTCTTAGTCGCTCAGATTTATGTGGACGATATTATCTTTGGCGGTACTACTAATGATCTTGTGTCCAAGTTTTCTGAGAAGATGCATAGTGAGTTTGAGATGAGCCTCATGGGTGAGCTCAAGTACTTCCTAGGGCTCCAGATCAAGCAGACCAAGGATGGCACTTTCATCCACCAAGGTAAGTACACTCGTGATATGTTGAAAAAATTTGACTTTGGTGGTGAGCTGAAGCCGCAGATGACCCCAATGGACACATCTAGAGGATTGGACAAGGACGGGAGCGGCGTCAAGGTCAACGAGAGGGAGTTTCGAGGGATGATCGGTTCGCTGCTGTACATAACGGCAACAAGACCGGACATTCAGTTTGCCATAGGACTGTGCGCACGCTTCAAGTCTTCACCTCGCGCGTCTCATTAGCAGGCTGTCAAGCGCATCTTCAGGTATCTTACTTATGCGCCTGATCTTGGTCTTTATTATTCAGCATCATCATCTCTTGATTTATCTGGATTTTCGGACGCTGACTTTGGTGAGTGCCGGTTGGATCGCAAGTCAACTTCCGGTACTTGCCAGTTTCTTGGTTCTTCTCTTGTGTCTTGGTCTTCTCGAAAGCAATCTGGAGTTGCTCTTTCGACCACTGAGGCTAAGTATGTAGCTGCTGCCAGCTGCTGCTCACAGTTGGTTTGGATGATTTCCACTCTGCGAGATTTTGGGTTGTTCTTTCCTACCAGAGTTCCTTTGTTTTGTGACAGCACCAGTGCAATTAGTGTAGGGAAAAACCCATGTCTTCATTCAAAAACCAAACACATTGATGTGCGCTTTCACTTTTTGCGGGATCAATATGAGAAAGGTATCATTGACCTTGTTCATGTTGATACCCATCATCAACTGGCTGACATTTTCACCAAACCCCTAGATCAGTTTACCTTTGAGTGTTTACGAGGTGATTTGGGTGTTGTGTATCCTTTCTAGGATATTTTTGCATCGTTTTTCTTTCTTCTATACTCTTTTCTTGAGTCTTTTTGTTTGTGTTCATATCTTGCATATTCACATATCACACTTTAGAGCTGCTTCTGTTATATGATTGAACTGTTTTACTTATTCTAGCTGGTACATGTTTTTGATTACTTGTCAATGGTCATGCCTTGTTTCAGTCTGCTTGATATATCTGATATCTGTCATATGCATGGCTTTTATGCTTTAAACTTGAAAAAAATGATCACCATTGCTTCTGGTAACTAGCATGTGTAGGCTGAATGTTGTTGCTACCTGTTACATGCCCTGTAGCTAGTTCCTCACATAGATGCAGATATGCAACTTGGACACCTTTATGCTTTAACATGGAAAATGTGCTATAAAAATGATAAAAATCAAAAATAAATGAAAATTACATGCCTTTTTATACTTGAGTTGAAAAGATCCAAGTGGGTTTGCTTTGTCGCATTGCATTGTTCTGGACTGCTTACCATGGCAATTTGGTATGAACTAGGACAGTGTAGTGTATGCCAAGACCAATGTCTTAAGCTTTCGATGGTCCAGTTCTGGCCTAGGCCTGACTTGGTCGGTTAGCATAAGGTGAAGCACTTTGTTAAAAGCCTGAAAATTAAAAAGACAACAAGTTTGCTGAAGCACTTTGTTTTGGACAATGCTTATCTTGGTAGATATCAGTTAGCTAGTACATCTCATGTTTTACCTTGCTTGTTAACTGGAAAATGTGGTGATGCCTTTGTTTGCAAAAACTGAAAAATGCGTGCTAAATGACTTTCTTTGCATATCATCTGTTGTACTGATCATGCCATGTGACTTCGACAGTATGTCTTTTGCTATACTTGTTAGATGTTGTAATTGCAGTCAATCATATCTGAGAAGCATGCTTTCATCACTCCACCTGCACCCCAGTTGCATTCATTGCATATTTTGAGGCGGTGTTGCATTTCAGGGGGAGTCTGTGTCCTTTTCGAGTGCTTGATGAGTTCACTTGTCAACAAGGGGGAGAAATTTTGGGGATAAAAGTTTAAGGGGGAGTTTTTGTCCTGATTGTCCTTACTCATTTGATATCCTTGTTGATGTTTCTGAGATCGCACTCTTTTCACATTTTGGTTAACCATAATGATCACTTCTTGCTTTTGTTTGGCTTTTGATCATTAGGGTTAAACTTTTACTTTATTTTTTTTTCTTCTTTGTTTTCTTGTGCTTTGTTTTCGTGTTTCCACATTTGTTCGCAAGTGCTGAAGAGCTGAAGAAGTAAAGTGTTGACAATGCACTCATTAAGGGGGAGATTGAGGAGCCATGCTGAATAGCGTGGGCCTCATGGCTCCAGATGTGATGAGTCATTGTCAACGATAGTCAAAGAGGATAGAAGAAGAGAGATGATCTGCTGTGTCATGGGCCGCGTGTGACTCAGGTACACGGGCAGCGAGCGACTGTCGGGCAAAGGGCCGCAAAGTCGGGTTGGCCCAATCCGGGTACATGGGCTATGAGCAGCAGAGGATCCACTGGGCTGTTGACTAGGATTGACTCAGGTACACGGGCGGCGAGCGATTGCCGGGCTGAGGGAGCTGCGGAATCGGGCCGGCCCAATCCGAGTACCCAGTGCGAAGACGGTGGACGCTTTGTCAGTTTCGGCGCAAAACTGACGACCGCTGATCTCGGATCTGACCATTCTGAGGCAATGCCGTAGCTGCTACGAATGCTCCACATCAGGACAAGTTACCTTTATTTATGTTTTTACTATTTTGCCTTTAGGCCCACAGTTTGTCAGTCGAAGTCTGTAAAAAATCCTAAGGGCATTTCGGTCTTTTCCATTTTTATTCAGAGTCTGTAAAAAACCCTAGGGGTATTTCTGCATTTTTCCATTTAATGGGCTACCTATAAATAGGCCCCAATATCCTAGGGTTAGGGCACCCATTTTTTTCCAGAAAATCACTTTACCAAATATTGGGTCACTTTTCATCTGTTCTTCCGTGTATGCGCCGCCGGGAGTGTTTATTCTGTTTACTCTGAAATCGCCGCTGTTTTTCTGCGCAAGATCTTCTGAACTCACTTCAACGGTTCGTTAATCAGATCTGTAATCCGTTTTCTTACTCTCTGTTACTCTTCCTCAACTTTCTCCGAATGCAATAGTGCACCTCGCTATCTTCGAGTGGCCGCTGTGAGCTGAAGGTTACGAAGGGAGAGCAGAAATATTCGCAGCACTTCACAAAGCCTCCTGCCAGCCGAAGACTTACCAAGGCTCCAGAGGAGAAAAGATTGTAGTTGCCTTCGGCATCATTAACTTCAGACTCCAGGATGAGTAACAACTGCGATTTCCAGCGAAGGCCATCAATGCCCGATGGTACACAGATTGGATTCTTCAGTGGTTCTACACCGAAGTGGGAGCAGACAACAGTTTGGTCAGGCCTCTGCAAGATATATACTTCTGAAGGGAAGCCGAAGTTCATCCAGACCCCGACCAGCTCGAAGCTCGTCTCAATTTGCTTCAAAGAATTAGTCGCCGCATGAGCATGCAGGACTTGGCGGAGGAGTTCATCGGGCTCCAGATTCCGCCTCTGATGGCCAACTTTCCTGTTAACTTTGAAGAAGATCCGGAGGGTGGACTCCGAAAAATTTCTTCAAGTTCGAGCTCTACAGGTAACTTCGAAAACTACAAAATGTTTCATTTATGATAATTTCATAAAAATGACATGACAAATAAAAACTTATCTTTCAGCCCCACAAGCCTCATTGACTTCAGAGCAAGTCATTCGGACTTCGGAGAATATTCTCAGGGCTCCTTCCCCCGCTAAAAAAGAACGGAGGGTGAAGCTGGTAGGAAGCTGGGAGCTATTCAACCGGGTATGGGGCGTACTCGGAGTCGTCGCCCCTTCTCTTCTAGACTGGGTTCCTTCTGAGACTGGTCCAAAGAAGAGGAAAGCCGAGGCTTGGACTTTGGCACCAGCTAAGACTCCCGTGAAGAAGTTGGCCCGTAAACCCAAGAATGTGGCCCCTTCAAAGTCCGCTGCTTCGTCTTAAGATTCATCTGAGGATGAAGGAGAAAGAGAAATGCAAAGGGTCTTTATAGACCTTGTTACCAGCGAAGAAGAAGCGCGAGCGGATGTCGATGTCCTGGCTACTAGTGATGCAGCAGCCGTGCCAGCTGTGCAAGACAACCTCGAACAGGCTAGGACTTCGAATGTCTTGCCAAGCCTGCCAAGCCAAGAACCCTGTTGCTGAAGGTGGAGTCGAAGTAGCAACTGATCAAGTTTCGATTCCGGACAAAGTGGTGATTGTTGCTCCAAGAGAGGTTCCAATAGCTAGTCCTTTGGTTCATGACTCCGAATCTGACGAAGATTTTGAGGGGGCATTCAACCCTCCAATTAGCCCCATACTCGTTCGTTGGCAGGGTTTCGAAGGTAAGATTCATTAAAGCACCTTTTTCTTCATATCTTGCAAAATTATGCAATATATAATACCTTTGAATTTGTAGGGTCTACCCCCATGGAGACGACCCCTGCTGCGAAGACTACACCTGAAACCTCAACATCTCCGAAGTCAATTCCGGAGGAGGGTACAAAAATGGGGCCCGGAAAAGGTAAAGGGAAAATGGATCATTTTCCTGCTCTGAACATTGGATTAACTCCGTCGGAATCTACAGACGGGGGCCAGTCCGCGGAAGGTGGCCAATCCACCAATGCATCCAGGGATATGGCACTGCGCTCCGGCCCTTCACCCAGCGAAGATGATAAATGATATTTGTCAATGCTCCCCCTCTTAGCTCCTTTCCTGGAGCAGAGGACCGGGCTTCGGACTCTGCTAGAGCCTTTGGCTCGAGCCAATTGCGAAGTCGGGGAGACTGACTTGGTGGCTATACTCGGGGAAGCTGAAGGGTCGGAGTTGGATGCAGCCTTGGAGCGGGCAGCATACCAGGTACGAAGTATCTGCAATAACAAAGTTAGTTTCAGCTTATAAATAGATTACTCACATTGCTTTTTCCTTCGAAGCAAGTAGTCTTGGCTCGAGCTGCGGCTGTTTCGAATGAGCGGGAATGCAATCGTCTTAAGGAGAAGATAACTGCCCTTCAAGGGAGTCTTGACAGCTCCGAAATTCGAACTTCCAGCTTGGACGAGATGGTAGCAGCGGAGAAGAAAGCCAGACTTGGTCTGGAAGTTGCTAATCGAAAGCTTGAAGTGAACAAATCGTGCTTTGGGCTGAAGTAGAGAGAATGCGGATGGAGCAAGCGATCGTGGGGGCTGAGCTGGTCAAGCTCTGGGAAGAGCAGGCGAAGTCAATGGAGGAGGCCAACAACTTGCTCGGTAAGAAGAACTCCTTGGTTACAGAGGCAGCCAGTCTATCTTCTTTGATAGATGAGTCATCTTCGTCAAGGGATATTCTAGCCGAAGACAAGGCGAAGTCTGAGAAGATAGCTGCAGTGACCATGGAAAGCCCTTGGGGTATCTTGGAATACTTCGGTACTTCTTGGACTTTACCTTCGACTGGCGACGTCCACCTGCTGCGAAGATTGAAGATGATCCAAGAAGCAGCGAAGATGATGAAGACTGCGGGCATTCGGTATGGAGAAATCTCCGGCCAAGTATCCGCTCTCGGAATACATTGCTACTATGAAGATCTAGGGCTATCAGTAACACCAGACTCTGGGGCTGCTCCCATTACCTTCGACGACAACCAGCTTTTGAACCCTTCCGAAGACGTGGCCACAGCTTGGCAAGCCTTCCAAGAATCTTGGAGAGCCGAAGGTCGATCAGCGATCAAGGCTTGGATTGATGAAGGACTTCTCTAGAAACAAGCTCGGTCGCAAGCTTCGAGCAGCCAACCTCTGCCAGACCCGAAGGTCTAGTTTTGTTTAGGGCTCCAAACATGTAAAAATTTATGCTTTCATCTTTTATGAATGAAAAGACTTATTTGGAAATGTTTTTAGGCCTTTCGACCTCTTATGGATGATCTTGAAGTGTTAGAGGTTAACGAAGAGCTTCACCTGCTATGGGCTACCTTCAAAATTCTAAGACCTCACAAATGACCTCGATTTTTTATTCCTCGAGAAATCTCCGTTGTGATTGTGCCCACAATATGCAAAGATATATTATCTTATATTAAAGAGGATGAAAAATAAGTTAACTTGGGGACTTCATCTTCTGAAGAAGTTGAATGGTCCGAAGAAGAGAATACTGCTGAAGAACAAACAAAGAAGAAACCTGAACAACATCGAAGCTGGGAGAGAAGCCCCGAGCGACTTTGAACTTGGGCTAAACTTTAGTAGGAACAAAAGGATTTCTGAGCTTCGAAAGGAGAGAAAAAAGTTAAACGTAAAGTTATTAAAACTCCTCGCTCTGGAACTAGTCACTCTAACTTTAGCGTTAGTTCTAGGGATCGAAGAGGTCTTCATTTCCTTCTTGGTATAGATAAAGAATTTTCATGATGTAATGTAATCTGTTTGAATGATAAAGATTAAAGTTTCAAAATTGTCTCCCTACTTCGCAGCCCCTCTTTGGGTGTAAGCAACTTTGAAATTTGGTCGAAGGTGGTTATGCGCAATGAAAATAACTTTAGTTAGGAGTACAATTTTGGAGGCTCAGAGCCCCTTAACAACTTAGAGATTGATTAGAATCTCAAAAAATGTCTTCGACTACCTGGAGTCTGAAAACTGGAAACTTAGTACCTTTTTGTTTGAATGTAGTCACTTCGTAACAGTTTCTCGGATACCTTAGCATCCAAAACAATTGGTCGCTTTGGACTAGTTTTTTGGCTCTTTTTGTGAATGCTATCAAACCAGTGGTTCAGAATTCACACAGTGGTCTCCTTGGACTCTTTTTACGGATGCTTTCAAGCCGGAGCTTGGAATCCATATCATTTGGTCTCCTTGGACTCTTTTTACGGATGCTTTCAAGCCGGTGGCTTGGAATCTGTTTTTCTGTGACTTTCCCACCTCGTCGGAAGCTTCGAACCAGTAGTTCGAAGTCCGCAAAATTGGTTCAAATGAATGAGAGGTAGGAAGTGTTTGAGAGGTAGGCATTATCTGAACCATGAACTTTATTAATTCAGAAGGTGTTTACAGATGATTACAAGGAGCCCCTATGTGAAATATCGCTTTAAGTGCTCCACATGCCAAGCATGCTTTAACTCTTCGCCTTCTAAATTAGCTATCTTAAAAGAACCAGGGCGTCCTAAGCAAAGAATAATGTATGGACCTTCCCACTTATTTCCTAATTTCTCTGGTGCTATAATGCTTCGCAAAACTAGATGACCTGGTTTAAGTTCATTAAGCTTAACCTTCGGGTCAAACCAAGTCTTCGTTTGCTGTTGATATTTTGACAAATTAGCCACAACTCGAAGCCTTGTTTCTTTTGTTAAATCAAGCGAACCTTGCCTTTCTCCTTCTATTTCAGGTTCGGTGGTGCGAAGAGATCCTCCTTTAAGCTCTGTCGGTGTCATAGCTTCATCTCCGAATAATAATCTAAAAGGAGTAAAGCCTGTGGACCTTGTTTGAGTGGTCCGAATGGACCATAATATCTTCAGGAGCTCTTCGGTCCACAAGCCCTTTGCCAACCCTACTATTCTTCGATTCAGCCCTGACAAGATATTACCATTCGCCCTTTCGATAGTTCCGTTAGACTGAGGATGGCACACAGCAGCAAAGCATATTTGTATGCCAAGATCTTCACAAAACTTCCTGAAGGGCTCTGCATCAAACTGTCCCATTGTCGACTGTGAGCTGTCGAGGCACTCCGAACCTGCATATAATATTTTTCCAGAAAACTTTTGTACATTATTCGAAGTGATAGCTGTGAGGGGTACTTCTTCGGCCCACTTGGAAAAATACTCAATTGCTACCACTGTGAATTTCAGATTTCCTTTTGCTACTGGGAAGGGGCCAATGAGATCCATGCCCCATGTGGCCATGGGCCAAACTGGAGCAATGACTTGAAGAGTTGTTGGCGGACGATGACTTCATCTTCCCATCCATTGACATCCTTGGCATGTGCGGACTAAGCTCTCCGCATCAGCTACTATTGTAGGCCAATAAAGCCCCTAGCGAAGTGTTTTTCCTTCCAAAGCCCGAGGTGCCAGATGGCTACCACAAAGGCCTTCATGAATTTTTCAGAGCATCTCTTGACCTTCGGTTTGAGATATACATCGGAGCAGAGGGGAACATACTCCGACCTTGTACAAAATACCGTTGATTACATGATAATTTCGAACTCTTAACTTCAACATCAAAAGTTTTGGCCTTTAGGCAAACTTGTTTCACCTTGCAACAATTCTATAATTGAGCTCCGCCAATCAGTGCTTGGAATGCAAAGAACCTCCGCAGAAGGGATTTGTGGCACCGAAGGCGAAGTAAGCTCTTCGTAAAAGGCTCCTTCTAGAATGTCCATAGCTCCGGCAGCAGCTTTCGCTAAGGTATTAGCTTGCATATTTTCATCTCTTGGTATACTTCGGATGGAAATCTCTTTGAATGCTGCTTCGATCTTACGGATCTCTTCTAAATATTTTGCAAGCTGCGGGTGACGAACTTGAAAACTTTTATCGACGTGCCCTGCTACAATTTGAGAATCTGTTTTAATAACAACTCTTGTAGCACCCAAAGCACGCGCCTTTCGAAGTCCTAATAAAATTCCTTCATACTCTGCTATATTATTGGTTGACTTAAAGTTGAGCCTTGTGGAGTACATTTCTCTTTGCCATGAAGACAAAATTATTACTGCTCCAATGTCTGCTCCAGACGCTTGGAAAGCTCCGTCGGAGTATATAGTCCAAATTCCTTCATTTGATTTCTCCGTAGCCCATACTGCAAACGGAGTCCACTCTGCCACAAAATCTGCCACCACTTGTGACTTGATTGCTGTCCTTGCTACGAAGGAGATGACGAAGGGTGCTAGCTCAACAGCCCATTTTCCAATTCTTCCCGTAGAATCTTTTCTTTGGAGCATATCTTCCAAGGGATACGAAGTTGGTACAACTACATTATGTGCTAGAAAATAATGCCACAATTTCCTCGAAGCCATTATCAAAGCATAAGTGAACTTCTCAAGCTCAGAATATCTTGTTTTAGCTCCAGATAAGGCTTCAGATACAAATAGACTAGATTCTGCACCAACTTTCCATTGAAATCAACTTCTCTGACAAGAACTGCAGTGACAGCAGAGCCAGTAGCTGCAAGGTAGAGGAGTAGGGTTTCGTCCGCAACGGGCATAGTGAGTGTAGCGAGGTTGCTGAGATAATTTTTAATATCATCAAAACTCTTTTGACACTCCAGTGTCCATGCAAAATCTTTGGACCCTTTCAATGCTTTGAAAATAGGCAAACTTCTCTCTGCAGACCTTGCTAAAAATCTGCTAAGTGCTGCTAAACAGCTAGTTAGCTTTTGCACCTTCTTTAAATTTTCCGGTGGAGCCATCCTTTGCAACGTAGTTATTTGAGTAGGGTTAGCTTCAATCCCTCCACTCGAAAGTAGATACCTGTTGATAGCAAAAAATGGCATTAATGGCTAGATTGTCAAAATACCAATTTTGGTGATTTGGGCCGAAAAATACACATGTCCAAGGTCCGTCCGAAGCCCTACAGGGCCGAAGTCCATTGAGATATGTGCTTCGAAAGCCTCTAGCTAGCCCATGGGCTTTGGCCGGGAAGCCTTCGGAGGCCCACGCCACCGAAGCTTCGGCCCGAGGAGCAGAGATAGAGATAGAGTTGTATGCGTTTCCGGCTCAGTTTTTATCTCCATCCGGCTGGGTTAATAGCAGATTAGATCAGAGATTAAGCCCCTATAAATAGAGAGGCGAGGCCAGCGTTGAGGTCCCCCCAACTCAAACCAAACCAAAGCCCTAGCTTTGATCTTATTTACTTTACCTTTATTTTCATGAACCACTTCGTGGGTTTTCCTGGAAGCCCTCCGCCGGCCACTATGGAACAGTGGTAACCCTTGTTACTTCGCTTGTGAAGTATCCGTTAATCTACGTAATAGATTGCTATCGCCTTGTTAATTCACGTGTGAAGTATCCGCTAATCTGCATAACAGATTACTACCTTCACTACTAGTGCAACGCTTAGCAAAATTCGGTCCTCAGGCCGAATTGGTACTTCGAATTCTCTTTGTTACAGGTTCCCACGTTCGGAGCTACTTTGTCGGAGGTGTCCGGAGCTGAGAGATCAGTTTTGGAGGTCACTAGGACACCCTTCGGCAGGACTGCAAGCTTCGGCAACAGGCTTCGCTAGCACACTTCATCGCAACAGGCTTCACCACGACCATACTCCGCACTAGACGAAGTTATGCTCGTGTGTGGCCCTCGCATCATTAATTTGTAGTTTGTTGTATCAGAGATCTCAAGACGAATCCCGTTGTTTGGAGGTGACCGTAACGTCCAGATTCATTCGGAGTTCATCTTCGGCCGGATCAGTCCGAACGCCAAAGGTACACTTTGGTGACCCCTTCACATCAGACTTCAAAGCAGACAGGCTCCGACCGATTTGCTGATTTTATACTTCTTAATATATTTCTTTCGGCTAATTGGGTTATTTTGTGTGATCTAATTGCCTGGCGACTCCACCCCCCTTATCACGACTAAGGGTAGTCGGAACGCAACGTCGGTGCTGCATCATGCTTAGGGCTTGTCCCTAAGTATCCGCACACTTTTGGATCATCGAACTAACCCAAGTGCGGGGGCTTGTTTCTCGTGTCAGCACACTTTTTGGCGACTCCGCTGGGGAAGGCTGTGCCAACATGACAAGTACATCTACATTGGCCACCAGTACATCTACGTCGACTACTACGTCTACACCGCCGATGGACACAATAGGAGGTGCGGATATTGACAATCGCAACATCTTGACACCTACACTTGAAGATATCCCTACAGAAGACCGAGCGAAGATCGAGGCAAAGTTAAAGGCACTCCAAGACAACATGCTTGGGGGCTACGTGCGGACGGTGGTGTGGCGCTAAAAACCGAAGTGTGGGCGTTCTGTTCGTTCTCGCAGTGAGTGAGCGTGGGGTAAAACGCGGACGGCCAGGGGGTTTAAATAAGGTCACCAGCGGGGGCCAGAGGGGGCGCAATCACAGGAGGACCGAAATTAAAATGGCCTTAACACCGGTGAGCTCGGTTGTGGGGGATACGTTGAACCTGGACGCGATTCGGCTGGGTTTAAAGGGAAACGGTCGGTGCGTTGAGGGGGATTCATTGCTGGCAACGGATTAAAGGGAGGGGGCCAGCAATGGATTTAAACTTGTTAGAAGACTTAAAATAAGATTATTCACATTAAAATATTTTTATAAAGGTCCATATATCATTATATTTCATTTTAAATATTCATAAATTGAATTTCAGAAACATAACCACTTTATTTTTCTTAAGTTAACCCAATAAAAACCAATATGTTGTGGTGTGATTTTTATATTGTTTTTTGAATGCTATGTTTGTTATTCATGTTAAAAAGACTACGACGCCGCCGAGGAGCCGGAGTATTATCCGGAAGTTCCTCCCTCCCCTTTCGCTGAACATGGCAAGTCACCAAACCAATCTTTTGAGCATATTGAACCCATGTTCTATTAAACTATCGCTAAAACACATAGGACATACATGCATTAGTCAAATGAAACCCTTACAATATATTTATTTAGGATCCCCTGACCTTGATGTGCAACCCAAGCCATGCTATCTAGCCTAAACTCCTTGTCACCATATGATTAGTATTATTAGCTAGTGTCCAACGTATTGACACAATTTCTATAGGATTAAAAATGAGTCGTAGCGATTGGAATCTACTATATGATCCCCGTTATTCTTATCTCTGGAATGCTGTTGGTGATAGAGTTATGGTTGTGAGTGTATGCATGGTGGGTTCTGGGTGCAAGCTAGGGCATTGGTCGGTAGCACCCGGGGCTCTATAAGGACCGGTCTGCGGGATCCATTGCAATACACATCCGTACTAACCACAAGTCTAATGGGTAAGTCCTATCTAAGGTATGGAGTGTTCCAAACCAAGGCCACCACTTGGAGATGGGTCAAGCAGCACCTGCGGGTGGCTTGTACCGACATGGCGCAAAAGGGGGTGCGACGTTAGCCGGGATGCGGCCCGGCGCGCCGGCGAAACCTAGAGCAGGTGGTTATCGCTTGGAGCATTTCATGCCGAAGTTTTGGCACGAGTTACAATGGTATGGGTCATCTTGTTACACTTTGGTGTTTGGGATGAGTGCGTGCCTTGTGGGTACAGTAGTACACCTCTGATCAGAGTCATAAATCTTTTTGAAAAGCCGAGCCCACGGTCAAGGGCGGGTTGCGTGACATCCCATAGTTAGTTTACTTTTGAGATGAATGTGCATTATGGTTTGACATGTAAGGACTGTTGTGCGAGGACGGAAAATGTACTCCTCGAGTTAGATGTTGGAAGTGATGTTCATGTTTATTATTCCGCATAATTAAATTTGACTACACTAAATGCAATAACTGAAAATGTACTTTTCCGCACTTTTAGACATTACCCTTCCTTTGTTACTATCTTGCATTATTATTTGCATTTGCGGTGGCTTGTTGAGTACTCTTTGTACTCATACCCGTTGAACACACCATTCAGAGGATGCCTACTATGATGATGGTCTGGAGTAGCGACCCAGTCAAGAAGAAAGATCTTGAAGAAGGCGTTCGTAATGCAGTTTATTTTTATTCAACTTTTATGTAATAATATGCTTTGCGCACCATGAATGTTTGCCCGTATGTACGATGTCGCATGATGAACCTCTTGTTATTATTGTTTTTCTATGAAATTCAACAATGTTCCGATTTTGATAAATCGGGGCACCACAAGACGTCTCTGGGCTCCTCGAGGTAGTGTAATTGGAAAAGTGCATGTCCATGCCGCTATGACTAAAGAGTTAGTCATGATTTTAATCTGATACTTGTTCGAGTAAAATGTAGAGCTATCCAACAAGGGTGGCACATATCTCACCTTTAGCTTGACTGATGTCGTGTGGTAAAGGTACTGATGCAAGCATATATCAAGGTTCCGTGAAAATTTGATTTTGTATGCTTTCGGTGGTCAATATGTGCTACTAGGTACCGCTATTAATCAGTAAGCCGGAATGGGTTTTCGGTGACCAATTGTCGGTGTATGAACCTATCGGGTCACACACTTAAGGGGATGGATTAAGATACCTAACAAGAACTTGTTCTTGTGCAAGCGGGAGATTGAAGGAATTGTGCCCAAGACAATTCTGGGCAAATTGAAAGTTTCGATTTGGAATTGGAAGTTCAAATAATATTGCACATGTCGGAAGTTCTGATAAGGTGTTGAAAGTTTCAACATGGCTTAACCTACGAAGATTTTTCTATTTTCTGAACGAGTCGGGAGTTCCAATGGTGGATCAGAAGTTTCAATGTTCTGGGATCATCATAAGTACCAATGGGTCAGAAGTTCTGATTGTGTATCGAAAGTTTTGATAATTTCCAAAACTGAAACAGAGAGTCTAAATCAGGAGTTCTGATCTCATATTGGAAGTTCCGATGCAGGTGAACAGATTTGATCTGTTGGGCCTATTATCTTGGATTTGGGTCCAGGGTCCTAGCTCTATATAAAGGGACGAGGAGGTCTTGGATATTAGATCAATTGCAGTTTAGATTAGATCTAAACCCTAGCCTCCACACTTCTCATCTCCTTTCATTCTTGATCTCAAGCGTTGAGATTGAGATTTCTCACGAGTTCTCACGAGTGGTGCTATCGCGTCGGCATGGGAACAATACTTCCATGTACGTGTGGACTCCTTAGAGTCGTTGCTCTAACAACGACACTCATCATCTTCTTCATGTGGACATCGCTTGTCTTTGCTGATTGGATCGGTGGAAACAGACAGAGCGAGACGAGGATAAGATAGGATGTGCTACCCCAACATCTTCTTCCACTACACTAGTGTGTCCTGCATTAGAAGGTAACAATTCATGATCCTTCATGTGCATGGTTCTAGGGCTTGGTGGTGAAAATTTTGAATTTGCTTGCTAGCGTAGCTTCCCCATGTCCCAACAATATATAGATGATGTCATTCTAAAGTAAAGCAATACTCAATACCACATGATACGGGGTTGCCTGATCTTCTCATTGAGCTCGTCGTAGATGAATAACTTTGCAACTCTCCGACTGATCACCTGCTACCAATGCAACGAACTTGCAATCCTTATGAAAAATTATACGATCACACACCTGCATAACTTGCGAGACGTTGACGATCATCTGATTTTTCCCCTGCTTCCGATGCAACAAATCTCAACCCTATAGATACCTTAACACCACACACTTGATTTCTACAATCTACTAATTCCCATTGCAATAACAAGTTACACTTGATTTCATCGGTATGAAATCACGAGATCGGAGCAAAGTGGTGACACATCCTTGATCAAAACAAAGAAGGACGTGGATACTAAAGAACGTGGACAACCATCAATCTGAACTCAAATTTAATTCATATTCAACCCAATCATAACAAGGTTGGTCACCTCTTTTATAGGGGTATAGAGGGGGTGCGGTCAAGATAAGAAAGTCTTGTTCTAATACAAAATATAATTCTGATCTAATAAAATAAAAGAGTCCTGATATAATATATAATCCTACTCTAACTAGGAGTCCTACTTTAATACGAAGTCCTACATTAATACAAAATCCTAATTTAATTGAACTCTTATTCTAATTTCGAAATTTAAATAGACACAAACTGAACTAGATACAAACTGACCCATTAATTGAGTTTGGCCATGCAAGTCCTCATCATCCTCCATCCCTTGAAAAAGCATCGCCTCGATGCATCAAAGTATTGGTGTCAAATCAGAAACATTGCAACTTGCTCACCAAGTAAACCTAGCAATCTGATACTGAATGATACGGGGTTGCCCAATCGACTCGTTGAGCTTGTCATAAATGAATAACCTTACAACTCTCCGGCTGATCACCCGCTACCAATGCAATGAACTTGCAACCCTTGTGGAAAATTACACAATCACACACCTGGATAACTTGCGAGATGCTAACGATCATCTGGTTGTTCCCCTCCTGCCAATGCAATAGATCTCAACCCTATAGATATTGCAACACCACGCACTTGATTTCTGCAATCTACTAATTCCCATTTGAATAACAGATTACAATTGATTTCATCGGTAGCAAATCACCATATCACAGCAAAGTGGTAGCACATCCTTGATCAAAACAAAGAAGGACGTGGATACAAAAGAAGGCAGACATCCATCAATCTGATCTCGAATTTAATTCATATTCCACCCAGTCATAATAAGGCCGGCCACCTCTATTAATAGGTGTATAGAGGGGGTATGGTCAAGATAAAAAAGAGTCATGATCTAATACAAAATAGAATTCTAATCTAATAAAATAAAAGAGTCCTAATCTAATATGGAATCCTAATCTAACTAGTTGCCCTACTTTAATACAATGTCCTACATTAATACGAAGTCCTAATTTAATTAGGCTCTTATTCTAATTTTGAAATTTAACTAGACACGAACAGAACTAGATACAAACTGACCCATTAATTGAGTTTGGTCGTGCATGTCCTCATCAGCACGCGGACGGTCTGGGCTACCCATCGGACCCAAAAAGAAACAAGAAGGGGGATGCACGAGAGGGATCATGATCTGGTTCTTCAAGTTCTACAAAATAATAGAAAAGAAAGCTATTCAAAAGTGAAGGTTGAAATACAATCAAGAACACCGAAGAATAGCAAGAGAGAAAAATGGGAAAATAACTTAGAATGTACCTCGGGAATAGAGGCGGTAGTCACCATTGAAATGCCTGACGGGTTTGAGGCCGACGGTGGAGATGAATAAGACGAAGGCATTGGCGCACGCGATCGTGAGGGCAGCGGGACCAATATGAAGGATGCTTGCGGCGAGCTCAAGGGCGAGGTGAGAGTATTGTCGTATGTGCTTGGAGGTGTAAGAGAGAAGAAGGAAGCCGACAGATACTTATACGATAAGGGCGATGACTCAGTGGTTGAGTCAAGATGATCTCTACAGATCCGGTGGGCCCTATCCTGCAACATTCAACAAGATAGGTGATGACGAGGAAAATATTTCGAAGCGTCGGATCGGCCACAGGCCTGGGCTACGGAAATCAGATATTCAGATATTATGTTCAGTAGTACCATTGTGAGACTGTGTAGGATGAAGCCTGATATGACGCAGCAAGAGTAGATGCGTCGATCCAAGCGACATCATCCATCACAGTCCTCTATGGCCCCAAAGGAAAAAGGGATATAGAAGATAAGGGTTACCAGAGGAATATATAGCCTAAGTACGATACTTTGAAGAAGAAGAATAGGTTTAAGGGCACTAGAGAGCGAAAGGTTTTTCTGCTGATATGAACCCTGGAGGGACTTTTGATGTGACAGGGGCAGAAAGCCTTAAATGAGGTTATACTTTCAAAGCATTAATAGTGTCTATGCTTCGAAACTTGGGGGCATGTGTTGACGACACAAATTGGAAAAACCCGAGGCCCATCAGCGGTGCGGTGCGGTCAACAAAAGGTCAAGAAGGTCTTGTCAAGATTTGGTCAAAGAAGTCCGCTTATGTCATTCGTGCGACTAACGATGAGGGGCCGGTAGATAAAGATTCAAATTTAGGTATGATACTACTAGTATTAGGTGGAAGTACAAGGGACTATAAATATGTACATATTAGGTAGATGAGGAAGGAACACAACAAATCCAAAAACTACTCTCGGCACATCGCCAACCTTTCTTTCCTGATAGGTTATTCCTCTCTCACGGGGCTGCATCACTCCGATCTCTAGCAAGAGGTAAGTTACTTCCAACATGCATTGGTAGTTGTAGGACCGAAACGGGCGACTAGAGGGGGGTGAATAGGCGCCTCAACAAATTGTTTTGAACTGATGGTCTTTTCTAAACACCCAACGCTCCTCTCAATGAACAATTGGAAGCAAACTAAATATCACAGAAAAGTCCAAGATAAATTAGTGCTATCACTCTCCTGTCAGTTATGATATGATGTGATAGTTCTGAGAGATCACAAGCACTCAAATTAATATAGCCTTTAAAAACAACCGATGTCCTAATTGAAAATACACCCATTTAGAGTACACAAGGCAGATTAAAAACTACTCTCAAATCAAATGACATAAAAATAGGCATCCCTATGAGAACTCAGAAAAATCATGAAGCACATAGGGAACAATAACGATTCACGGATATTTAATTAAATGCTGAAAATAAATTGTTCTCGTATATAAATCAACAACCACTTGACATGCATAGAGATTACGAAATATATCAATAATCAATCATGGTGCAATTGAAAGTAAAGTACTAGAAGCAATTTAATTAAACACAAAGCATCTAGAATTAATCAACAGAAAAAGCATGTGGATTGAGATTGATTACTGTGCTTTCGCTCCTATTCTTGCGTGCAGTTTCTGCCGCCGCAAAGCACACAGCACCACCTGGCGCTTTGCATAGCCCGACGCGTCCTTGCGGAGCCACTGGACACTGCCTCCTAGTTCACGTGAGCGCGTCTTCTGTACACCAAATAAAATCGGCCACCGAGTCCTGCAGCCGATGGTGCCACCCCGTGGTCTCCATCCACACGCCGACAGAACCCCACACCGCTTGAGCTTCACCCTGTACAAAACTAGGCCCCCTGGAAAAACCGGTTGCTTGTTCTGCGCTAAGAACAGAAGACCGGAGCTAAAAACACTATAGCTGCCAAGAAGAGATTTGCGGTGGAGACACAGGGAAGAACAGTAAAATCTCAGGAATGAAGATGACTAAAAACTCATACTTGGTAAATTGAACTCAGGATTTGCGATTTTTAATTTTAGGGACTAGGGGGCTTTTTATAGGCAATTCAAAAAGAGAAAAATGCGTAAATACTCATAAGATTTTTTACAGACTCGAAGGCTCACAGGGATAAAAATGTAAAAATTTATCTAAAGGTAGTTTGTCTCGATTTGAAGCTTTTGTAGCAACTACGGCTCAATTTCAGGATGCTTTGATCTTGATCTAACGGTTTTGAGCCGAAACTGACAAAGCGCTCTAGATCGTCGACACGTGTCACCAATCTACGAACTCAACTACCAGTAAGTCTCTCCCGCTATCGATCCATCGAGCCGCCTTGTCACTTGTACTGTCGTCCCTTTTCATTGACTTGGTTAACACATTGTCCCAATCATCTGAACATCCATGTCTTGCTCTATCTCGCCGTGTAAGCCTGAGGTCATCCTCAACTTCACCAAGCATACTTGACCGTCTGGCATCAAGCTCCCTACTTGACCCCGATCACCCGCCATTGTTAGTTGACTTGCATCTCAACCCAGCACAACATGAGACAAGCAAAACACCAATCTCCATGCAAAACACCCACTGATCCATCAGTGAACCCAAATAACAAACACACACTCAAACTAATGTAACAAGCAAACTTGTCAATCACTCATCACAAAGATACAACCATAGTGCAATCCCACTTGGTTTCTCAATATCCCCCTTGATGAGTGCATTGACATCTCCCAAAAGAAACAAAGTTGAATGTTGATGTTCAGCGCACAAGTGACCATAAAAACTCATAAAAGAGCAAAAACATGTCACTTGATTTAAAAATTACAAATGATCCTCCCTTTTGATAGAAGCAAGACACTATTTCTCCTCCTTTGGAAACGCAGGCATCAAGGTGATAAAAATGATGCCAAGAGAAATATGAGGGTGAGTGCATATGCAAGCTTCCAAAAAATGATTAGTAGCAATTATAGTACAAAACAAGCATTTGCCTTGAATATTATCTAAAAGTACTGCATGATAAACTCATATGAATCATATCCAATAAAAAGCAAATGCAAGCATTTTCAGATTTTAGCAAATAAAAGCATCACCACTCAGACTAGTATACTAGACAAGGTAAAGCATGGAATGCAAAAGCTAGCAAATACTATCTAGACATGCACAGTCACATAACATGGAGCTTCAGCAAACTTGTGATTATGCAATAATTTCAAGCTTTTCTCATTTTTTTTGTAGTGCTAGGGGTTATTTTCATATCAACCTTATGTTAACCGACTAAGCTAAGCCTAGATCAAGAAACGACCATCAGAAGCTTAAAACATTAGTCATGGCATACACTACATTGTCCCAGTTCATACCAAAGTGATATGGCAAGCATTCTAAATCTTTGCACAAGCATGGATATCAATTTCATGATTTTTATCAATTTTTAGTACAAGATTTACATGAAAAGCATTTAAATGTTCAAGTTGCATGTTTGCATCCAAGTGTAAAGGACTTAGCTACCAGACATGTAAAAGAAAGCAAAAGCATTTAGCCTACTCATGCTAATTACCAGACTAAGAAGTGATCGTGTTTTAATTTTCAGAATTAAAAGCCATACTCATGACAGATATCGGACATATTCAACAGAGCAAAATCATCATGATTAAAGACAGTAATTCAAATGCATATACATGCAATTACATGTAAAATCAGTTAATCATATGATAGAAACTTATGCAATAACACACAACTCCCCCTCACAAAATGTCATAGGGATGACAAACACCAAGCTCTCCTCTCAAAAATGCAAATCGAGAAGCATCAAGAGGCTTGGTAAAAATGACTGCAAGCTGGTTCTTGGTATCAACATATCTCAATTCAATATCACCCTTCTCATTAGGGTCTCTCAAAAAGTGACAACACACATCAATGTGTTCGGTTCTAGAATGTTGAAATGGGTTGTTGGCTAGACTAATGGCACTAGTGTTATCACCAAAAAGTGGAACACCCTTAAAATCCAACCAAAAATCCCGCAAAGTAAAAACCATCCACAAAATCTATGAGCAACAGCAAGTAGTAGCTACATACTCAGCCTCAGCTGTAGACTACGCAACGGTAGATTATTTGCGAGAAGACCAACAAACAAGAGAGGAACCTAGAAAATGACAAGTACCAGAATTACTTTTCCTATCAATTCTACACCCAGCAAAATTGGCATCAGAAAAACCTCGAAGGCATAAAGAAGATGATGCAGAATACCAAATGCCAAATTCAATACTATGTTTTAGGTACCTCAGTATGGGTTTTACCACTTGACGAAGTGACGCTCTGGGTGAAGCCTAAAAATGAGCGCATAGACATACTGTGAAGTGTATGTCCTGCCTCGTAGCCATTAAGTAGAGGAGGGAGCCGATCATGCTTCGGAACTCCTTCCGATCCACCTCTTCTCCATCTTCATCCGGGTCAAGTGCTACTAACGTAGCCATCGGAGTGGCAAGCGCCTTCGCATTGCTCATGTCAAAGTGCTTCAATAGGTCCTTGGTGTATTTTGTCTGATGTACAAAAGTACCTTTTTTGCTTTGCTTGATTTTCAAACCATGGAAGAAGGTCAGCTCGCCCATCATTGACATCTCGAACTCCCTGCTCATAGAATCAGCAAACTCAGCAACAAGAGTACGAGAAGGGCCACAAAAAATAATATCATCAACATATGTCTGAACAAGGAGAAAATATTTGCCATGCTTCAGAGTAAACAAGGTTTTGTCAATAGAGCCCATTTTGTACCCTTGCTCAAGCAAAAACTTCCTAAGTCAGTCATACCAAGCCCTAGGATCTTGCTTGAGCCCATACACAGATTTGTAAATATTAAAGACTCTATGGGGGTACTTGTTCAAAGCCTAGGGGTTGTCTAACATAAAAATCCTCTCCTATGAAACCATTAAGAAAAACACTTTTAATATCCATTTGATAAAGCTTGAAACCATGAGAAGATGCAAAAGCAAGCAAAATCCTAATGGCCCCAAGTCGAACTACTAGAGCAAAGGTCTCTCCAAAATCAATCTCCTCGACTTGAGAGTAACCCTTAGCTACAAGCCTAGCCTTGTTTCTCACAACAGACAAATCCTCCTCCTATTTGTTTTTTAAAATCAATTTTGTGTCAATCATATGAATGTTAGGGGTGGATCTACGATAACCTACACTTGGTTTCTATCAAAGTTTTCTAACTCATGCATGGCATTGATCCAACTCGAATCAAATAAAGCATGACTAACATCTAATGGCACAAAGGAGGCAACGAATGCAGAATCAATAAAGTGAGCATGAGATCGAGTTACCCTTTCATCTAGCTCACCGATGATCTGCTTAGGAGGATGCATCTTTTGAATGTGCGGTGAAGCTTCTCGATGAGATGTAGCCTCCCCCTCAACTCTTGTTGGAGAGTGGTCAAAGATGACCGAAGTCGAAGAAGATGCTTTGGGACCTCTTGCCAAAGTAGTCGATGTCGGGTCCACTTTAGGGATTGTTGTAGTAGGAGGTAGAGGATCATCCTCAAGGCCTTCACATTATTTATGATCTTCTTCTTCAAAGATGGTCTCATTCATATCTTTTTCACTGGCAATCTCAAAAGAAGTAACACATGGGGTTGATTCATCAAAAGTCACATCACATGACTCGATGACAGTGTTAGTCTCAAGATTAAACACACGATATGAATGACCATGAGTGGAATAAACCAAAAAGATCCCATTTGAAGATTACGACTCAAATTTGTCCAAATTCCCACGTTTTAGGATAAATCACCGAAAACCAAATACTCGAAGATGAGTAACCTTGGGCTTTCTCCCAAAACGCAGCTCATGTGAAGTCAAATTCAAAAGTGAGCGCAGAAAGATCTGGTTGGAGATGTAACAAGCAGTGTTTATGGCCTCATCCCAAAACCTTTTAGGAGTCCTATGCTCATTGAGCATCTTCCTAGCCATTTCCACCATAGTGCGATTCTTTCTCTCAACAACTCCATTCTATTGAGAACCCGCAGAGCAGAAAATTAATGTTCAATGTCGTGCTCAAGGCAAAAGTCAACAAAGAAACTATTCTTGAACTCAGTGCCATTATCACTTCTAATTGCTTTCAACGCACTAGGGAGTTCAGTGAATTGTCTCAAAGCTAAGCTCCGAAAGTGTGAAAACACTTCGTCCTTGCTTGCAAGAAAGTAGACCCAAGATTACTGAGAGTAGTCATCCACCACGATAAGGACATACCATTTTCCACCTAAAGAACTAACCTGAGATGGACCTATAGTGTTCATATGGAGAAGTTCTCAAAGTTGTTCTGTCATCACCACATTGATTGGTGAATGAGAGGCGGCAACCATCTTTCCATGCAGACAAGGAGAACAAACAAGATTCTTCTCAAACTTGAGCTTGGGCAATCCTCGGATCAGACTTAGGGAACTCAGACGACCAAGCAAGTCAAATCTCATATGCCCTAGTCTCCCATGCCACATACAGAGCTCAGAAGAAGGTCCAACAATAAGGCAATGAGAAGAATTAAATGACTCAGGAAAATCAGCTCCGAAGACTCTCCCTATTCTTGAGATCTTACAAACCAAAGCGCTAGAAGAATCGAGCACTTGTGAAGTATCGCGTCTAAAACACACTTCCAAGCCCTCATCAAGCAACTAAGATACAGAAAGGAACATGTATCCCAATTCTCAACCAAAGTGACATCTTTGATAATAAAATTTTCATTAATTCTAATCATACATGTGCCTATCACTCTGCTCCTCAGATTGTTGGCGAAGGTGATGTGCTCATGTCACTGGGTCGAGGTGAGGCTGGAGAACCATGATGTCTTCTCGGTCATGTGATGTGAACAACTGGAATCCATGATCCACTTGTCCTCCAAGCCTCTGTCTGCTGCCTCAGATGAGTCTAGCTCATTGCCGCTGTGGATGTTGTTGGCCATGAAGCAAAGGCCGGTGAAGTCTATCATCTTCTTATCCTTCTTCTCCTCCTTCTTTGGAGGCTCCTCCTCATCAGAGCTGGGCTCCTCACTTGACGGTCAGTTGAAGTCATTGAGGGCCGCCATGAAAGCTCTGGAAGCAGCCTTGGCAGCTCTGTTGGCAAGTTTGTCTCGGTTCTTCTTGAAGAAGGGATTCTTGTCCCTCTTCTGGTACCTGTGATCATTTTCATCTTTCTTTTTCAAATTAGGGAAATTAGCTTTAATATGAGAACGATATCCGCATTCAAAACATCCCTGGTAGCCTCCTTTCCTCCAATCTTGTCTATCATTATATAATCAGGTGAACTTCTTGACAATGAGAAACTTCTTAACAATAAGAGCAAGGTCCTCATCATCCAAAGTGTCCACCAACTCTTTAGTGACAGATACCAAAGAAGACAAGACAAGGTCCTTCGAGTCGCCTTGTCACTTGCACTAGCCTCCCTTTCGGCTGACTTGGTTAACATTGTCCCGATCATCTGACCATCCATGTCTTGCTCTATCTCACTGTGTATGCCTGAGATCGTCCTCAACTTTACCCGGCATCCTTGACCGTCTTGCATCAAGCTCCCTGCTTGACCCCGATCACTCGCCGTTGACAGCTGACTCATATCTCAACCTTGCACAACATGAGACAAGAAAAACACGAATCTCCATGCAAAACACCCATTGATCCCATCAGTGAACCCAAACAACAAACACACGCTCAAACCAATGTAACAAGCAAACTTGTCAATCACTCATCATAAAGATAAAACCACAGTGCAACCCCACTTGGTTTCTCAATCTCCCCCTTGATGAGTGCATTGACATCTCCCAAAAGAAACAAAGTTGAATGTTGAAGTTCAGCGCACAAGTGACCATAAAAACTCATAAAAGAGCAAAAACATGTCACTTGATTTAAAAATTCTCTCCCTTGACAAATGATCCTCCCTTTCGATAGAAGCAAGACACTATTTATCCCCCTTTGGAAACGCAGGCATCAAGGTGATAAAAAATGATGCCAAGAGAAATATGAGGGTGAGTAGTGTTGAGGCTTTATTAGTTAAAACCATAGTGCAACCCCACTTGGTTTCTCAGTAGTAGTGTTGAGGCTTTATTAGTTAAGTCTGACATCTTACTCTGTTATCAATCATGTTGTATCAGGTGTGTGGTTTAGATTAGATATCATATTTTGAGGCTTCATCGGTTAAGTCTAACATCTTGTTCTATTGTATCTAATTTACGTTCTACATCATTCATCTGAATAAAGTATGTCTGATATGTTGAAATATTATGAGTCAGTCATGATTTAACTATTGTCTTGGTTAGGTCCGATCTTGCTGTTATGATGATTTAATAGTATGGGCGCATCTTTTGGTATACAAGATTGAGGTTCTATCAGAGTATAAGCCGATAGGTTATCTTTAATTCCATGTTACATCTCATTGACATCGGGGATTATCATTTGGTCCAAGTGCATAGCGCAATCGCTTGCCCGATCATCTACCCGATGGTGTGGGTTTTACGTATCAGCTGATCGCTTAATTGGCCCTGATGGTCCGACTCTTGTTTTGTGTCATCTGAGGGGCCTAGAGACGTATCTCCCGTTATAAGGAGGGATAAATTCCATATTGACCGCTCACATCCCACGACATTTTTCATAACACACCTAAAAACAACCATTATGGCTACCGAGTTACGGAATAGTGTTAGGACATATCTAAGTGTGCCGCTATGCATTCTAGAATTAAATGATGATCTCAAGCCTAAGGACACTACCGATACACCATTTGAGATGGCAACTAATCGCACATTACAATAACAATACAAGCAATATCTCAAGTGGGTCTATCCAACACCATGTTCTCCAACAAGTGTTCACATCTCTGAATTGACATTCTCATGTCTATGATCCATGAAACATGATCATCAATAAGCCAGAAATAGAGGATGAGCAAGGGAAATTCGGCTAGCAATAAAGGCAGGCCAAAATCTAATCCTAAACTGATTTGGCATGGAGTAAAATATGAAGGAATAATGGGATTTTTGGCTAGCTATAAAGCCAAGCCAAAATCTCTTCCTGAACCTTCCCAAAATGTCCAAAACATTACTTTATTACATGATGCTATTCCATTATATGGTCGCATATCATTCTTTTATTTGTTTCCATTTTTTGGAGCGTCCTTCTGTGATATTTGTCATGAAAATATATGCTTGATGTGTTTCCAAATCATTAGTTGATCACCAATCAACTTCCATGATAATAGAAGAGTTCCATATGCACGCATCAGTTGTTTTGATCCGTGTAAATATTTCTATAATTGAAAATAAAACCATCTCATGATGAAGCATCCTTAGCTCAAATATATAAAATGTAAATATAATATAGAATGCATGCACATTATGTTGTTTATAGTAAAGCATAAGCATGGTCATATCCAAGCCGATAATGTCCTGATCAAAAATTCATAATGAATGACTCGAAGCTCAAAGGGAGCGATCGGAGAATCACGTATGTAGCCAAGTCTTGATCCAGTGGAGAACCTAACCTCTCCAAGGTCTCAATGTAACCAACAATTTTGATTACATAAGGACTATCTAGGCTCCCTTCTGCACACCTACTCCGAAACAAGAATTTAGATACATAGTATCTCTCAGCCCATGCCTTGTTCTGAAACAACCTTGAGGCCTATGATCATATTGTAAGAATATCTTTCCTCATGTTGTTTCTGAAACTCAAAGTACATGCACGCAAACATCAGATAACTAACACCCACATAATCATTAGCACGCTTCTCACAAGCACGCTTATCTCTTGTAGAGGCATCTTCCCCTTGTTCACTAGGATGGGGTTCCTCTAGAACATAATCCTTTTTCCCCTACTTGAGAACAATTCTCAAGTTTTTTTTACCAATCCATAAAAGTTGTTCCAAACAATTTCTCTCTTTCAAGAATAGATCGCAAATTAAAAATTGAAGTGCTCTTAATAGTAGTCGGTGCCATGATCTACAAAATAAATTGCAAGGTTCATCACTATGCTATGTTTATCTTCTATCAAAATAAAAGATGTAGCACTATTAAAATCATTTACTTTCCCATCAATGACTAATAGTGTGACAAGATCCATATTCAACTAACTCCTAGTGAGCTTTGGCATTACTTCTAGAAGGTAACTGACATATTTACTATTCGCATTGTTGATAGCAAAAAATGGCATTAATGGTTACGATTGTAAAAATATCAATTCTGGTAATTTGGGCTGAAAATGCACATGTCTTGGGTTAGGCCGAAGCCCTACGGGGCCGAAGGACCAATGGGTTGCGGGTTTCGGAAGTTTCCAGCTAGCTCACAGCCTTCGGCCCGGAGGCCTTCAGAGGCCCACTCCGTCGTAGCTTCGGTGGGCCTGGCCGAAGGCCCACTTCGGGCGAGAGTTAGAGATTGAGTCCAATTTTTGACTAAGTTTTTTACGTGTGACCAAACAGAATTCCACCAGATTAGGCTTAGAGATTAGAATTCCACCGTACCTTTATTTTACCTTTACTTTCTGTAATCTTCATGGGTTTGCCTGGAAGCCCTCCGACGGCCACTTCGGAATAGTGGTAATCCTTGTTACTTCGCTTGTGAAGTATCCGCTAATCTACGCAATAGATTGCTATCGCCTTGTTACTTTGCCTGTGAAGTATTCGCTAATCTACGTAACAGATTTCTACCTTCAGCACTAGTGCAACACTTAGCAGAATTCGGTCCTCAGGCTAAATCGGTCCTTCGAATCTACACTGTTGCAGGTTTCCACGTTTGGAGCTACTTCATCGGAAATGTCCGGAGCTAAGAGATCAGTTTTGGAGGTTGCCAGGACACCCTTCGGCAAGATCGCCGCTTCGACCGCCCGTGCTGGACCATCACGCTGTTGTCGGTTTGACCAAGTCCCACACGCCGACACGATCTGCAACAGGCATCGTCACGACAGGCTTCACCACGCTCACACCACGCATCTGACGAAGTTACGCCCATGTGTTGCACCTAAGTCATTATTCTGTATCTTACTGTATCGGAGACTTCACATCGAACCCTGCTGTTTGGAGGTGATTGTCGCGTCTAGATCCATTCGGAGTTCATCTTCGGCCATATCAGTCCGAGCACCGAAGGTACCCTTCGGTGGGACACTTCGCACCAGACGCCGAAGGTACCCTTTGGCGACATCCTTGGCACTATACTTCGAACAGTCAGGATCCGCCCGGTTCTTGACTTGTTCTGTTTAATATATTTCTTTCAGCTAATTGGATTATTTATGTGTGATATAATTATCGGCAACTCCACCCCCTTACCATGGCTAAGGGTAGTCGGAACACGACGTCGGTGTTGTGTTATGCTTAGGCTTGTCCCTAAGTATCCGCACACTTTTGGATCGTCGAATTGACCCAAGTAAGGGGGCACGTTTTCATGTCAACACACTTTTTGGCTAGTCCGCTGGGGAGAAGCTACGCCAACATGATGGGTACATCTACATCGGCTGCTGGTACATCTACAACAACTACTACACCTACAACGCCGATGGACACCGTAGGAGGCACGGATATCAACAACCGCAACATCCTAACACCTACTCTTGAAGATATTCCCGCAGAAGACAGAGTAGAGATCGATGCAAGGATTAAGGCGCTCCAAGACATGATGCTTGGGAGCTACGTCAAGACGTGCGTGGGCTTCATCAAGCACGACATCGTCATCCCTGAGGAGCCATGCTGAAGAGCGTGGGCCTCATTGCTCCAGATGTGATGAATCATTGTCAACGAAAGTCAAGAGGACACAAAGAGAGGAGAAGACCTGCTGCGTCTAGGCCGCATGTGACTCAGGTACATGGGCAGCGAGCGACTGTTGGGCAGAGGGGCTGCGAAGTTGGGCTGGCCCAATCCGGGTACATGGGCTAGGAGCAGCAGAGGATCCACCGGGTTGTTGACCAAGATTGACTCAGGTACACGTGCAGCGAGTGATTGCCGGGCTGAGAGAGCTACGGAATCAGGCCGGCCCAATCCGGGTACCTGGTGCAAAGTTGGTGGACGCTTTGTCAGTTTCGGGGCAAAACTGATGATCGCTGATCTCGAATCAGACCGTTCTGAGGCGAAGTCGTAGTCGCTACGAAAGCTCCGCTTCAGGATAAGTCATCTGTAATTAGGAGTTTACTATTTTGTCCTTAGGCCCATAGTCAGTCAATGGAGTCTGTAAAAATATCCTAAGGGCAGTTTGGTCTTTTCCATTTTATTTCAGTGTTTGTAAAAACCCTAAGGGTCTTTTGGTATTTTTCTAGGCTATTGGGCTACCTATAAATAGGGCCCCAATCCCTAGGGTTAGGGTTACCCTTTCTGAAATCACTTTACTACTCAAAAGGATTGGGTCATTCTCTTTGTTCCTATGTGCGCCGCCACTGTTTGTCGAGAGCTCCCAGATGTGCTTCAAAAAATTTCTAATCTGGTTTATTCTTCTGCTACCTGACATCAAGCGTCTCGTCTCGTTTTGATTTGTTTTCTATTGGATTGTTTTGCGTGCCCAGTTTTGTTCATCTATTCCGAACTCATCGCTGGTATTTGTTTTTCTCCACGTCTCCTTTTAAAATCGATTATGTGAGATGCTGTTTTTCTGCCATTCTTTTCTCTCTTCCCTGCCGTGCTACTACATAGTCCTGTCTGCACCTACGGTCTGTAGCATAATAGCACGTCTAGCAAGGTTTTTCTGTGTGGCTGGCTTTGCTAACAACGCTAGCATAGCTACCATAGCCTGTGACAGTAGCGTTGTGTCAGCTACGTGAAGTTTCCTATTTGTTTTTCCTTGGCGTTTTGATCAATGTGTTGGCAGAGGTGTTAGTTGAGTTTCGTGTTTCAGTTTGGTACTAGTTGGTGATGTGCGAAGCCAGGCTATGACCATTGCATGCTTCGAACGTGAGTCCTAGCATTACGAAGTCGGTGCGAAGCCCACTTCGGAGATTGCACTCACGAAGATTACGACCATGTTCGTTGTGCACGAGGAGCTTTGAATTTTTACTTCTATTGTTTGCTTCGAAATTCAAACGAAAGTATTCAGAGTTCTCATTTGCATGCTGTGGTTCAGTGTCTTTCACTTCGAAGGTTACAACCTGAACTGACAGGCTTCGAAGTTATCGAAGTAGGCTTCGACAAAACTTACTTCAGGCTTCGATTTGTTACTTCAAGCTTCGATTTTTTTTGTTGGCTTCGAATTTGTATTTTTTCCTGAGTTAAGCTCTGAAGTGTGATGAACCTGAAGCATACTTTGGATAGGCTTCGCTGTCCACATCAACAGCCTCCGCACGAAGACTTCGGAGCATACATCGGGACGATCACAACAGGCTTCGGCACTATGTTCTTCGAAGCAGGCTTCGTCAAGTACCAAACAGGAGACAAATTTTAACAGTAAAACATTCTTCTCCTTCTTATGTGCACTCAAGTTAATTGCCTATGATCTTCTACTTTCTTGAAGCTTGAAATGACCATGTTCTAAATGCTATTTTGATCTGCCTTTGAACACTGTGTTGGTGTCTTCTTTCTTAGGACACCGGTTGTTTTTAGGCTATATTATTTTCCTGGGTTAGATCCGCTATCTTCAACTGGTTGTTAGTCGAGGCGCGTTGGGTGTTGGGAAAAGGCCATTGATTCACATGAATTTTTAAGGTGCCCATTCACCCCCCCCTCTGGCCGCTACTTTTGGTCCTACAATCCTTGACCTTGCTCGGATCCAGGTAACACCCGTATCGCCTCATTTATCTTCTTTAGAGATTGAGAAAAAAATAGTCGCATCAGTAGATCAGGCCGTTAGTGCTTCGCTAGCCAACCGTTTAGATTCGGCAGTTAGCTCCCAAGTAGAGGCAACACTTAGAAGGTTCGGCTTTACTGAGGTCGTACCATCAGCCCCTATTGCTAGTATACCTCCAGTAAATCATGTGTACAACAAAACTACCGGTAGCACTAGAAAGACCATTACGTCTTCGGTCTCAACACTCGTGGCCGAGACTAGTCATTATGCTTACGGCCAAGCTAGCACCGCGTACCACACACCACCACCACCTGCACCAGCCCTGCCCACGTTGCCCGCACCACATGCGCAGGCGCCTGGGCTCGAGCACATCATACAACTAGCGCATAGGGAAGAGGCCCATGGCTGACACGCTGATATCCCGTCGTGTGTCGTGCCCCCGCATGAGAGGCGTGCGCAGGCAGCAGGCCAAGATGACCTAGAGGAGCGAATCCGCGCACTATTTAGGGAATGCGCTAGTTTCGTGCCTAGGGGTCGGGCTAGGGTTTACCGGAAGCCAAATCCTGATCATTTCGATACAATAACCTACCCCCGTGGCTATAGAATCCCCAAATTCACTAAGTTCGACGGCAAGGGTAACAAAACCACACTAGAGCATGTTAGTCAATTTTTAGCACAGTGTGGAGAAGCTCGCGGGTCAGACGCTCTAAAACTTAGGCTATTTTCTCTCTCGCAATCCGGCACCGCTTTCACTTTGTTTTCAGCACTCCCGCCAAACTCCGTCCAAACATGGGACGAATTAGAACAAAAATTCTATGACTACTTTTATATGGGTCAGATAGAACTTAGGCTCTCACACTTGATGTCGGTTAGGCAGAAGTATAACTGTTGGCATAAAAGATTACGCTAACATGTTCTCTGAGATCAAGAACAGACAAACAACGAGTTCGTGTTTAAGGACTATCTCAAGCCTCCGAATGGATAATAGCTTGAGTAGTTCGAATGCGTGTATTAGAATAATTGAGTATTTGGTCCCCGTTATAGGGTAGAGAGGGGGTATTTATAGGCAAAAATGTCTAAGGAAAATACCTATTTACCCCTTGATTACAACCGACATAGTGGAAACTATTTGATACCCTGAGTAGGGTTAAAAAGGTAAAACCTATCCGGGGCAAACGGATAAGCCAAACATCTTATCAATCCTGTCACTCTGGTTTAGAGCCTCGTATCCTGCAGAGGGCTTCTTCGGACTTCAGATCGAGGCACCCTTCGGCTTAATGCCACCACCTTCGAGTATGAGCCCATCAGCTCCAAAGCTTAGTGAGTCTTTGAGCTATTAATCTCTAAGTCCTAAAAGTGAAGTATTTTCCCCCAACAGTAGCCCCTCGAATACGCCTCTCCGAATTTAACCTGTACATAAGGGAGGCAGTATACGCAAGGAATATTTTCATATTCTGAGACTTAGAGAAAATTTGAACACATTACAGTCTTTCGAAGGATCTCGGATCCAAAGCATTCGGACCCCGTCTCTGAGCTCCCAACGCTGTGTGAATACTCCATGGGAAAGAGAACCGCTACGAAGCCCAAACGTCACGAGGAACCGTTTGTTATAACCGTTACTGCGCAAGTAGCCGTTACGCTCTGTAAAAGGTAACGGTCGAAATTTACGGCAGTCTCTCACCGTTCCACTTCCTAGACCCACCTGCCAGCGACGGAAGTCGAACTTGCAGTGTGAATGCGATCGAAGCATAGCAACCAGCGGACGGTTATAAAAAGGGGATTAGAAGTTACCCAAGACTTTTTACCGTACCCAGCGTCTGCGAATCACTCTCTTCAACCTTCAATTCTCAGAACCTTACAATCCACCGAGCCATGGCGAGAACCAGCCACACCTTTCCGGAAGTGGCGGGCACTCTGGTGTAGAGGCAAGCATGGGCCGCCTTGGCTGCGGCAGCAATGGCGGGAGCTCCGGGCGACGCCTGGCCCAAGAACCCTCGGGAGCTCCGCCCGCCATCTAAGAAGAAGATTCCTCAGAGCTTCCTCATCGGCCAGTCCACGAGCACTACCGAGTCCATTGAAGAGGCCGTGGAAGGGAAGTTGGGGACCGGACTGAGGACTCGAGTCCCCGGGTCGGAATCAACCCCGAGGCCACGAAGCGGAGAAGTCGTGGTTTTCGAGGCCTTCTTCGAAGCAGGCTTGGGACTTCCGGCCATCGATTTCCTAGCGGAGGTACTGGACCTGTTCCACATCACCTTACCTCAACTATCTCCCAATGCCATCGCCCGCCTGGCTGTCTTCGAGTGGGTGCTCCGGGCCGAAGGGTGCAAGGGACGATCGAAGGTCTTCGCCGCCACCCACGAAGCCTTCTGCCAGCCGAAGCCGCAAGACGGGCCCAGGGACACCAAGGTGATAACTGCCTTCGGCAGCGTCAACTTTTAGTTGTGGAGGGAGCACGCCCAACACTTTCCCACGAAGGCCATCAACGATCGATGGTACACCAACTCGATCCTTCGGTGGTTCTACGCCGAAGTCGGAGAGGACTCTCGCCTCGCAGGGCCTCTCTAGGAGATCTGGTTCTGGAAGGAGGCAGAGATTGCTCCGAACCCTAGCCTGCTCTCAACGCGGCTAGGGCTATTGACCTCAGTGGCTCGCCGCATGAGCATGCGCGACCTCACCAAAGAGTTCATTTCTCTTCGGATTCCACCTCTCGGGGCCAACTGGCCGATAGTGTTTCAACAGGCTTCGGAGGGTGAGCTCCGAACCTTAGGTAAGACTTCAACTCATACAGTAATATGTTAGATGATGAAAAATATCATACTTATAATATGCTACACTTTTTTTCAGCGGCTCCATTGGTGCTAGCTCTGGAGGATATAGCTCGGGCCACCGAACGGGTCCTCGGAGCCCCTACGGTGGCTAAAAGACAGAAGAGGCTGGAGCTGGTGGGGAGCTGGGAGCGTTCCAACAAAGTGTGGGCAGCTCTCGGGATGGTGCCCCCTCCTCTACCAGATTTTACCTCGACTGGAGCGGCCCCTCGGAAACGGAAGGCCGTCGCCAAGCCCCCGAAGAAAGCCAGCAAGACCCCGCCTAAGAAGGAGAAGGTGGCGAAGATCCCTCCGTAGCTGGCTCCTACCTCATCTACTTCATCCTTGTACGTTCGGAGCTCGGCCTCGGAGGATTCCGAGGACTCCAACGCCCAACTGGCGAAGACCTTCGAGAATTGTCTCTTGGAAGGCGACGAAGATGTGGCGGGGGTCCTAGCCGAAACTTCTACTCGAGAGGTTGCGGAGGTAGACCCTACACGCACACCTGTGCCCACTGTTGTGAACTTGGAGCCGAACCTTGTCGCCCCCAACTCGCCGGTAGCCGTGGTGATCACGGCGGAGGTCGAGGTCCCAGTGGAAAACACGCTGGAGAGACTTCGGGAGACGACATCGACGATATCCTCCGGATGTACGTAGTTCTGGAGGATCTGACGATTTTTCCTTATGGTGCCTCCGAAGGTATACTTCAATGCTTTTACCTTGGTTCATACCTGCAACAATCTTTACTTGTAAATGCTCACCAAACATCTTGATACTGTAGGTACCTCGAAGGGCGACGAAGCCCCGGCCGCATGCGAAGTCCCAGCTTCTTCGGAGGTCATGGTCCCGATGGACACCTCGACTCCGTTGGACGCCCCGGCCCCAGTGACGGGGGCCATTCCCACCGATGTGGCTCCGGCGACCAAGGTAGCCCCTGCTGATGTGGCTCCCGCTGAAGGGGTAGCCATCGAAGGACGAGCTACTTCCGCCACAGTCGAGCCACCTGCCTTCGTGCCGGGGAGGGGCAAAAGCATGTCCAGCCTCGGGCTCCCTCCCGGCCCAACGACTACCTCGGCCAGCAACTCGAAGGAGGAGGCCACGGCGGATGATCGCCAAGCTTCGTCTTGGCTTCCTCTGCTGGCTCAGTTCTTGGAACACCTGACAGGCCTCCGGGCGCTCCTAGAGCCCTTGGCGGAGAAAAGCAAGGACATTGCCAATTCCGATTTGGTTTCTGCCCTATGCGAAGCCAGAGCTCTAGTGCTCAACATGGCCCTCGAGAGGGCTGCCCTTCAGGTATAGAAAGTACTGCAGATATTTTCAATTAATAAATGTAAACATCTGGTTCTTACTTGTTCTTTTTGCAGCAATTTGTTCTTGCTAGAGCGGCAGCGACTTCCAATGAAGTCAAAACCAATCGACTCAAAAGGAAGGTTACCACCTGTTGGCGTAAAAGATTACGCTAACAGGTTTCTGAAGATTAGAAACTAACAAACGAAGTGTTTGCGAAGTGAACTGTTCTAAGCCTCCGAATGGATAATAACTTAGAATAGTTCGAATATGTGCATTGAATAACTTGTATTCGGTCCTTATTACAGGGTAAAATGGGGGGTATTTATAGGCCCACACATTAAGGAAAAGACCTATTTACCCCTCTATTACAACCGACATAGTGGAAACTATTCGGTACCCTTAATAGGGCTAAAATGGTAAAAGACTAATCTAATGAGAAAGAAGATAAGTCTTCCATCTTAGCAGGCAGAAAAGATCTCAGAAGAGTCCATGTTCGAGGATATACTCCGAACTAAGGTTCATCTTCATACTTCGAGCTTAACTCAAGGCATCTCCGAAAATGCATGTTGGAAACCTTTTAATCCATTATCTGCCTTTGTGTTGTTACTGCAATAACCCTGAGGATGGAATATTTTCCCCCAACAGTAGCCCCTCGAATACGATTCTCCGTTAAACCTGTAATGTTAGGAGAGCAGTATACGGAAGAAAAATAACCATGCGTAGGGGTTATTAGATTTTAATTTATCTCCGAAATGTATGGAGATATAAAACTTCAAATCAGTTTTAAGACAATTACTTTCGAACTATCTTAGAACTAACTCAGGGAGCCCGAAAGCCTTTTAGACTTAGAATAAATAGCCGTTGGCTTCTTTCTTCTAACGGAAGTTACGCAATGCGTTAATTTCGGAAAAAAGTAACAGGCAAGAATGCGAAACAGCATGGACAAACGGTAAAAAATGTAAAGTCTGGGCTATAAATAGAGAGCCTAGACCTTTCATGACTACCTTTCCACCGCTTTCTTGCAAACAAGCCATTCTTTGAGCCCTAGCCTCCATTCTTCTTCCAAAGAAACTCATTAGTTTCAATGGCGAAAACCAAAGGTTCTGGAGCACCTTCAGCCCTGGCTCGACAGCAGGCTGCTGCTGCAGCAGCAGCTGCGTCATTGGCGACGGCAGCTCCAACACCCGCAGCGACAACCATGGCGGCAGGAGGAGGAAATTCCCAAAATGTTCGCGATCAAGGCCTCTTCCTGGCATCAACAAAATACATGGATCAATCCTTCCAACTGGGGCCTTCAACCTGCAAAAGAGAATCACTGGCAGCCGCAGTAGAGGGCAAAATTAGTTCGGGAGTTATGATCCGCAAACCTGGAAAGGAAGTTATCCCGTCACCAAGACCCGGAGAAGTGGTCGTCTTCGAAGCCTTCTTCGAAGCTGGCTTAGGTCTTCCGGCAGTGGATTTCTTGGCTGAAGTATTGGATCTGTTCCACGTCACTCTCCCCCAACTTTCTCCGAATGCAGTAGCACGCCTGGCCATCTTCGAATGGGCATTGCGAGCAGAGGGTTGTGAAGGGAGGGCATAAATCTTCATAGCACTGCACAGAGCTTCGTGCCAGCCGAAGACCTTTGTAGGCCCCGGAGGTGAAAAAATAGTAGTAGCCTTCGGAAGCATTAACTTCAGGCTTCGGGATGAGTATGCCCTCTGATTTCCTGCCAAAGCTATCAATGCCAGATGGTATACAGACTGGATCCTGAAATGGTTTTACGCCGAAGTTGGGGCGAGCAACCGTCTGGCTGGACCTCTGCAAGACATCAACTTCCGAAAGGAAGCCCTTGTACACCCGGATCCGGGCCAGCTCGAAGCTCGCCTCAACTTGCTTCAAAAGATCAGTCGAAGGTTAAGCATGCGAGACTTAGCCGAAGAGTTCCTCGGCCTCCAAATCCCTCCGTTGATGGCCAACTGGCCAATCACTTTCGAAGAGGACTCAGAAGGCGGTCTTCGCAAGATTACTTTGACTTCGAGCCCTGCAGGTAACTTCGAAAACAACATATATTATGCATATTCATTCGAAGGAGCAACTAACTTAACTTGATTTTCAGCCTCTTCAGCCCCTATAACTTCGGAGCAGATTGTAAGAGCTTTGGAAAAGATTCTAGGCATCCCAACTCCGACCGAAAAGGAATGGAGAATCAAGTTGGTTGGTAGTTGGGAGCGATCTAACCGAGTATGGGGGCTGCTCGAAGTGGTTCCGCCTCCTTTGGTGGATTGGGTGCCTTCGGAGAAAGGGCCCAAGAAGAGGAAAGCTGAAGCTGGGACTTCGAGCTCCGCCAAAACACCGGTCAAGAAGGTGGCTTGAAAGCCAAAAAACCCTGCACCTTCGAGCCCAAGAGCTTCAGTCTCCGATTTCCAGGAGGACGAAGGCAGATTACTTGTGAGGCTGATTGACGAAGACGCAGCTCAAGGAACTGCACAAGTTGAAGAACTTGCGAACATGCCGGATTCTCATGAGAACCTTGAGCAAACGAGGACTTCGGCAGTTCAAGAGGATTTACCTCAGGACGAAGTTCCTGTGGATGAGAGTGGAGTCGAAGCCACTGTGGCTTCGATTCTGGATGAAGCAACAAGGACTGTTCAGGAAAATGTTCCTGCAGTCGAAGATTTGACGCTTGACTCGGACGAAGATGTCGCCTTCGATCCGCCAAGCAGTCTAATGCTCACCCGCCGCCAGAATGTCGAAGTTAAACTTCGAATAATTTTTCTATCTTTTTTTTGTGAAATGATACAATGTATAATACCTTTGTTTTTACAAAGTCCACTTCCATAGAAGAGGTCCGTCTGGAAGATACAATCCCTGGACCCTCGACAACTTCGGAGCCAATCCCAGGAGCCACTCAGATGGGGCCTGGAAAAGGCAAAGGAAAGATGGACTCCCTCCCTGCTGCGAGCTCCGGATCAACTCCATCTGAGTCAACAGACGAGAGCCAATCTACCGAGGGGGGCCAGTCTCCGAGGGCTCCGAAGACTACAGCTCAACACTCCGGGCCTTCGTCAAACGAAGATGACCAACAAGCTTTAAGCATGCTCCCCCTTCTAGCTCCTTTCTTGGAGCAAAGAACTGGGCTTCGGACTTTGCTCGAGCCTTTGGATCGAGCTAGTCGCGAAGTTGGGGAGACGGACATGGTATGGATACCAACATTTCATGATGTAAACTGTAATCATATTCGTTTGAATAATAAATATCGATTAAAATTGTCTCCCTATTTATTAGCCCCTCTTTGGGCGTAAGCAACTTCGAATTGTATTCAAATATGGTTAGGCACAAAGAAAAACTTCGGAGTACAATTTTGGGAGTTCGGAGCCCCTCTGTAATTTAAAGATCTTTTAAAATTTTATAAAATGTCTTCGACTATTTGTAGTCTGAAGAATGGCAACTTAGTACCCTTTGTTTTTGAAAGAAATCACTTGAGATAACTTTCCGGACACTTTAGTGTCTTAGATAATTTTTCACTTTGGACTATCTTAACAGACATTCGAAGCTCATGGCTCAAACTCTGTTTTGTTTTGGCCACCTTCGGCTCTTTTTTGCGAATTCTGTCAAACCAGTGGTTCGGAGTTCAAAGTGGTCTCTTTGGACTCTTTTTACGGATGTCTACAAGCCGGTGGCTTGGACTCCACATAGTTTGGTCGCCTTCGACTCTTTTTACGGATACCTACAAGCCAGTGGCTTGGGCTCCGCATATTTTGGTCACCTTCAACTCTTTTTACGGATGTCTACCAGCCGATGGCTTGGACTCCGTATGATGTGGTTTTGGGCTCTTTTACGGATGCCTACAAGTCGGTGGCTTGGACTCCGGATTATGTCAGCCCCCACGTCAGAAACTTCGAACAATGGTTCGAAGTCCGAAAATATGATTTAGCTTTAGGACACTTCCCTCTCGGTCAACCCCGCGGTTCCAGTGCATCCACTCAGAAGCTGGAAGTTTATGAGGGGAAGGCACTATCTGAACCATATGCTTTATTAATTCAGAAGATGATTACAAGTGATTTACAAGGAGCCCTTATGCGAAGTATCGCTTTAGGTGCTCCGCATGCCAAGTATGTGCTAATTCTTCACCTTCCAAATTAGCTAGTTTAAAAGAGCCAGGACGTCCTGAACGAACAATTAGGTACGAACCTTCCCATTTATTTCCTAATTTTCCTGGCGCTATGATGCTTCACAAAATGACATGACCCGGTCTAAGCTCATTGATCTTAACCTTCGGGTCAAACCAAGACTTCGTCTGCTGGTGATACTTTGATAAATTAGCCACAGCTCGAAGTCTTGTCTCTTCTGTTAAATCTAGCGAAGCTTGTCTTTCTTCTTCAATCTCTGGTTCGGTGCTGCGAAGTGATCCTCCTTTGAGCTCCGTTGGAGTCATAGCTTCATCTCCGAATAGCAATCTGAATGGAGTAAAACCTGTGGATCTTGTTTGCGTAGTCCGAATGGACCATAATATCTTCGGAAGTTCTTCGGTCCACAGTCCTTTTGCCAATCCTACTATTCTTCGATTTAGCCCTGATAAAATATTTCCATTGGCTCTTTCTACAGCTCCATTAGACTGAGGATGCCTCACTGCAGCAAAACATAACTGGATGCCTAGATCTTCGCAAAACTTCCTGAAAGGTTCTGCATCGAACTGTGTTCCATTATCAACTATGAGTTGTCTAGGCACTCCGAACCGGCAAATAATATTTTTCCAAAAGAATTTCTGTACATTGTTCGAAGTGATAGCTGTTAAGGGCTCTGCTTCTACCCACTTAGAAAAATATTCAATAGCTACCACTGCGAACTTTAAATTTCCCTTAGCTGCTGGAAAGGGACCAATTAAATCCATACCCCATCTGGCCATAGGCCATACCGGAGCAATAACTTGAAGAGCTGTTGGTGGGCGATGACTCCGTCGACCCATCCACTGACATCCTTGACAAGTGCGGACCAAGCTCTCCGCATCAGCTGTTATTGTAGGCCAATAAAGCCCCTGGCGAAGTGTTTTTCCTGCCAAAGCTCGAGGGGCCAAATGGCTACCGCAAAGTCCTTCATGGATTTCTCGAAGAATTTCTTGACCTTCGGCTTGAGATATACATCGGAGTAGAGGGGAACATACTCCGGCCTTGTATAAAATACCGTTGATTATTTGATAATTTCTAGCCCTGAGTTTCAATCTTGAAAACTTTGGCTCTTCAAATGAATTTACTACTCCTTGCAAAAGTTCCATGATCGAATTTCTCCAATCTGCACTTGGAATGCAAAGAATCTCTGCGGAGGGAATTTGTGGCACCGAAGGTGTACTGAGCTCCTCATAAAAAGCTTCTTCTGGTATATCCATAGCTCCGGCTGCAGCTTTTGCTAAGATGTCCGCTTGCACATTTTCTGTTCTTGGTATACTTCGAATTGAAATACCCTTGAATTGTGCTTTGATCTTACGGATTTCTTCTAAGTACTTTGCAAGCTGTGGATGCCGAACTTGAAAGCTTTTATCTACGTGCCCTGCTACTATTTGAGAATCTGTCTTTATAACAACTCTTGTAACCCCTAGAGCACGTGCTTTTCGGAGTCCCAATAAAATCCCTTCATACTCCGCTATATTATTGGTAGACTTAAAGTTGAGTCTTGCGGAGTACATTGCTCTTTGCAATGAAGGCGAAATCAACACTGCTCCAACGCCTGCTCTGGATGCTTGGAAAGCCCCATCGGAAAAAACAGTCCAAACTCCGTCACTTGACTTCTCCAGAACCAAAGTTGCAGGTGGAGTCCATTCTGCTACAAAATCTGCTAAGACTTGCGATTTGATTGCTGTCCTTGCCAGAAAAGATATGCCGAAGGGTGCTAGTTCGACTGCCCACTTTCCAATTCTTCTAGTGGAGTTTTTACTTCGGAGCATATCTCCCAAAGGATACGAAGTTGGTACAATTATATTATGAGCCAAAAAATAATGTCTTAATTTCCTCGAAGCCATTATCAGAGCATAAACGAACTTTTCGAGTTCGGAATACCTTGTCTTCGCTCCTGATAATGCTTCGGACACAAAATAAACAGGATTTTGTACCAACTTCCCATTGAAATCCATTTCTGTGACAAGGACTGCACTGACAGCAGAGCCTGTAGCTGCAAGGTAAAGGAGTAGGGTTTCGTCCGCAGTAGGCACCGTGAGTGTAGCAAGATTACTGAGATACTCTTTAATATCTTCGAAGCTTTTCTGACACTCCGGTGTCGATGCAAAATCTTCGGACCCTTTCAATGCTTTAAATATAGGCATGCTTCTCTCCCGCATACCTTGCTAAAAACCTGCTAAGTGCTGTCAGACGAACAGTCAGCTTTTGCACTTGCTTTAAATTTTCCTGAGGAGCCATCTTTTGTAGCGCAGTTATTTGAGTAGGGCTAGCTTCAATCCCTCTACTTGAAACTAAATACCCTACCAATTTCCCAGCCTTAGCTCCGAAGATACATTTCTCGGGGTTAAGACGGATCCCACATGCCCGAAGGCTATTAAATGTTTCCGCTAAGTCTAGGCTATGTTGGTGCTTTAAAGCACTCTTTATTACAATATCATCCATATAGGCCTCCACATTGCGACCTAATTGATGACCTAGAGCCTTAGCAACTAACCTCGAAAAAGTAGCCCCGACATTTCTTAAGCCAAAAGGCATTCTTACATAACAAAAGACTCCCGAGGGAGTTACGAAGCTTGTCTTGATCTCATCTTCGCGTTTCAACCATATTTGATGATAACCAGAATATGCGTCAAGGAAGCTTAATAACTCCGAACCTGCAGTGGAGTCGACCAGTTGATCAATTTGGGGCATGGGGTAGGGGTCACGAGGGCATGCTTTATTCAAGGATGTGAAATCAATGCACATGCACCACTCCAGGAGGATTTCTTCTTGACGAAGATTGGGTTGGCTAACCATTCTGTGTGAGCCACTTCTCTGATAATCCCAGCCTTCAACAATTTTTCAACTTCGTCCTTTGCAAGAACAGCTTTTTCTGCACACATTTTTCGGAGTCCTTGCCGAACAGGCCGGGCCTTCGGATTTACATGTAAACTATGTTCGATGATATCCCGACTGACTCCGGTGATGTCTTTGTCAGACCAAGCATATACATCTAAATTCTCTTCCACTACTTTTTCCAAGGAGGTAGCAACTTCTGGTGGTAAATCTTTACCAAATTGAAATGCATATTCTTTACCATCTTTAACAATAATCTTCGTTGCAATTTCTCCTTCAGGACTTGGTCTTGGGAAGGATTTCTTCGAAGATTCGGAAGGAGCTGAAAAATTTTCTTGATTATCTTGTACATTATTCACTTGTCTTGGATCAAGAGGGGGGCCGTGACCATATTCTGCTCTTCGGGCGATAGCTTGATGTCCGAAGACAGTAAGCACTCCCGCTTGCGTGGGCATATTCATGCACAAGTAATTGTGGTGTGCCACAGCTCCGAACTGATTTAACATGCCTCTTCCGAAGATGACGTTGTAGGCATATGGAGCATCTACAACGTCGAAGATTACTTCCTCTGTCCTAGCTAACAATCCTTCTCCGAAGGTAACTTCCAGGCCTATTTGTCTGAGTGCATCAAGCGGAGGTCCTGCAAAGCCTTGCAAAGGACGAGCCGCTGGAAGGAGGTGCTTTCTGGAGATGCACAATTGATCGAAGGCTTGAACAAAAATAATGTCTGTCGAACTGCCTCCGTCAATTAACACTCTTCGAACCTCAGTTTCTGCAATGTCAGTAGTAATGACAAGTGGGTCTGCATGTGGAAATTTAATGTCGTCTGCATCCTCTACCGAAAAAGATATTGGAACATGAGACCATTCAGGCATGGCAGCTGCAGACGATGAAGTTCCAATGTGCCCCACTTCTCGAACATACTCTTTCCTCTGCCTTTTTGACATGCTTCCAAGAGTACCTCCTCTGGAGATGGGGAGAACTACTCTTTTTCCTCGGTCTTGCCCTTCTTCTTGCTTCGGAGGTGGCATAATATTGACCACCGGAGGGCGTCTTGCAGCTTCGAAAGTTTCTATCCGCGCCACAGCCTGGACAGGCTCCGGGCGCACTTCAGCTGGAACTCGGTCAGTAGTACCTCAACCCGAAGTTCTCTCTAGATACTCTCCTCTCAGAGTAAGTATAGCCTTGCAAGTATCAGTAGCGTGGCTTCGGTTTTCACCATGAATACAGCAGAAAAGGGTCTGGCCCTTGCCAACCGGTTTCCCTGGCGGCCTCCAGCCGCTGACCTTGTTTCCCGAAGGTTGTGGAGCTCTTTGGGCGAACTTTTGCGGGGGTGCAATGTTTAGGACTTCTGAACGAGGATGCTTTTTCCCCCTTCTCCTATCATGCTGATCTTCGAAGACTGGTTCCCACGGCTGTGCCGAAGTTTTTACTTCCAATTTTACTTCCTGCAGCACAGACGAAGTAGCTGCAGTTCTTCGAAGCCAGCCTTTTTCCAACCTCGCATATTCTTCGAAGTATGACATCAACTGAGAAACAGAAGATATGCTTTTCCGGTGAAGTTTATCAAGGAGGCCTGGATGTGAGAAACCAAGGGTGGGTTGGTTTCGGTGTTTTGTGATGAGTGATTGACAGGCTTTTTACCCTCTGTTCGAAGGGTACCTCCGAAGGGGCTTCGGAGGTGGTACCTCCGAATTCACCGAAGTGTGTTCGGTGTTTTGCTTGCTGCAGCTGTGCAGCGGAGTGTGCTCGTCGGAGGGGTCCGACAGTACGCGATGACTGGGTTTGTACCGTAGGCTTCGGTACTTTGGGCGGTACACCGGAGTGTGTACCGAAGGTTGGTAACCCGGAGAGGTCTCCGGAGTACTGGATACACTTGTTTGCTTGTCTGTGGTGCGCAGGGACTTCGGAGGCGACGGACAGGGTTCGAGCCGGGTGAACCTGGGTCAAGCAGGAGGCTTGATGCCAGGGGAGCGGGGAAGCTCCGTCACGGTGGCTGCGAAGGTGGTCCGGGTCGGTCCTCGGGTCGAGGCGTGCCAGGTGAAGGCAGAGAGTGCGGAGCGTGGCTCCGGCTGAAGGTACTCCGAGATAAAGTCCTCGGACATGAGGCACTTCGAAGGTACTCCGAATGGAGTGACTTCGGAGTTGGTGGAACAAGTCCTCTGCGGAGGCAAGGTGTTCGAAGTGTGCTCCGGAGGGAGACACTCGAAGGTGACCCGACGAAGATCCCAGAAGTCGAGGCGCATCGAAGGCATGGTCCGGGTGAGGCTCGTCGAGGAGTGTGCTCGGAGTGAGACACTGCGACGAAGTGCTCATGGAATGCTTCATGCGGAGGCCTTGGACGAAGGAGGGACTTCGAAGGGTGGTACTCCGAAGGTGAGGCTTCGGAGTGAGGTTGAGTTGTGGTGCTTCGGCCATGCATGGCTTCGGTACACGAACGGACGGTGTTCAAGCTGGGAGTAGCTGCGAAGCCGTGGTGATCCACTCCGGAGGTGTTGGTGCGAAGACCCAAGGAGCTTTGACGGCTTCGGCTTAAAACCGTCACTGTATCGAAGGACTTCTTCGGCGGAGCGAAGGCCAACGGGCTGCAGGCTTCTCGCCGAAGCTACCGCACCCTCGGTGCGAAGGGAGGTTCCAGAAGTCAACACTGTAAAGGCTGACACTGTCTGTTCTGAAAAAGGCTGACACTGTCCCCTCTGCAGCTGACAGAGAAGCCTCCAGAATAAAGGTGGACTACCTTTTGTACCCCTTAGTTCTGAAGAGACAAAATGAATGTAAACCCTAGGGGTAAAGTAGTCACTTCCTTAGGATGAATCCATGGGCTATAAATATGGGGGCTCGGTAGGTAACATTTAACACTTTGAGCATTTACTGTTGAGCTCCTGTACACAGACCTCGCTGGTTTTCATCCAGAGTTCATTTATTTTGTGTTCCTTGTTCAAGCGGTGAAGCCCTGCTTCTGTGTGCTTTTGCTTGAGCTCGCTTTGCATACCTCGCTAGTTTTTAGTTCACCGAAGCCTGTCTAGGCGAAGGGTGTTTTATCGCGAAGTGTGCTTTACAGTGTGCTGTCGCTCTGTGTAACACGAGGCCAGACCTCGCTGCTTACTAGCGAAGCCCTGTTCGTTTCCCGTTTTGCTTCCTGTGTCGAAGCCCTTAGCGTAGTCCGTTTTGTGTGCGTGTAGACCTTCGCGTACGAAGCCCAGCACCAGTTGCTGTCGCCAAGTACTAGGTCGAAGTCCTCAGAGGGCTGTCCATTCTTGCGAAGGCTGAAGTGCGAAGTCTGCTCAAAGCACCCTGTGTGCGGAGCCTGCACTGACTTAGCAGAGTAGATTTTCGTGGGTTGTGAGTGGAGCGAAGTCTTCTTGGCTTCGAACTTTTGCTCCGAAGCCTGTGTTCGAAGGTGTCGAAGTACCTCCGAACCAGACCTTCGAAGGTAGTGTTCGAAGCCTGTTCCGCAGAAGACAGAACAGAACCGAAGGCTAAGTTTTTAGCCCGAAATTTTTAAAGCTCCCATTCACCCCCCCCTCTGGTCGCCGTTTCCGGTCCAACAATTGGTATCAGAGCTTGGTTAAGATCACCAGTTGACCTTAACCGGTTTTGTGATCTGTTGGCGACATGGATAGAGGCAGTAAAATTCCTCTGTTCGATGGGACAGATTTTGCGTACTGGAAGGTGCGCATGGAGGCTTACTTGTTAAGCCAAGGAAATGCAATTTGGGAAATTGTGGACTCACAATACTCCATCCCTGATACCCGCACCACTCAAACCGAAAAAGATCAGTACATTGCCAACTCGAAGGCAAGGAACATATTGTTCATTGGTTTGAGTCGGAGTGAGTTTGATAGGGTGCAGCACCTTAGGACTGCTAGGGAAATTTGGACAACGCTCACTATTTTTCATGAGGGCTCTACTCAGATTAAGGCCAGGCGCCAAAGCACCTACAACCAACAGTATCAGCTGTTTGTGCAGGCACCTGGTGAATCTATAGATGCCATGTTTTCGCGCTTTGATGCTATAGTGAGTAACTTGCGATCCAACGGGACGCTTGCTTACAGTGATCATGATAGGGCTATCAAGCTTCTCTATGCTCTTGACCGTAGCATATGGGAAGTAAAGATATCCAGCATTGAGGAGTCCACAGGTTATGATACTCTAACCTGTGATGAACTTTTTAGCAAGCTGAAGTCCACAGAGATTGCCAAGGCATCTCTTGCAGTGCACAGAAGCTCTTTGCCACAGCCATTGGCATTGGTTTCTAGCACTAGCCGTGGCACCACTGCAGAACCAAGCACATCAGGCACTTGTGTTCTTGCAGATGGTTTTGCTTTGTCCTCCCTGGTCTCCGTCACAAAGGAGCAGGTGGACACTCTAGCTGATGATGAGCTTGCTCTCATTGCCCGGAGGTTCACCCGCTTTCATCATGAGAGACGGGATCAGCGAAGAAGTGGTTTTAGTGGCTGCTATGAATGTGGCGACACCTCTCACATTAAGGCAAATTGCCCCAAGGTCAAGAAGAGAGATGAGAGTGACCGCCCTAAATTCCACAAAAAGGAGAGGAAGCCCTTTGTGAAGGGCAAGCGCGGCAAGATGGCTAAGAAGGTAGCCAAGGCCGCTTCCAGAGCATTTGTTGCTGCTCTCAGCGACATCGACACATCCTCAACTGAGGAGTCGAGCTCTGAGGAGGAGGAGTCCCCAAGGAAGGAGGACAAGAAGGACAAGAAGGGACGTGACTTCACCGGCCTTTGTTTCATGGCCGACAGCGATCACAGCGGCGATGAGCTTGACTCATCTGAGGTAAACCTATCATCTGACCAGCTTCTAATTAAATTAGATGAGCTGAATGAAGTTGTGCTAGGTCAGGATAGATTGCTTGTGCAAGCCGCTAGAGAAAGAAAAGACCTTAGACTTAGGCTAGAAAATGTTTCTACTGAATATGCCATGCTTAAGTCTAAATTTGATGATGCTGAATGTGAATCATGTTCTGTTGTCATGAGTGAGCTTGCTCAGTTGCGTTCTGTTCATGCTCAAACTCTTTCTGAGCTTGAGACTGCACAGAAGCAGCTTTTGGAGGTGGATTCTAGACCTCATGATGTTCTTGATTGCATGAACTGCTCTTTATTACGCGATAGCATTAATTTACGTGATAAGCATGTTCATGATTTGGAGGCTAGATTGGAGAGGGCCGGTAGTTCTAAGGATGTGCAACCTGTTTGTGACACTTGCATTACCCTTAAGGACCAGCTAGGCACTGTTAGAGAGCGAGCTGAGAACCTCATGTCCGAAAATGAATACCTTCTTTCCGTGGTAAACAAATGCACTGAGGGAAAGGGTAGGATGGATTTACTCTTGGCCAAAACCAAGATGTGTGCTGACAGAGCAGGGGTAGCTCTAGGTTTGGGATTTGAGAGGATAGCTTCAGACAGTAAGACCAAAACTGTTTTTACCTCTCCCACCACCCTAGAGAAAGAGAGAGCTCAGTTGGACACCCCTCCAGCCAAAAAGCCTACCCATCCACCAAAGAAAACCACTCCTCCTACCAAGAAAAATCCTCCCAAGAAAACCACTGTGAAGAAACCCAGGGAGCCAGTGAGAGTTGCTCCTGTGACCCATGAGAGTGCCCCCAGGAGAGTGTTTCATTGTTCCTATTGTCAGCGGGCGGGTCATTTGATTGGTTTCTGTTTCCGTCGCATCAAGGATGAGCGACGTGCACAGGCGATGAGCTATCAGGACATGCATTACCCATCTTTAGGTATGCATGAGTCTGAGTTTTACTCTCGTCCTGTTTTCGAGGCTCCTCGTGCTTCTCGGAGAGGTTTTGCTCCTCGAGGTGTTCACCATGTTCCATATGGTGGTAGACCTCGGGCGAGTAGCTTTGTACCTCGTCAGAGTAGGAGACCTCGACATGCTTTGCGTTCTTTGCATGTAGGTAGACCTCGCACTTTGCATCATTCTGATTTTCATGTGCGTAGACCGTCTGCTTTTACTGTGCCTACTACTCGTGTCACTCAGTGCTGGATGCCTCGTCATTATTTTACTCACCCCAGCACTGAGCGAGCGAGACGTTTTCATCATGTGTAGGCGACAGGTCGAGGCTTGGAGGGCACGTGGATCATGGACTCCGGTTGTTCGCGCCACATGACCGGAGATGCAAATTGGTTCTCCAGCCTCACCACAACCAAGCAAAGGGAACATATCACCTTCGGAAACAATCGAAGGAGTAGAGTGAAAGGTAATGGTGTGGTAAGAATTAATTCAAACTTCACTCTCAAAGATGTTGCTTTGGTTGAAAACCTGGGATACAATTTGCTGTCTGTATCTCAGTTGCTTGATGAGGGCTTCGAAGTGCGATTTCATCACGATACTTCGCAAGTGCTCAATTCTGATGGCGTTGTGGTGTGTAAGATCTTTAGGGTCGGGAGAGTTTTTGGAGCTGATTTTTCAGAGTCATCTGGTCCTTCTCATTGTCTTGTTGCACATTCGACTTCTGAGCTTTGGAAGTGGCATAGGAGACTAGGGCATATGAGCTTTGAGTTGCTCGCTCGTCTGAGCGCCCTAGGTCTGATCCGAGGATTGCCCAAGCTCAAGTTTGAGAAGAATTTAGTTTGCGCTCCTTGTCGACATGGAAAAATGATTGCCGCTTCGCATTCGCCAGTCACCACAGTGATGACTGAACAGCCCGGAGAACTTCTCCATATGGACACTTTAGGTCCTTCTCGGGTTAGTTCTTTAGGCGGCAAGTGGTATGTTCTAGTTGTTGTCGACGATTTCTCTCGCTACTCTTGGGTCTTCTTTCTTGCCAGCAAGGATGAAGTGTTTTCACACTTTCGGAGCTTGGCTTTGAGACTTTTTACTGAACTCCCTGGTGCATTAAAATTCATTCGAAGCGATAATGGCACCGAGTTCAAAAATAGTCTCTTTGTTGACTTTTGCATGGAGCATGGCATAGAACATCAATTCTCTGCTCCGCGGGTTCCTCAACAGAATGGTGTTGTTGAGAGGAAAAACCGCACTTTGGTTGAGATGGCTAGGACGATGCTTGATGAGCATAGGACTCCTAGAAAATTCTGGGCTGAGGCCATGAACACTGCTTGCTACATCTCAAACCGAATTTTCTTGCGCTCAATTTTGAACTTGACATCTTATGAGCTGCGTTTTGGGAGACAGCCCAAGGTCACTCATCTTCGAGTTTTTGGCTGTCGCTGCTTTATCCTAAAACGTGGTAACTTGGATAAATTTGAGTCGCGATCTTCTGACGGGATCTTTTTGGGTTATACTACTCATGGTCATTCTTATCGTGTTTATAACTTGGAAACTAACACTGTCATCGAGTCATGTGATGTGACTTTTGATGAATCAACCCCCTCTGTTAGTTCTGCTTTTGAACAGGCAAATGAACACGACATGGAACAGACCTTATTCGAAGATGAAGATCCCGGAGAATTCGAGGATGAACCCCTACTACCCTCGACATCAACCCCCGAAGCTGACCCCGCTTCTACTACTTCGGCACGAGGTCCCGAAGCGACTACCTCAACATCGGTCATCTTGGACCACTCCAACGCACAAGTTGAGGGGGAGACTGCATCCCGCCGCGAGGCTCCACATCATGTCCAAAGGATGCACCCTCCCGAGCAGATCATTGGTGAGCTTGATCAAAGGGTAACTCGTTCTCATGCCCATTTCACTAATGCTGCTTTTGTTGCTTCTTTCGAGCCTTTAGATGTTAGTCATGCACTTTCTGATTCTAGTTGGATCAATGCCATGCATGAGGAACTTGAGAATTTTGAAAGAAACCAAGTCTGGACTTTAGTTGATCCTCCACCTAATGTTCATTTCATTGGAACAAAATGGATTTTTAAAAATAAACAAGGGGAGGATGGGACAATTGTTAGAAACAAGGCTAGACTTGTAGCTCAGGGCTTTTCTCAACTAGAAGGGATTGATTTTACTGAAACTTTTGCACCTGTTGCTCGCCTTGAGGCCATTAGGATTTTGCTTGCCTTTGCGACATCCCGGGGATTCAAACTCTATCAAATGGATGTCAAAAGTGCTTTTCTTAATGGCTTCATAGGTGAAGATGTTTATGTAAAACAACCCCCTGGTTTTGAAAACCCCAAGTACCCACATAAAGTCCTTAAACTTCATAAGGCTCTTTATGGACTCAAGCAGGCCCCTCGGGCGTGGTATGATAGACTTAAGTCTTTTCTGCTTGAGCGAGGGTATTTAATGGGCTCTGTTGATAAAACACTGTTTACTCTCAAGCATGGCAAAGATTTCCTCCTAGTACAGATTTATGTGGATGATATCATCTTTGGTGGCTCTTCTCATGCTTTAGTTGCCGAGTTTGCAGATACCATGAGCAGGGAGTTTGAAATGTCAATGATGGGTGAACTCACCTTTTTCCTTGGTTTGCAAATCAAGCAAAGCAAACAAGGTACTTTTGTCCACCAGACAAAGTACACCAAGGACCTGCTCAAGAAGTTCGACATGTCCGATGCGAAGCCCCTCGCCACTCCAATGGCTACATCTGTAGCGTTGGACCCTGACGAAGATGGAGAAGCTGTAGATCAGAAGGAGTTCCGGAGCATGATCGGCTCCCTACTCTACTTGACTGCCACGAGGCCGGACATACACTTCGCTGTGTGTCTGTGCGCTCGTTTTCAGGCTTCACCACGAGCTTCGCACCGCCAAGCGGTAAAACGCATTCTAAGGTATCTCAAACACACCCTTGAATTTGGCATATGGTATTCATCGTCTTCATCTTTATGTCTTAGAGGTTATTCAGATGCGGATTTTGCTGGGTGTAGAATTGATAGGAAGAGTACCTCTGGTACTTGTCATTTTCTGGGTACGTCTCTGGTTTGCTGGTCTTCCCGCAAACAGTCTAGTGTTGCACAATCAACGGCTGAGGCCGAATATGTTGCTGCAGCTAGCTGTTGCTCTCAGATTTTGTGGATGGTTTCCACTTTGCGGGATTTCGGGTTAGATTATAAGAGTGTTCCACTTTTCTGTGATAACACTAGTGCTATTTGTATTGCAAACAACCCGGTTCAGCACTCCAGAACCAAACACATTGATGTACGGTATCATTTTCTCAGAGATCACAATGAGAAGGGTGATATTGAACTTCAATATGTTGATACCCAACACCAGCTTGCCGATATTTTTACAAAACCCCTCGATGCTTCTCGGTTTGATTACTTGCGTGGGGAACTTGGTATTTGTCATCCCTACGGCATTTTGTGAGGGGGAGCTGAGTTTAAATTGCCTTGCATATGCTCATTATGTGTGGAATTGCATTTACATCTTTTGCTATTATATGCCTGCTTTTGAATTCAAAGAAATCATGTCAGCTCAGCTCTATGAAATATGTCTGGAACATTGATTGTGCATGATGTTTTATTTTCTAACATCAAAACTTGCTCACTGCTCAATCGTGTATCTAGCTTGTTTAGGCAGGACTGCTCTTAGCTATCTTTTATCTACTTGTCAGCAAGACACTGTTCTTTGGATGCTAAAAGTTGCAACTTGAAAAATTGTGTTCTTTTTCATGGATATTCATCAAAATAATTCATTCATCTGAAACAAAATCAAAAATCCATGATTTGCCTGGTTAAAATGAAAAGATCCAGGAGGGTTTGTTTGTCGCACTACTCTATCCTAGACTGCTTACCAGTGCACTTTGGTCTGAACTGGGATGGTGTAGTGTATGCCAAAATCACCGCCTTAAGCTTCAGATGGCTTTCATGCCTAGGCTTGGCTTGATTAGAAAGTATAAGGTGGACAAACAAATAACCCCTGGCTTTAAGAAAAGAACAACAAATTTAATGGCTCATCAAGTTTGCTTTCAAAGCTCTTTTTGAACAAGAATTGTCTGTCTAGGGTAGAATTTGTTAGCTTTGTGCAGTCCTTGCCTTCTCATGTCTAGCTGCTATGATTAAGTGGTGATGCTTTTATCTCAAAATGACAAAATCACATGCCATCATCTTGTTTCACAGAATGTTAAATTGAGCTGAGCACATGATCATTGATGCTACTGTTGGCATATTTTTGCATTATATGTCTTTGCAATTCTATTCATTTCGAAGCTTTGCATCTTTTACATGCTCCTTGATGCTTGCATTGCCAAAGGGGGAGAGATTTGCTATGTTCTCTGCCGCAAGAAGGCATAATTTCAAAAAGGGGAAAGATTTTTGACATAAAGGGGAAGAAAAATTTGCTTAACTCAGGGGGAGTTCTTACCAAGGGGAGATTTGCCAAAAAGGGCTTTTACTCTTTCTCAAAGGGGGAGAAAAATTCTTTTATCAAGTGACATGCTTTGGCTCTTTTCTGAGTTTTTATGGTCACTTGTGTGCTGAAAGTTTTTAAATTTTCTTGAACTTGGATTTGGTTGTCAATGCACTCATCAAGGGGGAGATTGAGAAACCAAGGGTGAGTTGGTTTCGGTGTTTTGTGATGAGTGATTGATAGGCTTTTTACCCTCTGTTCGAAGGGTACCTCCGAAGGGGCTTCGGAGGTGGTACCTCCGAATTCACCGAAGTGTGTTCGGTGTTTTGCTTGCTGCAGCTGTGCAGCGGAGTGTGCTCGTCGGAGGGGTCCGACAGTACGCGATGACTGGGTTTGTACCGTAGGCTTCGGTACTTTGGGCGGTACACCGGAGTGTGTACCGAAGGTTGGTAACCCGGAGAGGTCTCCGGAGTACTGGATACACTTGTTTGCTTGTCTGTGGTGCGCAGGGACTTCGGAGGCGACGGACAGGGTTCGAGCCGGGTGAACCTGGGTCAAGCAGGAGGCTTGATGCCAGGGGAGCGGGGAAGCTCCGTCACGGTGGCTGCGAAGGTGGTCCGGGTCGGTCCTCGGGTCGAGGCGTGCCAGGTGAAGGCAGAGAGTGCGGAGCGTGGCTCCGGCTGAAGGTACTCCGAGATAAAGTCCTCGGACATGAGGCACTTCGAAGGTACTCCGAATGGAGTGACTTCGGAGTTGGTGGAACAAGTCCTCTGCGGAGGCAAGGTGTTCGAAGTGTGCTCCAGAGGGAGACACTCGAAGGTGACCCGACGAAGATCCCAGAAGTCGAGGCGCATCGAAGGCATGGTCCGGGTGAGGCTCGTCGAGGAGTGTGCTCGGAGTGAGACACTGCGACGAAGTGCTCATGGAATGCTTCATGCGGAGGCCTTGGACGAAGGAGGGACTTCGAAGGGTGGTACTCCGAAGGTGAGGCTTCGGAGTGAGGTTGAGTTGTGGTGCTTCGGCCATGCATGGCTTCGGTACACGAACGGACGGTGTTCGAGCTGGGAGTAGCTGCGAAGCCGTGGTGATCCACTCCGGAGGTGTTGGTGCGAAGACCCAAGGAGCTTTGACGGCTTCGGCTTAAAACCATCACTGTATCGAAGGACTTCTTCGGCGGAGCGAAGGCCAACGGGCTGCAGGCTTCTCGCCGAAGCTACCGCACCCTCGGTGCGAAGGGAGGTTCCAGAAGTCAACACTGTAAAGGCTGACACTGTCTGTTCTGAAAAAGGCTGACACTGTCCCCTCTGCAGCTGACAGAGAAGCCTCCAGAATAAAGGTGGACTACCTTTTGTACCCCTTAGTTCTGAAGAGACAAAATGAATGTAAACCCTAGGGGTAAAGTAGTCACTTCCTTAGGATGAATCCATGGGCTATAAATATGGGGGCTCGGTAGGTAACATTTAACACTTTGAGCATTTACTGTTGAGCTCCTGTACACAGACCTCGCTATATTCATCCAGAGTTCATTTATTTTGTGTTCCTTGTTCAAGCGGTGAAGCCCTGCTTCTGTGTGCTTTTGCTTGAGCTCGCTTTGCATACCTCGCTAGTTTTTAGTTCACCGAAGCCTGTCTAGGCGAAGGGTGTTTTATCGCGAAGTGTGCTTTACAGTGTGCTGTCGCTCTGTGTAACACGAGGCCAGACCTCGCTGCTTACTAGCGAAGCCCTGTTCGTTTCCCGTTTTGCTTCCTGTGTCGAAGCCCTTAGCGTAGTCCGTTTTGTGTGCGTGTAGACCTTCGCGTACGAAGCCCAGCACCAGTTGCTGTCGCCAAGTACTAGGTCGAAGTCCTAAGAGGGCTGTCCATTCTTGCGAAGGCTGAAGTGCGAAGTCTGCTCAAAGCACCCTATGTGCGGAGCCTGCACTGACTTAGCAGAGTAGATTTTCGTGGGTTGTGAGTGGAGCGAAGTCTTCTTGGCTTCGAACTTTTGCTCCGAAGCCTGTGTTCGAAGGTGTCGAAGTACCTCCGAACCAGACCTTCGAAGGTAGTGTTCGAAGCCTGTTCCGCAGAAGACAGAACAGAACCGAAGGCTAAGTTTTTAGCCCGAAATTTTTAAAGCTCCCATTCACCCCCCCCTCTGGTCGCCGTTTCCGGTCCAACAGGATGAATGACTCCCTCTCGAGCTGCGTCAACTACTGAAGATGTAGTCAACCCTCGGATCTGCGACTTCGTATGAGCGAAGCGCTTGAAATATTGCCTCAATGTCTCTCCAGGGAGTTGCTTCACTTGGAAAAGACTTCCCATCGACATTGGAGGCATGAAGGTACCTTGGAAATTGCTTACGAACTTCTTCAGCTGTCCCCATGAATTAATTGATCCTGGCTTCAAGGACTAGAACCATCGCAATGCCACTCCTTGAAGGGCTAAGGGAAAGCATTTAGCCATGGTGTCCCGCACTCCTCCACTAGCTTCAATTGCTAGGGCATAAGAACGGACAAATTCTCCAGGATCCTCATCTCCGGTATACTTGCAAAGCTTCGAAGTATTAAACTTCGGATCGAAGCGAACTTTTTGCAGTTCAGGATGCAACGAAGATTCGGTATCAAAGGAGGCGTTCTCCGGGGCTTCAGGATAGATGGGATCGTCGTCTTCAGGCACTTCTGGAATAACTGGGATGGCTTGAGAGCGAAGCCTATTTGTAGCTTCTTGTCGCCATCTCGCTACTTCAGCTTGGAGACTGGCAATTTGAGCGGCCATATCACCAAGATTGTCTTCATCTCCTCCGGAAAGATCTTCCGGGTCTTGAGAACTGCAAGGATCAGTTCGAAGTGGAACTTTAGGTGGAAGAGGAACTCCGGGCGGTCGAAGTATAGATGGAGTTGGCGGAGGAACTCCGTATGGTCAAGGAATGGGAACTCCTTCCAGAGTTTGAGGTGGAGGAAACGTCGAAGGTCCTCCGGCCTCAACAGTGTCGGGAGGTGCCTCTTCCGAGGTCCGAGGGGACCTCCGAACAGGGTTACGAGTTTCGCTCCGCTTAGGAGGCATGATGTAAGAAGTTGGTAGAGAACGAAGTTTCTTGGACTAAGTTCCCCATGGACGGCGCCAACTGTTGGCGTAAAAGATTACGCTAACAGGTTTCTGAAGATTAGCAACTAACAAACGAAGTGTTTGCGAAGTGAACTGTTCTAAGCCTCCGAATGGATAATAACTTAGAATAGTTCGAATATGTGTATTGAATAACTTGTATTCGGTCCTTATTACAGGGTAAAACGGGGGGTATTTATAGGCCCAAACATTAAGGAAAAGACCTATTTACCCCTCTATTACAACCGACATAGTGGAAACTATTCGGTACCCTTAATAGGGCTAAAATGGTAAAAGACTAATCTAATGAGAAAGAAGATAAGTCTTCCATCTTAGCAGGCAGAAAAGATCTCAGAAGAGTCCATGTTCGAGGATATACTCCGAACTAAGGTTCATCTTCATACTTCGAGCTTGACTCAAGGCATCTCCGAAAATGCATGTTGGAAACCTTTTAATCCATTATCTGCCTTTGTATTGTTACTGCAATAACCCCGAGGATGGAATATTTTCCCCCAACACCACCCTGCAAACCGCGCTCAAGGGCTCCGATGAAAGATCACTTCGGTTGGAGGAAGAAGTCCTCGAAGAATGGAGGGCTAGGGCTGAGGCCGATGAAGCCCTCCGATTAGCGAGGCAAGACAGCGACGCGCTCCGGACTTCAGCCCAAGAGGCTGAAGCCGAGTGCGTGGTGCTCCGAGCGGAGGTTGGGAGGCTCCAGCAAGCGGCGGCCACTTCGAGCGCCCAACTGGTAGAGCTCCAAGGGGCCCTTAATCAAGCGATGGCCCAGAAGAGCTCCTTGCTGCTCCAAGTGTCTGCTACTGCTGTGGGGCTGGAGACAGCAGAGAAGAAGAACGCCAGTGCAGCGGAACGTACCTTGGATGCCCTTCAGGGTACCTTGGAATATTTTGGCACTATGTGCCTTTCGTCTTCTGCGGCGGCCACCGAACCCCTCGACTGGAAACTGAAGAGGATCCAAGTGGCGGTGTCGCTGATGATGAACTCCGATGTCCGGTATGGAGATATCTCCGGTCAGTGTGCCGACATTGGAGTTCTTCGCCACCTCGAAGCCCTACAGATCCCCCTCGCTCTAGTCGGGGGTTCGACCCCTGGAAGCTTTGCCTCCGAAGACCTGCTGCACCCATCTTCGGATGTAGCCTTGGCCTTGGAAGCCTTCCGGTTGACCTGGAAGATGGACCACAAGGCTGCGGCCAAAGCTTGGATCGACGAGGCCCGTCGGCAGAAGCAAGCACAGACAAGGCCACCGCTTCCAGCCTCGCCAGCTCCGGCACCTCCTGCTCCACCAACCGACCCGTAGGTCTAGCTCTTAGGGCAATTATGTATAAAAAATCTTTTAAAGCCCCTTGCATTAATGAAAAGTTATAAACGAAGAGCTTGTTTGGGTGTTTTGTTCTTTTAGGTTTTGTCATCCCTTCAAAACCTGACCTCGAAATACTGGATTTTACCGAAGGGCTCCGGAAGGAGTGGGCAAGCCTCGAGAGCTTAAGGCCCTACCGTCGCTCTCGCTTCTCTGTTCCTTGTGGAGACAAAGGGGAGATAACCCTCGAGGTTTTTCAAGAGGTCTTAACTTATATCAATGAAGAGGAGAAAGAGAAGGCATCTTCGTCCTCCGAACACATGGGTTGGTCTAACTCGGAGTACCAGGCTAAAGACCCTGCGGAGGCTAACTGCGAAAGACTTCTGACTTGGGCTGAGCTTCAAGAGGAGCAAAAGAAACTGTGAGCCTCGAAGAAGAAGAGAAGCACTCGAACAAAAAGGAAAATATGGTGGCTTCGAGCTCCGAAGGACAGAGTAGCCGGAGAGGTAGCTCTAGAGGCCGACAGGGTCTTCGATTCTTCCTAGGCTTGGACCAAAACTTCTCCTGATGTACAAGTACGATGAATTAATGTGAATTGCACCGAAAGTATCTTGTTTTCTCTTTACCCTCCTACCCCTCCTTGTGGGTGGTGGATCTTTTGTAGTGCAAATAGGTTCGCCAGACACAATGATGCACCGAACAAACCGATGCTTCGTATCACACTTAATATCCGTATTTTACATTTTCATAGGGTTCTTCGAACATACTTTCGTATTATTATTTCGTAAGTTTCGAAGTTGGATCTATCTCTATAGGGTTTTATACTTGTCACTTAGGACTTTAAAAAAGTGTCTCTTTGGCCGGAGCCTCGGAACCTTATTACTTGGTCACCTTCGACTCCTTTACAGATTCTTCGAACCCGTAGGCTGGAGATCTGTTTATCTTTAAAGTCCTTGGACTCCTCTACGGATCCTAACAAGCCTAGGCCTGGAATCCATAGGGTGGCCACCTTCAGCTCTTTTACAGATACTTCGTACCTGGAGGCCAGAAATCTTTTTTTTAAAGTCCTTAGACTCTTCTACGGATCCTAACAAGCCGGAGCATGGAATCCGTAGGCTGGCCACCTTCGACTCTTTTACAGATACTTCGTACCCGGAGGCCGGAAATCTGTTTTTTTAAAGTCCTTAGACTCTTCTACGGATCCTAACAAGCCGGAGCCTGGAATACGTAGGGTGGCCACCTTCGGCTCTTTTATAAATACTTCATACACGGAGGCCAGAAATCTATTTTTTAAAGTTCTTAGACTCTTCTACGGATCCTAACAAGCCAGAGCCTGGAATCCATAGGCTTGCAGTGAAGCCCCTGAACCGACGGTTCGCAGGCTGTTGCCCGGGTCTTGGGAAAGATGCTTGACTCTGCAAGCATCTCCGTCCTCCTGATGCGTCCATTAGGAGTAAGGGATATTCGAAGAGCAAACAAAATTCGACCCTCCACTTTATTTAGAAAAAGGAAAGCTTTATAAGTGATTACAAGGAGCCCCTAAGCGTACTAACGCTTAAGGTGCTCCGCATGCCATGCATGTTTCAATTCTTCCCCTTCTAAATTAACTAATTTAAACGATTCGGGGCATCGTGAGCGTAGGATAACATATGGTCCTTCCCATTTATTTCCTAGCTTCCCCGGGGCTATTACACTTCGCAAAACTAGATGACCAGGTCTAAGCTCGTTCAGCTTTATCTTCGGGTCATACCATGTTTTTGTTTGGCCTTGGTACTTGGTCAGATTGGCAACAGCTCGAAGCCTTGTTTCTTCTGACAAGTCCAGCGAAGTGTTACTTTCATCTTCATCTCCGGGCTACACTACACGAAGGGATCCACCTCTGAGCTCCGTAGGAGTCATGGCCTCATCTCCAAATAGCAGTCTAAATGGGGTAAAGCCTGTGGACCTTGCTTGAGTGGTTCGAATGGACCACAAGATCTTGGGAAGCTCCTCGACCCACAGCCCCTTGGCCAACCCAACAATTCGTCGATTCAGACCAGAGAGGATGTTCCCGTTGGCTCGCTCGACAGCTCTGTTGGACTGTGGATGGCGCACTGCAGCGAAGCACAACTTAATGCCTAGTTCTTCACAAAATTCTTTGAATGTGTCAACTTCGAACTGGGTTCCATTATCCACGGTTAACTCCCTTGGCACTCCGAACCTGCATATAATATTTTGCCAGAAAAATTTTTGCACATTCCTTGAAGTGATAGCAGTCAATGGTTCTGCTTCAACCCACTTTGAAAAATATTCGATTGCTACTACCGCAAACTTTAAGCTGCCTTTTGCCATTGGAAAAGGGCCTATGAGGTCCATGCCCCACCGAGCCATTGGCCATACAGGGGCAATAACTTGAAGTGGAACTGGCGGACGGTGGCTTCGTCTGCCCATCCATTGGCATCCTTGGCATGTTCGAACCAACTCCTCTGCATCTCTCACAATTGTTGGCCAGTAAAGCCCCTGCCGAAGTGTCTTGCCTGCTAGAGCACGAGGGGCCAGGTGACTTCCGCACAAACCTTCGTGAATTTCCCGAAGTATGTCTTGGCCTTCGGGTTGGGAGATGCATCGAAGTAGAGGGGAACACACTCCAGCTTTGTACAATATTCCATTGACAAGCTTGTAGTTTCTAGCCCTTGCTTGCAATCTTCGGGCATCCAGACCTTCTGAAGAATCTATGCCACCTTGCAATATATTCATAATCGGAGCACGCCAATCTGTAGCTAGAATGCACAGTACTTCTGCGGAGGGTAATTGATTAGCTGTAGGGTTCACTAGTTCTTCGTAGAAAGCACCCTCCGGGAGGTCCACCGCTCTGGCTACAGCTTTTGCCAGAATATCTACGAGTTGATTATCTTCCCGAGGGATGCTCCGAACAGAGAATCCTTTGAATGCTGCTTTAGTCTTGCGGATTTCTTCAAGGTATTGCGCTAGATGCAGGTTCTTTGCTTGAAAGCTCTTATCGACACGCCCTGCGATGACTTGGGAATCTGTTTTAATTATTATCCTTACTGCTCCAAGTGCCTTTGCCTTTCGGAGGCCTAGTAGGACCCCTTCGTATTCTGTGATATTATTGGTGGTCTTAAAGTTGAGCCTTGCAGAATACATGGCCTTTTGCCCTGACGGTGATATGATGATTGCGCCAGCTCCGGCACTAGATGCCTGATAAGCTCCATCAGAAAATATTGTCCATAAACCTTCGGCGGGCTCCTCCGGAGCCCAAACTGCAGATGGCGGCCACTCTGCTACGAAGTCGGCTATGATTTGGGATTTGATAGCTGTTCTTGCCGTGAAGGAGATTCCGAAGGGGGCTAGATCGACAGCCCATTTTTCGATCCTACCCGTAGAGTGTTTGCTTCGGAGCATATCACCAAGAGGGTACGAGGTAGGAACGATTAGGTTATGCGCCAAAAAGTAATGCCTTAGCTTTCGCGAGGCCATTACCAGGGCATAAGCAAATTTCTCGAGCTTGGAGTATCTTATCTTAGCTCCGGACAAAGCTTCTGAAACAAAATAAACTGGGTTCTGCTCTAGCTTTCCCTTAAGCTCAACTTCCCGGACCAATACTACACTTACTGCGGAGCCTGTTGCTACAAGATAAAGGAGGAGTGTTTCTTCTGGGAGGGGAACAGTAAGTGTTGATAGGCTTCCGAGGTATTCTTTTATATTATCAAAGCTCTTCTGGCACTCTGGTGTCCAACTGAAGCTTTCTGACCCCTTCAGGGCTTTGAAAAATGGAGGCTTCGCTCTGCTGATCTGGCCAGGAATCTGCTAAGGGTTGCGAGCCTTCCTGCTAGCTTCTGGACCTGCTTCAAATTCCCGGGTGGAGCCATTCTTTGCAGTGCACTTATCTGTGTTGGGCTAGCTTTGATTCCCTTGCTCGAAACTAAGTACCCTAGTAGTTTTCCTGCTTGTGCTTCGAATATACATTTTTCAGGGTTGAGGCGTACTCCACATGCTCGGAGGCTCTCAAATGTTTCAGCTAGGTCTAGGCTATGTTGGTGCTTTTGAGTACTTTTTATTACAATGTCATCCATATAGGCTTCGACATTTTGGCCTATTTGATGACCTAGAGCCTTAGCTATTAAACGTGAAAAAGTGGCTCCGGCATTTCGCAAGCCAAAAGACATTCTTACATAACAAAATACCCCGGAAGGAGTTATGAAGCTTGTCTTGGCTTCGTCTTCATGCTTTAGCCAGACTTGATGATACCCGGAGTAAGCATCGAGGAAGCTTAGCAATTCGGAGTTAGTTGTGGAATCCACCAGCTGGTCTATTCGGGGCATCGGGTAGGGGTATCGCGGGCATGCTTTATAATGAAGTAAAGTCAATACACATGTGCCACTTGTTCGAGTCCTTCTTCCTTACAAAAACAGGGTTCACCAACCACTCGGTATGGGCTACCTCCCTGATGATGCCAGCCTTTAACAATTTTTCTACTTTGGCTTTGGTGAGGCTTGCCCTTTCTGCAGACAGCTTGCGGAGCCCCTGGCGCACTAGCCTAGCCTTCGGGTTGACGAGCAGGCTGTGCTCGATGATGCTCCGATCAAACCCGGTGATGTCTTCATCAATCTAGGCAAAGACGTCCAGATTTTGCTTGATGACTTCTTCCAACTAGGCAGCTATCTCCGGGGATAGCCCTTTGTTGAACTGTACTAGGTATTCTTTGCCATCTTTTGAAATTATCTTTGTCTCGACATCACCTTCCGGGCTTGGCTTGAGGGAGAGCCCCTTTGAAGAGTTCGAAGCCTCCGGATCCTCTTCCGTGCTCTCCACCACGTTGTGCATTTGCCGGGGATCCAACGGCTAGCTGTGCCCATACTCCGTTCTCCGGGCTATAGCTTGGTCTCCTGAAATAGTAAGCACTCCACCTTGCGTGGGCATTTTGAGATAGAGATAGTTATGATGTGTTATAGCCCCAAATTGGTTCAGCATCCCTCGCCCGAAGATTGCATTGTAAGCATAGGGGCGTCGACAATGTCGAAGATCACCTCTTCTACCCTGGCTAAAGGCCCCTCTCCGAAGGCAACCTCGAGGCCTATTTGGCCAAGGGAATCGAGAGGTGATCCTGAGAACCCTTGAAGTGGCTGGGCCGCTGGAAGTAGATGCTTCCGAGATATGCACATTTGATCGAAGGCCTGGAAGTATGTCTGCGGAGCTCCAGCCATCCACCAGGATCCTTCGGAGTTCCACCCCTGCTATGTCTGCAGAAATGACCAAGGGGTCAGCATGGGGGAACTTTACCCCCGCGGCATCGCTGGCAGTAAAAGAGATGGGCACATGAGACCATTCTGGCATCCCCTCCGCGGAGCTCGAAGTCCCAATGTGCCCAACCTCGCGGACGTATTCACGCCACTGCCTTTTGGACATGTTCCCGAGGGTCCCCCCTCTGGAGATGGGCAGGACCACTCGCTCTCCGCGGTCTTGTGGGTCTTCCTACTTCGGTGGTGGCATAATATTGGCCACCGAAAGTCGCATGGGGGCTTCGGGGACACCGGCTCGGGCCAAGATTTGCACAGGCTCCGACCATGCCGCTGGTGGGGCTCGATCTGAAGTACCCCGCCCGGTACTTCGCCCTAGGTAGTCGCCTCGAAGGGCCAACACTGCCTTGCAATCCTTCGTGTCATGGCTTCTATTGTCACCATGCACGCAACAAAAAAAACTCTAGCGCCTGCCAGGTGCTCTTTCTTGAAGCTTCGGCGCTCCAGCCTTGAAGCTTTGCTCCTGCTGATAACTGGCATGTGCCTTCGGAACGGAGGGTGCGATGCTTAGCACCTCCGAACGGAAATGTTTCTTCCCTCACCTCTGCTCGTTGAAGCGATTCTCTTGAGGGGGTTGTAGAGGAGCTGAGGCTTCGGGCTCCGTCTTTACTTCACTAAGAGCAGGTGTGGGTGCTCCGGCTCGCCGAAGGCAGCCTTCCTCCGCCTTGGCATATTGTTCGAAGTATGCCATCAGCTGTGCGACAGATGTCACAAGCTTCCGATGGAGCTTGCTGAGGAGGTCGGGGTTTAGCACCCCTTCGCGGGCGGCATCGACAACCGAAGAGGTAGACAAGCCCTTAATCTGTGACTTGGTGTGGGCGAAGCGCGTGAAGTACTCCCGAAGTGTTTCTCCCGCTCGCTGCTTCACCTGGAACAAACTCCCTGTCGACATCGGGGCCACAAAGGTACCCTGGAAGTTGCTCACAAACTTCTTCTTCAACTGCTCCCAGGACCTGATCGATCCTGGCTTCAAGGACCAGAACCATCGGAGCGCCACGCCTTCGAGAGCGAGGGGGAAACACTTCGCCATAGTGTTGCGCACCCCTCCTCTTGCTTCTATTGCCAGGGCATATGAACGAGCGAACTCTCCGGGGTCTGACCCGCCGAAGTACTTGTGGAACTTCGAGGCCTTGAATCTGGGATCAAAGGACACTCTTTGCAAGTCCGAATGTAGCGGAGACTCATCATCGAAAGATGCGTTCTCAGCCTCCTCTGGGACTTGGACAGCTTCGGAAAGATTGCGAGCACCACCGTCTTGGGGCCCTTCTGGAGTCTCAGCGGAGGCTTGAGTGCGGAGGCGATCGGCGGCCTCTTGCCTCCACCTAGCCACTTCCTCCTGAAGCCTTGCTAACTGAGTAGCCTCGGTTCCAGGAAGGTCTTCGTCTTCATCGGAGGGTAGCTCTGGGTCTTGGGAGCTAACATAATCAGTCCGAAGCACCGTAGGAGGAGCTCGGGGTACCTGGGCACTCGACGCCCAGCGACATCCTCGGGAATCATTGGAGCGGTTGAGGGTCTGGCTCCGGTGGTCCGAGGGCACCTTCGGAGAGGACCCGAGGCTTGGTTTTGCTTCGGAGGCATAGCTAGTCATGGAGAGGTCCGAAGACCGGGGACTTTCATTGATCTGGCAAGGCAAGCGAAGGCCTTCAAACCGCACTAAGAAGCTGAGGAGCCATGCTGAATAGCGTGGGCCTCATGGCTCTAGATGTGATGAGTCATTGTCAATGATAGTCAAAGAGGAAAGAAGAAGAGAGATGATCTACTGCGTCATGGGCCACGTGTGACTCAGGTACACGGGCAGCGAGCGACTGTCGGGCAAAGGGGCCGCAAAGTCAGGCTGGCCCAATCCGGGTACATGGGCTATGAGCAGCAGAGGATCCACTAGGCTGTTGACTGGGATTGACTCAGGTACACGGGCGGCAAGCGATTGCCGGGCTGAGGGAGCTGCGGAATCGGGCCGGCCCAATCCGAGTACCCAGTGCAAAGACAGTGGACGCTTTATCAGTTTCGGTGCAAAACTGACGACCGCTGATCTCGGATCTGACCGTTCTGAGGCGAAGCCGTAGCTGCTACGAATGCTCCGCATCAGGACAAGTTACCTTTATTTAGGTTTTTACTATTTTGCCTTTAGGCCCACAGTCTGTCAGTCGAAGTCTGTAAAAAATCCTAAGGGCATTTCGGTCTTTTCCATTTTTATTCAGAGTCTGTAAAAAACCCTAGGGGTATTTCTGCATTTTTCCATTTAATGGACTGCCTATAAATAGGCCCCAATATCCTAGGGTTAGGGCACCCATTTTTTTCCAGAAAATCACTTTACCATATATTGGGTCACTTTTCATCTATTCTTCCGTGTATGCGCCGCTGGGAGTGTTTATTCTGTTTACTCTGAAATCGCCGCCATTTTTCTGCGCAAGATCTTCTGAACTCGCTTCGATGGTTCGTTAATCAGATCTGTAATCCGTTTTCTTACTCTCAGTTATCGGGTTGATTCGTTGCATGTTGCCTCGTTTTTTGCGTGTCCCGTCTGTTTCTCTGTTTGCAAGAACTTGTGTGTTACTTTAATCCTTCTCTGCTCTACCGCCATCCATTTTTCTGTGTCTGTGTTTATTTGAGTAGCAGCGAGTAGTACTTATTAGACCCTATGCCTATCTAGTTCAGCCTACAGGCTAAGAAGATGGCGTAGGATCTGCTAGCCGGTTCCCTATGCAGCCGCATCTAGCACGGTAGGCTATGCATGTGCTTGCCCCTAGCCGAAGCTAGGCCTTTGCGCTGCAGTCCCTATGGCCAGCTAGTGCAGCAGCCAGCAGCTTCTTTCACGTGCGTTGGCGGCATAGCATCGCACGAACTAACATTCGATTGCAGGCGCACGGTCTGAGCCGCTGGTTCTCTTTCCGCCGAAGACTAAAGTCCCCGGGCGACTCATTGTTTTTCTGGCGAAGAAACAACGGACCAAGAAAGGTTTTTAAGAGGAGTTTCTATTTCGGTTTTCTTGAGGAGTCGGTTTTAAAAAAAACATTGTTCAATTTTCTTTTCTCTCCCTGGGATTTTCAACGGAAGTACTACTGCTCCTGTTCGACTGCACACGGAAGTCCGAGGAAGAAAAGTGAAGATTGAACACTGCGCGCACAGGTTTCGTACGTTCACATCGCATAGGCTTCGTCAAGTACCAAACGGGAGACAAAACTTGAACAGTAAGATTCCTCGTTTTACGTGCACACATGATAAATCTCTGTGATGATCTGTTTTAGTGAGGCTTGAGTAATCCATGTCTTAAATGCTTTATTAGTCTGCCTATTAGCACTGTGTTGGTGTCTTTTCGATTAGGACACCGGTTGTTTTTAGGCTTGATCTTTTGTGGCTCTATCGATCTGTTCACATTACTCTGTTAAGCCTCTTGAGGTGCGTTGGGTGTTGGGAGCATGCCATTGATTCGAAAGATTTTTTTTAGGCACCCATTCACCCTCCCTCTGGTCGCTACTCTCGGTCCTACAAGTGGTATCAGAGCCTGGTTAGGGTTTTTCCATACCTTAACCGGTTCTAAACCCCAGTAGTGATCATGACGTCTCCTGGCATGGTCCCATCCTTGGAAGCTTATGTCTATAATTATTGGAAGACTCGCATGCGAGCCTATCTCATGAGCCAAAGCTCGGACATCTGGGACATTTGCGTTCACGCTACGTTTGTTGTATTGCTAGTTGCTGAGCAAGGTACTCCTGGTATCATTGCCCAACATCTGAACAATAGTGAAGCTGTGAACATTCTGTTTTCTGGTTTAGGTCCCACTGAGTTTGAGCGTGTGAGCCATCTCTCCACTGCGAGAGAGATCTGGGCTACCCTCAAGGCACACCATGAGGGAACAGCCCAGGTCAAGGCTCGGCTCTATCAGACCTATCAGCGTGAATATGAGAACTTCACACAAAAGCCGGGTGAATCTGTTGAAGCGTTGTTTGGTCGTTTTCAATCGATCATAAACAAGCTTTGGGACAACAAGGCTGATGGTGCTCAGTTAGTCTCAGATCACGAGCAGGCGCTCAAGGTTCTCCATACCTTGGACCCAAAGATCTGGGAGATCAAGGTATGCTCTATCGTTGAGAGTACATCTTATGATACCTTGACCATTTCTGAGTTGTTTAGCAAGCTGAAGGCCACCGAGGTAGATATCCAGTTGAGATCAAATCTCACTGGCTCTGGATCAAAATCTCTGGCCCTTGCTACACCTTCTGTTGATCCCTCGTCTGTGAGTTGTGTTGGGTTCTCTTTGATGTCTATCACTGAGGACCAGCTTGAGTCTTTGGGAGATGATGATTTGTGTCCTTTTAACAACCAGGTGCGTCGTGTTTATGACAAAAGAATGTTCAAAAGACACAACACAAAATCTGGGTGCTTTGAGTGTGGTGATCCAGGACACTTCATCGCCGACTGCCCCAAGCGCAATGGACACAAGAAGGGCACCGGTGGTGGCTTCCATGACTCCGGCAAGCACGACAGCTCCTCCTTCAACAAGGGCAAGCCAAAGACCAGATTTTTCAGAAAGGCCCTGAAGGACTACCGGTGAGAGAACAAGAAGCGCGACAAGGCCTTCTTCGTTGAGATGGAGAAGAGCTACTCCAAGCGGTCCACGTCTTCTTCCTCTTCATCGAGCTCAAGCGATGAGGAGATCATCATCAGGAAGGGGAAGGACAAGGACGATCCAGCGGGCCTTTGCTTCATGGCCTTCGGGGACAGACCAAAGAGCCGCTCACATCAGCGCCGAAGATCCCGCAAGAGCTTCTGCTCAATGGCTCTTAGGGATAAGGAAGAAAAGAGCTCCTCCGATGACTCCGACGACGACGACAACAAGGTATCATCCTATGAACGCGAAATTGTTGATTTACTTGAGAGCAATCGTCAGGAGTTGAAATATCGGGAAAAACTACTTAGGGGGGCCAAGAAGAGGATAGATGAGTTAGAGAGTGAGCTTGCCATAGCCAACGGTAGAATTGAGAGTCTATCTTCTTCCCCCTGCTTGGGTAATAGCAGTGAGTGCCCAAAGTGTGAAGTGCTTCTGTGTGACCTATAGACTTTGAAGTCCAGGTACACAGAAAGGGTTGATGAGAGGGACGCTTTGGCCACTGAGCTTGAAAGCGCTCAGCTGGAGCTGAAAGATGCTCAAGCCACTGTCGTTGCACCTTGTGCTGATTGCCCATCTCATCTAGCTGTCTTAGCTGAGCTAAAAGCCAAGGGCGATGTGCATTTGGCTGATTTGGAGAGAGTGAGAGTTGAGCTTGCACAGACTAGGCTAGAGCTTGAGACACTGTCAGTTCCACCCACTGTCTGTCTCTTAGACTTGAGTTGATTAAGCTAAAAGACGAGAAGTCTGTCCAGGTAGATAGCGAGTGTGAGACCTGCTTGTCTCAGGTGGAGGTACTAGCTTCCTTGAGAGAGGAGCTAGCTGATTCTCAGAATGAGAACTTTTACCTCCGTTCAATCCTGAGTTGGATCAGTGCCAGAGAGCCACAGCTCGACATGATGATCCAACAGTTCAAGAGGCAGGATGGGTTTGGGGTAGGTTACACCTACACCAAGGCTGACTTTGAGAGTGCAATTAGCCGGGCAGTGGAGTGGAGTAAAATGACTCCTGAGCAGAGATATCCCAAGACCCATTCCACTGAGTCTTCCCAGGCTTGTCAGCCCAAGGATGGAGTTATCCATGAACCACCCAAAGCTCCACCCAAGAAACCCATCTGGGTTCCAAAGCCCAAACTCCTCCTCACTTCTCTAGACTCTCTTCCTGGACCCTCTCAGCCCAAGAAGACAACACCAATCACCGCTAAGCCCAAGAACCCTAAGCCTCAACCACATCTCAAGAAGCCCACCTACTATTGTGATTATTGTCAGAGAGACGGGCATCTTGCGGAGTTTTGCTTTAGGAGGAAGCGGGTTGAGAGAGCCGAGAGAGCTCGTGGTGGTCAGGAGCAGTTCTACCAGCAGGGTGGTAGACTGAGAGTTCCTCGACGCGGGGAGAGGCTGGAGGCCAGGCCGCGTCGTGTAGGTGGTGGTAGAGGAGACGACTTTCATGGCCGTGCTCCAGATGGTTGTGTTCATTCCGGCAGAGCTCCAGGCCGTTTTGGCTACGGTCCTGGACCTCGTGACCGAGTTTTTAGGCAGAACCGAGGACCACGCTTTGCCGCGTTTTGGTCCAAACTTTACTGATGATTTCTGCTTTCCGTCTTTTGAGCAGATGGCTCGACACTAGTTTAGCTCTTTTGCTAAACCCGGTGCCGGACCATTTGCTCCCACGTACAACCACTCATTGTGCAGGATCGGGGACTGGAGGACGTTTGGATCATGGACTCGGGATGCTCTCGCCACATGACGGGACATCGCAGATGGTTCTCCAATCTCACTCCCCCGAGCTCCAAAGAGTGCATCACCTTCGGGAACAGTGGTCAAGGGAAAGTAAGTGGCATTGCCTCAATTCGCATTTCAAACCATTTTTCTTTGAAGAACGTTGCTTTGGTTGGAAACTTGAACTTCAATTTGATCTTTGTTTCGCAACTTCTTAAGGATGGTTTGGAGGTGCGTTTTAAGAAGGGCAATTTTTCTGTGTTTGATTCTAGAGGGTCTTTGATTTGCCAGATCTTACCTTTCGGTAAAGTTTTTCGAATTGACTTCTCTAGTTCTTTTGGCCCTTCTCGCTGTTTGATTGCTGGATCTTCTTCTGATCTCTAGAAGTGGCATAGGAGGTTAGGTCATTTGAGTTTTGATCTGCTAGTCAGGTTAAGCTCTATGGACCTCATCCGAGGATTGCCCAAGCTTAAAATGGAGAAAGATCTAGTTTGCCATCCCTGTCGTCACGGGAAAATGGTTGCCGCTTCTCACTCACCTGTGACTCAGGTGATGATTTCGTATCCAGGTGAGCTGATACACATGGACACTGTCGGTCCAGCTCGAGTACGCTCAGTCGGTGGGAAGTAGTACGCACTTGTGATTGTTGATGATTTTTCTCGATTCTCGTGGGTTTTCTTCTTGGAGTCTAAGGATGGAACTTTTCATTTTGTTCATGACCTGATTTTGAAGCTGAAGAATGAGAACAATGGTCGGATGCGAGCAATTCGCTCCGACAACGGCTCTGAGTTCAAGAACTCTCAGTTCGTCAGCTTCTGTAGTGATCAGGGTCTTGACCATCAGTTTTCCGCTCCTTAGACTCCCCCACAGAACGGCGTTGTGGAACGAAAGAACCGCACGCTAGTCGAGATGGCCAGGACGATGCTCTATGAGCACAGGACTCCTAGGCATTTTTGGGCTGAAGCCATGAACACGGCTTGCTATCTGGCCAACCGCATTTTTCTTAGAGCTTACCTAGGTAAGACCTCATACGAGTTGCGGTTTGGCAGACAACCCAAGGTGAGCCACTTGCGAGCATTTGGCTGCAAGTGCTTTGTGCTCAAGAAGGGAGGGCATTTGGACAAGTTTGAGTCTCGTTGCTGGGACGGAGTTTTTCTTGGTTATGCATTGCATTCACGAGGTTTCCGTGTTTGGAACCTTGAATCCCAGCATCTTGTCGAGACTTGCGAGGTTTCTTTTGATGAGTCCTTGCCTTCTTTAACTCCTTCTTTTGAGCTTTCTAGTGATGGTGAGCTCGGAGAGTCCATCTTCGAGGAAGATGAGGATACTCCAACTGCTGATGAGGGTGGGCCTTCTGCACCTCCTGCAGAGCCCACACCTTCTGAGACTTCGACTAAGGACGAGGGCGGACCTGTGATCACTTCTTCCACTTCGATCGAGCCCCCTCAGTCTAGTCCAGAGGTGCCAGATGCTGACTCCGGTGAGGTGACATCAGATCATAGGGATCCCGAGCAGTTCAGTGTGATCACCCCTCAGAGCTCATCATCGGTGATGTGTCTACAAGAACTTTGCGTTCATCTGTTGAATCTCTTGCTGTGTTTGCTGAATCTGCTTTTGTTGCATCTTTTGAGCCCAGAGATGTTTCTCATGCTCTTTCTGATTCTAATTGGATTCATGCCATGCAAGAAGAGCTTGAGAATGTTGTCTGCAATTGGGTTTGGACAATGGTTGAGCTGCCACCCGGATGCAACCCCATAGTCACCAAGTGGGTGTTCAAGAACAAGCAAGGTGAAGATGGGGTTGTGGTGCGCAACAAAGCTCGACTAGTTGCCCAGGGTTTTTGCCAGATAGAGGGTATTGATTTTGAAGAAACCTTCGCCCCTGTTGCCCGTCTTGAGTCCATTCGCATTCTCTTAGCTTTTCTCGCTTCGAAGGGTTTTAAGCTTTTTCAAATGGACGTCAAGAGTGCTTTTCTGAACGGGTACATAGAGGAGGAGGTTTATATTAGGAAGCCCCCCGGTTTTGAGAACCCAAAGTTTCCTCGACATGTTTTTAAATTTCAAAAATCTTTATATGGGTTGAAGCAAGCCCCTAGGGCTTGGTATGACCGGTTGAAGCAGTTTTTGTTGGGGAAGGGCTTTGTGATGGGTTCTGTGGATAAAACTCTTTTCCTGCTCAGAGATTCTTCAGATTTCTTAGTCGCTCAGATTTATGTGGACGATATTATCTTTGGCGGTACTACTAATGATCTTGTGTCCAAGTTTTCTGAGAAGATGCGTAGTGAGTTTGAGATGAGCCTCATGGGTGAGCTCAAGTACTTCCTAGGGCTCCAGATCAAGCAGACCAAGGATGGCACTTTCATCCACCAAGGTAAGTACACTCGTGATATGTTGAAAAAATTTGACTTTGGTGGTGAGATGAAGCCGCAGATGACCCCAATGGACACATCTAGAGGATTGGACAAGGACGGGAGCGGCGTCAAGGTCAACGAGAGGGAGTTTCGAGGGATGATCGGTTCGCTGCTGTACATAACGGCAACAAGACCGGACATTCAGTTTGCCATAGGACTGTGCGCACGCTTCCAGTCTTCACCTCGCGCGTCTCATTAGCAGGCTGTCAAGCGCATCTTCAGGTATCTTACTTATGCGCCTGATCTTGGTCTTTATTATTCAGCATCATCATCTCTTGATTTATCTGGATTTTCGGACGCTGACTTTGGTGAGTGCCGGTTGGATCGCAAGTCAACTTTCGGTACTTCCCAGTTTCTTGGTTCTTCTCTTGTGTCTTGGTCTTCTCGAAAGCAATCTGGAGTTGCTCTTTCGACCACTGAGGCTGAGTATGTAGCTGCTGCCAGCTGCTGCTCACAGTTGGTTTGGATGATTTCCACTCTGCGAGATTTTGGGTTGTTCTTTCCTACCAGAGTTCCTTTGTTTTATGACAGCACCAGTGCAATTAGTGTAGGGAAAAACCCATGTCTTCATTCAAAAACCAAACACATTGATGTGCGCTTTCACTTTTTGCGGGATCAATATGAGAAAGGTATCATTGACCTTGTTCATGTTGATACCCATCATCAACTGGCTGACATTTTCACCAAACCCCTAGATCAGTTTACCTTTGAGCGTTTACGAGGTGATTTGGGTGTTGTGTATCCTTTCTAGGATATTTTTGCATCGTTTTTCTTTCTTCTTTACTCTTTTATTGAGTCTTTTTGTGTGTGTTCATATCTTGCATATTCACATATCACACTTTAGAGCTGCTTCTGTTATATGATTGAACTGTTTTAATTATTCTAGCTGGTATATGTTTTTGATTACTTGTCAATGGTCATGCCTTGTTTCAGTTCGCTTGATATATCTGATATCTATCATATGCATGGCTTTTATGCTTTAAACTTGAAAAAAATGATCACCATTGCTTCTGGTAACTAGCATGTGTAGGCTGAATGTTGTTGCTACCTGTTACATGCCCTGTAGCTAGTTCCTCACATAGATGCAGATATGCAACTTGGACACCTTTATGCTTTAACATGGAAAATGTGCTATAAAATGATAAAAATCAAAAATAAATGAAAATTACATGCCTTTTTATACTTGAGTTGAAAAGATCCAAGTGGGTTTGCTTTGTCGCATTGCATTGTTCTGGACTGCTTACCATGGCACTTTGGTATGAACTAGGACAGTGTAGTGTATGCCAAGACCAATGTCTTAAGCTTTCGATGGTCCAGTTCTGGCCTAGGCCTGACTTGGTCGGTTAGCATAAGGTGAAGCACTTTGTTAAAAGCCTGAAAATTAAAAAGACAACAAGTTTGCTGAAGCACTTTGTTTTGGACAATGCTTATCTTGGTAGATATCAGTTAGCTAGTACATCTCATGTTTTACCTTGCTTGTTAACTGGAAAATGTGGTGATGCCTTTGTTTGCAAAAACTGAAAAATGCGTGCTAAATGACTTTCTTTGGATATCATCTGTTGTACTGATCATGCCATGTGACTTCGACAGTATGTCTTTTGCTATACTTGTTAGATGTTGTAATTGCAGTCAATCATATCTGAGAAGCATGCTTTCATCACTCCACCTGCACCCCAGTTGCATTCATTGCATATTTTGAGGCGGAGTTGCATTTCAGGGGGAGTCTGTGTCCTTTTCGAGTGCTTGATGAGTTCACTTGTCAACAAGGGGGAGAAATTTTGGGGATAAAAGTTTAAGGGGGAGTTTTTGTCCTGATTGTCCTTACTCATTTGATATCCTTGTTGATGTTTCTGAGATCGCACTCTTTTCACATTTTGGTTAACCATAATGATCACATCTTGCTTTTGTTTGGCTTTTGATCATTAGGGTTAAACTTTTACTTTATTTTTTTTCTTCTTCTTTGTTTTCTTGTGCTTTGTTTTCGTGTTTCCACATTTATTCGCAAGTGCTGAAGAGCTGAAGAAGTAAAGTGTTGACAATGCACTCATTAAGGGGGAGATTGAGGAGCCATGCTGAATAGCGTGGGCCTCATGGCTCTAGATGTGATGAGTCATTGTCAACGATAGTCAAAGAGGATAGAAGAAGAGAGATGATCTGCTGCGTCATGGGCCGCGTGTGACTCAGGTACACGGGCAGCGAGCGACTGTCGGGCAAAGGGGCCACAAAGTCGGGTTGGCCCAATCCGGGTACATGGGCTATGAGCAGCAGAGGATCCACTGGGCTGTTGACTAGGATTGACTCAGGTACATGGGCGGCGAGCGATTGCCGGGCTGAGGGAGCTGCGGAATCGGGCCGGCCCAATCCGAGTACCCAGTGCGAAGACGGTGGACGCTTTGTCAGTTTCGGCGCAAAAATGACGACCACTGATCTTGGATCTGACCATTCTGAGGCAAAGCCGTAACTGCTACGAATGCTCCGCATCAGGACAAGTTACCTTTATTTATGTTTTTACTATTTTGCCTTTAGGCCCACAGTTTGTCAGTCGAAGTCTGTAAAAAATCCTAAGGGCATTTCGGTCTTTTCCATTTTTATTCAGAGTCTGTAAAAAACCCTAGGGGTATTTCTGCATTTTTCCATTTAATGGGCTACCTATAAATAGGCCCCAATATCCTAGGGTTAGGGCGCCCATTTTTTTTCCAGAAAATCACTTTACCAAATATTGGGTCACTTTTCATCTGTTCTTCCGTGTATGCGCCGCCGGGAGTGTTTATTCTGTTTACTCTGAAATCGCCGCTGTTTTTCTGCGCAAGATCTTCTGAACTCGCTTCGACGGTTCGTTAATCAGATCTGTAATCCGTTTTCTTACTCTCAGTTATCGGGTTGATTCACTGCATGTTGCCTCGTTTTTTGCGTGTCCCGTCAGTTTCTCTGTTTGCAAGAACTTGTGTGTTACTTTAATCCTTCTCTGCTCTACCGCCATCCATTTTTCTCCGTCTGTGTTTATTTGAGTAGCAGTGAGTACTACTTATTAGACCCTATGCCTATCTAGTTCAGCCTACAGGCTAAGAAGATGGCGTAGGATCTGCTAGCCGGTTCCCTATGCAGCCGCATCTACCACGGCAGGCTATGCATGTGCTTGCCCCTAGCCGAAGCTAGGCCTTTGCGCTGCAGTCCCTATGGCCAGCTAGTGCAGCAGCCAGCAGCTTCTTTCGCGTGCGTTGGCGGCATAGCATCGCACGGCCAAACATTGCATGAACTAACATTCGGTTGCAGGCGCACGGTCTGAGTCGCTGGTTCTCTTTCCGCCGAAGACTGAAGACCCCAGGCGACTCATTGTTTTTCTAATGAAGAAACAACGGACCAAGTCTAGTTTTTAAGTCTGGTTTTTAAGAGGAGTTACTATTTTGGTTTACATCAGGAGTCGGTTTTAAAAAAATCAATGTTCAATTTTCTTTTCTCTCCCTGGGATTTTCAATGGAAGTACTACTGCTCCTGTTCGACTGCACACGGAAGTCCGAGGATGAATAGTGAAGATTGAACACTGCGCGCACAGGCTTCGCACGTTCACATCGCTAAGGCTTCGTCAAGTACCAAACAGGAGACAAAACTTGAACAGTAAGATTCCTCGTTTTACGTGCACACATGATAAATCTCTGTGATGATATGTTTTAGTGAGGCTTGAGTAATCCATGTCTTAAATGCTTTATTAGTCTGCCTATTAGCATTGTGTTGGTGTCTTTTCGATTAGGACACCAGTTGTTTTTAGGCTAGATCTTTTGTGGCTCAATCGATCTGTTCACATTACTCTGTTAAGCATCTTGAGGTGTGTTGGGTGTTGGGAGCAGGCCATTGATTCGAAAGATTTTTTTAGGTGCCCATTCACGCCCCCTCTGGTCGCTACTCTCGGTCTTATAGAAGCCCCTTACCGAAGGGTGCGCAGAATCTTGGGACTCCGAGGCTCCCTCCGTAAGTGCTCTTCGAAGTGTAGTCAGCAGTAGAGAACAAGCTTCTAGAATTGGTTCCCCACGGACGGCGCCAACTGTTGGCATAAAAATTATGCTAACAGGTTCTCTGAGATCAAGAACAGACAAACAACGAGTTCGTGTTTAAGGACTATCTCAATCCTCCGAATGGATAATAGCTTGAGTAGTTCAAATGTGTGTATTAGAATAATTGAGTATTCGGTCCCCGTTACAGGGTAGAGAGGGGGGTATTTATAGGAACAATGTCTAAGGAAAAGACCTATTTACCCCCTTGATTACAACCGACATAGTGGAAACTATTCGGTACCCTGAGTAGGGTTAAAAAGGTAAAACCTATCCGGGGCAAACGGATAAGCCAAACATCTTATCAATCCCGTCGCTCTGCTTCAGAGCCTCGTATCCTGTGGAGGGCTTCTTCGGACTTCAGATCGAGGCACCCTTCGGCTTAACACCTCCACCTTCGAGTATGAGCCCATCAGCTCCAAAGCTTAGTGAGTCTTTGATCTATTAATCTCTAAGTCCTGAAAGTGAAGTATTTCCCCCCAACAATAACGAAGGCATCTCTGAGTATATCAAGCATTTTAGGGACACTAGAAACCGATGTTTTAGTCTTAATATTTCGGAAAGGGATTTGGCGGATCTAGCTTTTGGTGGGTTGCGTTCTGATATTAAAGAGAGACTAGACAACCAGAACTTCTTAGAGGTTAGCCAAGTCTTGTAGCAGGCTCTAGTCCAGGAAGGCCGAGCCAAAGATAAAAAGTTTATTAAGACGTTTAACAAGCCTAGGGCTGAAATCCACATCATGGAACACTCCGATGAGGAGGAATTAGAAGAGGAGGATTCAACCGACATGTACGCGGCCGAATGGGTTTGGAACGCTAAGAGTAAACCTATCACTTGCTCTGAGTTATGACCGTCTCCCATGAAGAATCGACCTAGTGAGGTCAAGTACTCATTTGACATACTAAGTGTGATAAAATATGTGATTTTCTCTTAAAGAACCAGCTTCTTAGGTTTCCTAAAAGCCATGTCATTCCATCTGCTGATGAGTTGAAGAAACATCCATACTGTAAGTGCCACGACTCGCATTCACATAATACTAATGACTGCAATGTTTTTCGGTGGCAGGTTCAATTGTCCATGGAAGAAGGACGATTGAAAATAGACCACAATCCAAAGATGAAGCTAGACAAAGATCCCTTCCCCGTCAACGCCATCGACCTCGACGAGAAGAAGGTGTTGATTCGGCCAGAACAGGCCGAGTTGGCTAAAGGGAAGGCAGTAATTGTTAGAGAGCCACGCACACGCACACTCATAGCTAAGAACCTCGAGGTGGGAGTGTGGAAGCTAAAAGTTAGCATTCCTTCAGCTAGGGCTCGCAAGAGGACAAAGGTGTAACACCCCAAATTTCCAGAGAAATAAAATTAGTATTTAATCCAATTTCCTGGAATTATTTATTTTGGAAATACCCTTAATACCCTCCTTAACCTTTTTGAACTAGAACCTAGGTGAAATGACCAAACCAGGGGCTAGAAAATTTTGTATATGATCCCAAGGCCAAGAGATATTTTTGAGAATTTTTACAAATTTTTATCAACCTTGGAAGTAGCCCTAATATTTTAATCCATTTTCTGTAATTATTTTTAATCAGAAATTCATTTAAACAGTAACGGGCTCTCTCCCCCTTTCTCTCTCTCCCGGCCGGCCCAGCCCGTTACCCCGCGCACCTCGGACTGACAGCCTGACCCCACCCGTCAGTGAGCCCCTCCCCTCTCGCGCGTGCGCCCGACACCCCGGCCCCACCTGTCTCCGCCAACCGACCCCCTCTCGCGCCCGAGCCCGACCCCACCCGTCAGCCACCACCCTCACTCGCTCGCGCCCGCTGGCATGTGGCCCCCACCTATCGGATCCGTCTTCCCCACGAGATTCGCCCCCAAATCTCCCCCCCCTCACCGGCCGATGCCATAACGCGTCTCGGATCCGCTACCCTCGACCCCCTCTCCCCGAATTGAGCCCGCAATTACTTCACCCGATCCCCGGCGACCGTTTCCCCCTCTTCAATTCCGACCAATTCGCATTCAGGTTCGTTGAACCCTTGCAACCGAGCTCGCCTGCATTTTAAAATGCATTTACTCACGACCACCGTCAGTTACGCCCCCTCTGCCCCCGCCAGTGACCCTATTTAAACCCCCCTGGTGCCCCGCATCCTCCCCTCACTCGCAATTGCGCCAGAACCAAACCAAACGCTCATGACGCTCACTTAAACACCTCACCGCCGCCTTCACTCCAGCCACCACTCGCCGTAGCTGGAGTCCCCCTCCGTCCTCGCCGACCGCACCATTGTGACCGCAAGGACCTCACCGACCTCGGCCACCCCTTCATCGCCAACAAACCCCGCCGGAACGCCATCGCCGACGAGGACCCAAACCTCTTCGCCGCCTCCACTCGTCGCCGGCCACGCTCCGTCAACCGTTCGCCTCGCCGACGGTACCCTCGTGATCCCCGTAGTGCCCTCTTTCCGTTTTAGGCCTTAGGTACGACCACCGTCGCTCGCCGTGGCCTCTGGCCCGCTCTCCGTCACCGAAGAAGATGACCGGCACGGGTCGAGTACCCGTGCTATGTCGGATTCTTCCCCAACCGCGCGATTGCGATCCAACGGCCGGGATTAAATCCATCCCTCGGTCTTATGCATTAGCAATTGAGGCCAGTGGAGGAGTGCGAGACACCATGGCCAAATATTTCCCTCTAGATCTTGAAGGTGTGGCTTTACGGTGGTTCTGGTACCTGAAGCCAGGCTCAATTTGAACCTGGGACAAGTTAAGGAAGAAGTTCATAAGCAACTTTCAGGGTACCTTCGTACCCCCAATGTCTACAGGAAGTCTTTTCCAGGTGAAGCAGCTGCCCGGAGAGACTTTATGGCAATTTTTCAAGCGGTTCGCTCATACGAAGTCACAAATTCGAGGGTTGACTACATCCTCCGTAGTTGATGCAGCTCAAGAGGGAGTTACTCATGCGGGCCTCCTTGATAAACTTCCTCGGAAACAGATATATTTTGTTGCTCAGTTGATGTCTTATTTCGAAGAGTATGCAAGGTCAGAAGAAGGGTGGCTTCAGAGAACTGCTTCAACTCCGTCAATCCTGCAAGAAGTCAAGCTGGAAGTGAAGACTTCAACACCTTCGCAGGGGCCTAGCTTTGAAGTTTAGCATGACAGGCACCGGGGGCAAAAGCATCCTCGTTCAGAAGTCTTAAACATTGCACCTCCGCAAAAATTTGCCCTAAGACTTCGCAACCTTCAGGAAGTAAGACCAGCGGCTGGAGGTCGCCAGGGAAGCCGGCTGGCAAAGCCCAGGCCTTCTTCTGCTATGTCCATGGTGAGAATCGAAGTCACGCGACTGATGCATGCAAGTCTATACTCGCTTTAAGAGGCGAGTACCTTGAAAGAACTTCGGGTCGAGGCAGTACTGACGAATTCCTTCTAAGGTGCGTAATTAATTTGAACCAATTTTTTGGACTTCGAACCACTGGTTCTAAGCTTCCGGCTAGGTGGGAAAGTCACTGAAAAACAGATTCCAAGCCACCGGCTTGAAAGCATCGGTAAAAAGAGTCGAAGGACAGCAAATAATGTGGATTACAAGCTCCGGCTTGAAAGCATCCGTAAAAAGAGTCCAAAGAGACCACTGCGAATTCCAAACCACCGGTTTGATAGCATTCACAAAAAGATCCGAAGGAGGCCAAAACAAAACAGAGTTTGAGCTGATAAGCTTCGAATATATGTGAAAAGAGTCCAAAGTGACCAATCATTTTGGATTCCGAAGTGTCCGAGAAATTAGTCCGAAGTGACTTCTTTTAAACAAAAGGTACTAAGTTGCCAGTTTTATGACTCCAAGTAGTCAAAGGCATTTTGTAAGATTTTAATCAATCTTTAAGTTGCTGAGGGGCTCTGAGCCTCCAAAATTGTACTCCTAAGTCTTTTTCTTTGCGCCTAACCATCTTTGACTACACTTCGAAGTTGCTTACGCCGAAAGAGGGGCTAGGAAGTAGGGAGACAATTTTAAAAATCAATCTTTATTATTCGAACAGATTACATTACATTATGAAAAATCTGTGTCTATGCCAAGAACGAATCGAAGACCTCTTCGATCTCTAGAGCTACCACTAAAGTCGGAATGACTAGTTCCAGAGCCAGGAGTCCTGATAACTTTACGTTTAATTCTTCTTCCTCCCTTCGAAGCTCGAAAATCTTTTTGTTTTTGTTGAAGTTCAGCCCAAGTTCGAAGTCGCTCGGGGTTTCTTTCCCAGCTCCGAAGTTCTTCAGGCTTCTTTCTTTGTTCTTCAGCAATACCCTCGTCTTCGGACTATTCAACGTCTTTAGAAGACGAAGCTTCCAAGTTAACTTCTTTTTCTTCATCTTTAATATAAGATAATATATCTTTACATATTTCGGGTGCAATTGCACCGGAGCTTTCTCGAGGAATCAAAAATCGAGGTCGTTTGTGAAGTTTTAAAAGATTGAAGGTAACCCATAGCAGGCAGAGTTCTTCGGTAACATTTAATACTTCGACATCATCCATACGAGGTTGAGAAGCCTAAAAACATGATAAATAAGTTTTCATTCATAATATATGAAAGCATAATTTTTACATTTTCGGACCCCTAAACAAAACTAAACCTGGGGATCCGGTGGAGGCTGGCTGCTCGAAGCTTGAGACCGAGCTTGTTTTTGGCGATGCCCTTCATCGATCCAAGCCTTGATCGCTGTTCGACCTTCGGCTCTCCATGAATCTTGAAAGGCTTGCCAAGCTGCGGCCACATCTTCGGAATGGTTCAGCAGTTGGTTGTCGTCGAAGGTAATGGGAGCTGCCCCTGAATCTGGTGCTACTGATAGCCCTAGATCTTCGTAGTAGCGAAGTATTCCGAAAGTAGCTACTTGGCCGGAGAGTTCTCCATACCGAATACTTGTTGTCTTCATCATCTTCGCTGCTCCTTGGATCATCTTTAGCCGTCGTAGCAAGGGGATGTTGTCACTCGAAGGTAGTGTCCAAAGATTACCGAAGTACTCTAGAACACCGAAAAGATTGTTCATGACCTCCGCTGCTACCTTCTCCGACTTCATTTTATCTTCAATTAAAACATCCCTTGACGAAGTTAGCTCATCTACCACAGCGGATAGTCTAGCTGCCTACGTAGCCAGAGAACTCTTCTGGCTAAGCAGGTTACTGGCTTCCTCCGTGGCTTTAGCTTTCTCCTCTTGAAGCTTAACTAGCTCATCCCCCGCCGTGGCATGCTCTGCCCGCATTTTCTCTATCTCGGCCCGAAGCACGATTTGTTGGGCTTCGAGCTTCTTATTCGCAGCCTCCAGACCAAGTCTGGCCCTCCTCTCCGCCGCAACCATTTCGTCTAAGCCGGAGATTCGAACTTCGGAGCCGTCAAGACTCCTCTAGAGAGCAGTAATCCTCTCCTGAAGACGAAGGCTTCCGCGCTCGTTCGAGACGGCTGCAGCTCGAGCCAAAACTATTTGCTGCAAAAATAAAAAGCAAGGTGATGAGTTATTCATAAATTGAAATTAATCTTGTTTTGTAGATACTTCTTACCTGGTACGCTGCCCTTTCCAAGGCTGCGTTGAGCTCCAAACCCTCAGCTTCGCTAAGTATGGCTACTAAGTCCGTCTCTCCAACTTCGTGGTTAGCTCGATCCAAAGGCTCGAGCAGGCCCGAAGTCTGGTCCTTCGCTCCAGAAAAGGAGCTAGGAGGGGGAGCATAGACAGACCCCTTTGATCATCTTCATTCGGCGAATGGTTGGAGTGTTGCGCTGCATCTTCGGAGACCTCGGTGGACTGGCCCCCCTTCGTAGATTGACCTCCGTCTATTTATTTAGACGGAGTTAATCCTGAGTTCGGAGCAAGAAAGGGGTCCATTTTGCCTTTACCTTCCCAGGTCCCATCTGCATAGCTGCCGGAGATGGCGAGGTTCCAGGAACAGTATCTTCGAGAGGAGTCACCTCCATGGGAGCAGACCCTGCCAAAACAAAGGTATTATGTAATGCATAATTTTGCAGGGTAAAGAAAAATGCAGTTCAAGTGAAGTTTACCTCTGAAGCCCTATCGGCGGAGGGGCACGGGGCTGCTCGGAGGATCGAAGGCCACTTCGAAGTCGTCATTGGACTTAGTGGTTGGAACTGAAGGGTTGATTGCTGGAGCCTCCCTGGGAGCAATAGTTAACACTTCGTCCGGAATCAAAGCCTGTTCAGCTGGAACTTCGAGTCCGCCTTCAGCAACAGAGGCTTCTTAATGCAGTTAGTCCGACTGGATGCTTGAGGTCTCAGCCTGTTTGGAGCTTTCTGGAACATCTGGCACACTGGCTGCGTCCCCAATGTCCGCATCTGCTCTGGCTTCGTCTTCGGCAATTAGGTCCACCAGGACCCTTCCCTCATCTTCAGAGGATTTGGAGGGCGAAGCCACTGGACTTGAAGGAGCTACTTTCTTCGGCTTCCGGGCTAGCTTTTCACTAGGGTCTTAGCCGGAGCCGAAGGCCCGGCATCCACTTTCCTCTTCTTTGGCTCTTGGTCAGAAGGTACCCAGTCCAGAAGAGGAGGGGGTGCAACTCCGAGTACGCCCCATACTCGGTTGAGCCGCTCCAAACTACCTACTAGTTTTTTCCTCCACTCCTTTTCGGCCGGAGTTGGAATCCCCAAGATCTTTTCCGAAGCTCTAGTAATTTGCTCCGAAGTCATAGGAACTTGAGAAGCTACAAGATAAGTTTGCATTAGTCATTTCATAAAACAATTATATATAAAACATGTTGTGTTTCAAAGCTACATGCAGGGCTCGAGTCCGAAGAAATCTTTCAGAGTCCACCCTCCGGATCTTCTTTGAAGATGATAGGCCAGTTGGCCATCAAAGGTGGAATTTGGAGCCCAATGAACTTTTCTGCTAAGTCCCGCATGCTCATGCGGTGACTAATCCTTTCGAGCAGGCCAAGGCGAGCTTCGAGCTGGCCGGGGTCTGGGTGAACTTGGGCTTCTCTTCGGAAGTGTATATCTTGCAGAGGTCTGGCCAGACGACTGCTTGCTCCAACTTCAGCATAGAACCACCAGAGAATCCAATCTGTGTACCATCTGGCGTTGATGGCTTTTGCTGGAAATCTCAATTGGAATTTTTCCTAGAGTCTGAAGTTGATATTGCCGAAGGCTATCACAATTTTCTCTCCTCCAGAACCTTGGTAAGTTTCTGGTTGGCAAGATGCCCTATGCAGTGCAGCAAAAATTTCTGCTCTTCCTTCGCAGCCTTCAGCTCGTAGCGCCCATTCGAAGATGGCCAAGCGTGCTATTGCATTCGGAGATAGCTGAGGAAGAATAACGTGAAACAAATCTAATACCTCCGAAAGTAAGTCCACTGCCAGGAGTCCTAACCCCGCTTCGAAGAAGGCTTTGAAGACCACCACTTCTCCAGTCCTCGGAGCAGGGATGGTTTCCTTTCCTGGTTTTCGGATGATGACCCCTGAGCCAATCTTCCCTTCTACTGCCGCTGCGATCGTCTCCCTCTTGGAGGTAGATGTCCCCAATGTATAAGATTGGTTCGGATACTTCGAAGAGGCCGGAAGGAGATCTTGAGGACCAGTTTGTTGGGGATTCCCAATCGGAGCCGCCGCCGCTGGCACCACCACTATTGCTGCCGCTGCCGCAGCCGCAGCTTGCTACCGGGCTAGGGCCGAAGCTGCCCCAGGAACCTTGAAGCTGGTTTTCGCCATGAACTCACACCGAATGCTAAAGCTAGAGTCTGGAGGCTAGGGCTTGGTTGCACAAAGACGGTGAGAAAGTTATTCGAGAAGTGTCTGGGTCCTCTATTTATAGCCCAGGCCCACAATTTTTTACCATTCATGTTTGCCGTTTTGCATTCTTGACCGTTATTTTTTGCGAACTTAATGCACCGCGTAACTTCTGCTAGAAGGAAAAAGCCAACGGCTATTTCTTCTAAGTTTAAAAGGCATTCTGGCTTCTTAAGCCAATTTTGAGATTGTTCGAATGTAACTTTCTTAGGAATCGATTCGAAGTCTTGAATCATCATATATTTCGAAGATTGACTAAATCCGTTAACCCCTACGCATGATTATTTTTCTTGCGTATACTGCTCTCCTAACGTTACAAATTTAGCGGAGAAGCGTATTCGAGGGTCTACTGTTGGGGGAAAATACTTCAACATCATGGTCACTGCTGCAACAAGGCAAAGGCAGGTGATTTAGTCGAAGGTTTCCAACATCTAACTCTAGCTTGGTGCTGAGGTCAGTTCGAAGGACAGAGGTGAACTCTAGTTCGGAGTATATCTTCGAACGTAAACTCTTCAGAGAGTTTCCTTGCCAGCTAAAATGGAAGGCTTATCTTCTTTCTTATTAGATTAGTCTTTTAACGTTTAGCCCTATCAAGGGCACTGAATAGTTTCCACTATGTCGGTTGTAATAAAGGGGTAAAAAGGTCTTTTCCTTAAGATTTTGGCCTATAAATACCCCCCCCCCCGTTTCACCCTGTAACGAGGATCGAAGACTAAGTTATTCAATACACAACTTCGAATTACTTCGAGCTATTATCCAATCCGGAGGCTTGAATAGTTCGGTTCTTAAACACTTCGTTTACTAGTTTCTAATCTCTTAAAACCTGTTAGCGTAATCTTTTACGCCAACAACACTCATCAGCTAATTGACCAAACTCACCACATTTGCGGCAATCAATTTTTGACTTATCGAACTTACCGTGATACTTCTTCTTCTCCTGAGCAAACTTGGCCTCCCACTCAGCATGCGTTAGTCGTGGTTCAACATGTGCAACTAGCAGCTGCGGTCCTCCTTCCTTGTCATGTCGATGCCCTGCCATTGATGCTTCATATGCCTTCAATGGTGCTGACGATGTGTTAAAATTTGTTGGGGACGGTATGCAAAAGCTTATCCACCACGATAGTCTCCTCCACCTTTACAAAGTGTATGTATTTTGTTAACAAATGTGGATAGCTTCATAGCATACTCACCAATCGTCTCTATATCCTCCATGTACATCCTCTCAAGTTCCCTCTTGAGAGTTCGTATGTTCGCGTTCCGAACTCCCTCATCTCCAATTTGCATCTCCTTGAGTGCATCCCAAGCCTTCTTTATCCTATCCTTTTTAGCTATGTGTTGATAGCAAAAAATGGCAATAATGGTCAAAATTGTCAAAAAGTCAATTTTTGTAATTTGGGTTGAAAATATGTTGTATCCTGGCACAGGCCGGTCAACCGGCCAATGGGTCCGGTCGGTCCGGCCCAGTCTGAAAATTAGAGATAAGAGTTGGTTTCGGGATGTTTTGATCTCTAATTAAATTTTAACAACTTTTGGTCGAATCCTACTTGATGTAGACACAAGGGAGTCTAAGTCCAATCCCTATAAATATAGGGGGAAGGCCGGTTCATGGATCAATCTCCACAGATCAACACTTCAAAACCCTATTTTTGAATTGTACTTTTACTTTTCATCTACTTTTGTCCCCTAGTTTAGTCCATCTTCATGGGTTTGCGCTGAAAGCCCTCCGTGCATCATGTCGTAAACGTGGTAAGCCTTGTTGATTCGCCTGTGAATGACCTGTTTAATCCACGTAACATATTTTTATCGCTTTTATCGTTTTTTCTTACTACCCTTGGGAATTCGGTCTCTAGGTCGAATTGTATTTGATCTACTTTTGTTTTGTAGAGAATTCACCCTTCAATTTCTAGGCAGGGAATTTGGGGGAATTTTTTTACATGTTTGCTAGGTCGCCGGAGCTCGGCGCGATCAGATCAGAGGTTGTCGGTCCAACCAACAACACTTTGCCGGTCTGACCGGGCGTTTCCATGCCGGGCTATCAGGCTATTGCCGGCCTGGTCCTCATTTCCCTCCGCACCACGCATGCGAGAAGCCATCCCCTGGTTTGACCGTTGTCCCTTCGCCGGTGCGACCGGACCCCTCCGCATAGATCCACTACGTGCCGTAGCACCCTTTGCACCGAACCCTGCGACGTCGGAGCCCTCGGTGTGACCGAGGCCTTACCGCCGGTCTGACCTCCCAGAGCACGCTTCGCACCAAAATGCCGAAGATACCTTCGGTGACCCCCTCTACGCATAGGCGTCGGTCTGACTGAGGCTTGTACCCCGGTCCGACCGGCCAATAGGCCAAAGCCCCCTCCGGGACCCTTTGGACTCCAAGATCTCATGCTCGGGAGCTACATCAAGACACGTGCGGGCTTCATCAAGCGCGACGTCGACACCCCCGACCTCTCCCGAACTCAGGTAACACCATTGTCTCCTCCTTTATCTTCCTTAGAAATTGAGCAAAAAATAGTTGCGGCGTTAGACCAAGCCATTAGCGCTTCACTAGCCAACCTTCTAGATTCGGCGGTTAGCTCTCAGGTAGAGGCAACATTTAGAAGGTTCGGCTTTACCAAGGCCGCTCCTCCAACACCGATTACTAGTATACCCCTAGTAAATCACATTTATAGCAGAACTAACGAGAGTACTGGCAAAGCTATCACATCTCTGGCCGAGACCAACCACTACCCTTACAGCTAGGCTAGCCCTTCTTATTATGCATCACCTCCACCTACACTTGCGCCAGCTTTTCCCGTGCCATATACCTTGAGCCAGCACGAGAGGAGGAGCCCCTCGGCCGACACGCCGACATACCACCGCGTACCACGCACCCGCACAAGAGGCGCACCCAGGCAAGAGGAAATTAAAGAGAGGCTAGATAGTCAAAACTTGGTCAGCCAAGTCCTACAACAGGCTCTGGTATAGGAAAGCCGAGCCAAGGATAAAAAATTCATTAAACATTTAATAAACCTAAAGCTGAAGTTCACATCGTGGAGAACTCCGATGAGGAAGAGTCGGAAGAAGAAGATGATTCAGCTGATATGTATGCGATTGAATGGTCCTCAAACACTAAGACCAAACCTATCACTTGCTCTGAGTTACGGACGTCTCCCACCAAGAGTCAGCCCAATGAGGTTAAGTACTCTTTTGATGTGACTAAATGCAACAAAATATTTGATTTCCTCTTGAAAAGCTAGCTTCTTAGGTTGCCCAAAGGCCAGGTCATCCCAACCGCCGACAAACTAAAGAAATGCCCCTACTGTAAGTGGCATGATTCGCATTCTCATTATATTAACAATTGCAATGTTTTTCGTTAGCAGGTTCAATCGGCCATAGAAGAAGGATGATTGAAAATAGATTCTAGTCCAATGATGAAGTTGGACAAAGACCCCTTTCTCGTGAACACCGTCGACCTCGACGAGAAGAAGGTGTTGATTCGGCTAGAGCAGGCCGAGTCATCTAAAGGGAAAGCAATCATTATTGGAGATCCCTACACATGCACACTTGTACCGAACAATCATGAAGTGGTAGTGCGGAAAAAGAACATTGATGCGTCATCTTCGGCTAGGGATCGTAAGAAGCACCAGAAGAGGGTCGGGAAGGCAAACACTTGGCCGAAGGTGCCAAGACGGCCGAACCCTCTAAGGAGGCTAAGCCCTTCACATCGACCAAACTCACCTTCGCAATGGTCGAAACCTCCGGCCTGGTGGGACCCTTCGCTGATATGGTTCTACATCCCTTCGACATGGTCAAACCTCCTTCCGAGCATTGGGTTCGGCCCACAATGGACGAAGCCACTAGAGGCTCCAATGCCTCCACCATACCATTGGACAGTGTCTCTGTGGACTCCGAGCTATGATCCACCGCCAGAGTACCCTTCACAGTATGGCATCGCCCCCTTTGTTCCTTCAGATTACTATGACTGGCAGGGGCAGATAGGTGCGGCAAAGGGGAACATTTTTACAGGTTGTCCGTGGTACCTCAAAGCCGACTCATGTAGAAGAAGCCAAAGAAGACGATTGTGAAGGGGTAATGGAGAGAGGCTCTAAAGCTATCACTGTCAAGGTGGGGTCTCAAGAGGTCCCAATCCAAAAGGCCCCCTCATCGGAGCACGACGGAGGTAAGTTCCTGGGGCTAGCCGAAGCTACCTTCAGTTCCTGGTCCGATTGGCCTTATCTGGCCGATGCGACTGGCTTATCCCAAGAGCCCGGCACAGAGCGGTCTGACCAGCCCCCCATGGCCGGTCCGACCGACACAGCCCGGTCCGATAGGCCTTATTTGGCCGGTCTGACCGACAAAATGCAGGAGAGTGTTTTCGCCAAGCGCAAAAATGCCGAGGCTGATGCGGGCAATTCCTGTTCGGCCAAAAACCTAGAAGCAAGTTGGTGGCGCCCAGTACCAAGCCATAACCATCTTGGGCACCTCTGGGTATGTCCAAATCGTAGAAGAGGCTCATGCAACATCTGTGATCACAGGAGATGCATGAGAAGAAGGACGACGATGAGAGAGACACCATCTTTGAGGAAATCCGCCCTCAGCCAGTCATAAAGCAAGTCTAGAAGCCCAAGCTAGTCGAGGCGAACAACCCGGCTTCCATTTCGAGCGACGATGATGACGACTACACACCTGTCTATGAGGGGCCTGCTCCTCAGGCGATGGACATCAATGTCATCATGCCGACCGCTGAGTTTGCGCTACCACAAGACAAGGATGAGTTCGCTCAATTGAGCCTCATCCCACGAAATGTTGTTTTTGAGAAGCACGAGGATAAAGCTCATCACTTGAACCCTCTTTATGTCGAGGGGCACATTGACAGAAAGTCGATCTCTAGGATGCTTGTTGACGGAGGTGCTACCATCAACTTGATGCCGTACTCTCTCTTAAATAAGCTCAGCAAAGACGAAGAAGATTTGAAGAAGACCATCTTGCTTCTCAACGGCTTCAACGGTGAGAGCTCGGAGGCCAAGGGCATACTTTCTTTGTAGCTGATGGTGTGGAACAAGATGCTTCCAATGACTATCTTCATCGCGACGTGCAAGATAACTACAGTGTATTACTTGGGCGTGATTGGATTCACGCAAATTGTTGCATCCCGTCTACCTTGCACTAGTGCCTCATTCAGTGGGATGGCAATGACATAGAGGTTTTACTAGTTGACACCTCGACCGAGGTTGCTTTGGCCGATGTATCTATCGACGATGTCCATGATAAAGTAGAATGCTTGCCAGGTAGAGATCTCTCAGACTATGGCTTTGTTAGCGTGTCTAAGGGATGTTTTGTTCCAGTGTCTGTAAAGTCAACTAGTGTAGCTCGACTATCTCTAAACTAGTAGTCATGTCTAGTAAGAGTAATTCTTATTGGCGAAAGTCTCATGTGGATCAATATCGTTCTTAAAAGACGGTATTGTCGAAGCCATTGAAGATTTTAGCAAAGTAGAAAACTTAGGTCAAGGTTTTGTGTCGGTTGACCATCTAGAAGATGTCGATATAGGTGATGGTAGTATTCCAAGGCCGACTTTTATAAACAAAAATTTGCATGCTAATGAAAAAGTCGAAGTAATAAAGTTGCTTTGGTCGTATGTTGATTGTTTCACATGGAAGTATAGTGAGATGCCCAGACTAAGGCGCGAGCTCGTGGAGCATAGGCTTCCTATTAAACCCCGGTTTAGGCCTTATAAACAGCCCCCTCGTCGCTTTAATTCAGCCGTGTATGACCAAGTTAAGGAAGAGATAGAACGATTACTCAAGGCTGAGTTTATTAGGCCATGCAGGTATGTTGAATGGGTTGCTAACATTGTACCTACAAAGAAGAAAGGGAGTGACAAGACTCGTGTATGCATTGATTTTAGGGACTTGAACAAAGCCACTCCGAAGGACGAGTATCCCATGCCAATAGCCGACATGCTGATCAACGATGCTTCGGGACACAAGGTACTAAGTTTTCTTGATGGCAACACTAGTTATAATCAAATCTTTATGCCCGAAGAGGATGTCTACAAGACAGCTTTTCGATGCCTGGGTTTTGTCGGCTTATTTGAGTGGGTTGTTATGACTTTTAGTTTAAAGAATGTTGGTGCTACATATCAACGTGCTATCAACTTGATCTTTCATGACTTTATAGGAGTCATGCTAGAGGTCTATATAGATCATGTTGTAGTCAAATCGGATGCTATGGGATCCATTTAGGCGATTTGAGAGTTGCTTTTGATAGAATGCGTTAGTATGGCTTAAAAATGAATCTGCTCAAGTGTGCTTTTGGCGTGTCAGCGGGCAAGTTCTTAGGATTCATGATTCATGAAAGAGGTATTGAAATTTATTCTAAGAGGCTTGAGAAGATTAAGAACTTTGAAGCGCCGACATGCAAGAGAGATGTGCAAAAATTGCTGGGCGAGATGAATTATTTGTGCCACTTTATATCTAACTTGTCTGGCAAGATTGATGCTTTTGTCCCCATACTTCGGCTAAAGAACGAGGCCGAGTTCACTTAGGAGGAAGTCAGCAACACGCCTTCGAAAAGATTAAAAGAATGTTTGTCATCACCGCCGATGGTAATGGTGCCCAAGGCTGGGATACCGTTTCGGCTGTATGTCGTCGTGGTGGAGAGCGTGATAAGAGTTGTGTGGAAAAGAGTACATCATCACATTCTTGAGCCGCCGCTTGTTGGACACCGAGACAAGGTACATGTTTGTGGAGTGTTTGTGTTTATCACATTATTATGAATGTACCAAATTAAGTCACTATCTTCTCCCTAGCACATGTATTGTTACTTCTCTAACCGATGTCATACAATACATGTTGCAAAAGCTTATTCTAAGTGGTAGAATCAGAAAGTGGACTTATGCTTTGATCTAATATGATTTGTCTTATGAATCTTTGAGAGCTATGAAAGGCCAAATCGTCGCTAACTTTATAGTTGATCACCATGTAGATGTCCATTGGGGTAGAGATGCTGCTTTAATTGAGGTAGTGCCATGGAAACTTTATTTTGATGGTTCGGCTTGCAAGAATTGCCAAGGTATTGGAGTGGTTCTCATATCACCTAATGATATATGCTTTGGGACCTCGGCCCATTTAGAATTTCCTTCTATTAATAACCAAGCCGAATATGAAGCTTTATTGCTAGGACTCGAATTGTTAAATTCCATGGGTATTAAACATGTTCATGCATATGTTCATTCCATGGGTGTTCAATGTTTTAATAGTTTACTAAATAGCTACTTGGATAAATGTCTATACATAATTGCCACCTTTGATAATTTTGAAATTTCGCATGTGTCTAGGGAAGCCAATTCATTAGCAAATTATTTGGCTCAACAAGCATCTCGCTATCAAGTGAAAAGAGGCAAATTTTTCACACAAGAAAATACGATGCTTGAAAGCGTTGTGTCAACTGAAATAGACAACTTCGGTCTGATCGTCCTGATAAGGCCGGTCCTACCAAAGGCATGTTGTCAGTCTGATAGGCCCTTGTCAGCCATCCGGCAATGGGCGGTCTAACCGGCCCACCAAGGCCTGTCTGACCGACACATGTCAGAGTGACCTAAGGCTCAGGGGGCAACTTAAAATTTCTGATTTAAACACCAATTCAAGTGGAGAATTGATGAACACTGCTATAGTTCATAAGGATTATTGGAGAATCCCAATCGTCCAATATTTGAAAGATCCCAGTCAAAGGGTTGATCGGAAAGTTCGGCGACATGCGTTTAAATTTGTGTTGCTTGACGATGTGTTGTATCACCGAACTATTGACGGAGTACTTCTAAAGTGCATAGATGTCGATAAATCTAGAGTGGCTATAGGAGAAGTCCATGAGGGACTTTGTGGTACTCATCAGTCAGCCCAAAAAATGAGTTGGATGCTCAAAAGAGCGGGTTTTTATTGGCCGACTATAACTGAAGACTATTTTAAGTATTATAGAGGGTGTGAAGCATGTCAAAAGTTTGGTAATATTAAGTTGTCTCCAGTGTCACTACTTAACCCTATTATAGAACCATGGTCGTTCTGAGGTTGGGGCTTGGACTTCATCGGCCAAATTCATATTCCCTCTTCAAAAGGCATTGGTTCATGTTGATGGCGATGGATTACTTCACCAAGTGGACCGAGGTTGTGCCTCTCAAGAACATGACTCATAACGAGGTAATTGATTTCATCTTGAAGCACATTATACATAGATTCGGTATTCCCCAAACTCTCGCTACAGATCAAGGTACTTCATTTATTGCTAAAGAAGTGAGACTTTTTCCGAATTTTATGGTATTAAGCTGGTAAACTCCTCACCATACTATGCACATGCCAATGGTCAGGCCGAGTCTAGTAATAATAAAATTGTAATTAACCTCATTAAAAAGAAACTGATGAGTACAAGAAAGAGCACTTCAATCTAAGAGCCATGATCTTTTGCACCATAGCTAACAACCCGGGACGTATGTCCCTAATAGGACAGGTTATAGGAAAGACAACATGTGTAGTGTGTGTGGACAAGACAGAATATGTGCATCTTCCATCATTTGTTAAGACGATATATATGCGACACCGTAGATTTTTACCAAGAAACCACAAATATCGAAGAAATAGGTACCATTTCGATGGTACAATCGAGCTTGGACAGCGTCCACGACATCGAGACGACAAATTTCTATTCGAAATGGTGAACAATATAAAAGTTGTTTTCGGAAAGAAGAGGAAGAAATCTAAAAAATTTTGAAAGGACACTCCATTTAAAAAGCAGTCAATCTTCTTTAGGTATTTGCCCTTTCGGAAGGAGTTGGAGATTGGTCATGCTATCGATACAATGCACGTTGAGAAAAATGTCTTCGAAAGCACTATCAGTATTTTGTTAGACATATCGGGCAAGTCAAAAGATGGACTCAAAGTACGAAGGGACCTTCAAACTCTCGGAATTAGACCCAAGATTCACCCACAGGAAAGGGACAATGGAAAAGATCAATCTGCAGGTGTCTACATGGAATCAGAGTTCCAACAGGATTCTCAACAAACATAAAGAATATTGTCTCCATAGTAGATTTGAGGATGAGCATCTACAACACTCATGATTGTCATGTTATGCTTGGGCTATTCCTCGCCATCGTAGTAAGAAGAATCAAACATTCATTTTAGCACAACAGTTACATTTGTTTTTAGTTGTTCACTACTTCACTTGTTTGCAGCTGCAAGGGTTTTTTTATTTTTTTCATAGAACCATATGGAGCATGTAAAAAGCTTGCTGCTATTGGACTATTTGCTAATGAATAATTGATTCATTTGATGTGAATTGTGAGTTGTAGTATGTGATATAATGAATAATTGAATCATTTGCTAATGCATGTCTGGGCCTAGTGAAATAGTTCAAGAGAATGCTCCCCCTTGTTCCTGTTGAGCCTGTTCCAGATCTGAATATTGGTGATCGGTCAAGGGGTGTTGATGATGTGAATGTGGGAGAGCAGTTCAGACTGCCTGATGATGCCGAGTTGGTTGAGGATTGGCGAGTTGAGGTTTTTCATTTGTTTAACCAGAAGGAGGTTGGGTTTGTTGAGAACAGGAAGAGATGGAAGAACCCTACCAAAACAATGAAGAAGGTGGTGCCAACTGTGGCGCTTCGTCTGAGTGCCAGAATTAAACCTGAAGGGGTGCCCATTTGAGAGAAAGCAAAGCAAAGGGCTGATCTTAAAAATGATATCTCAAGATTGTCGAAGTTTACTATTCTACAATCTGCTGATAATAATTATCTGAAATTAATTGCTAGTGATGCTAGTATAAGTTGATGAATTTTGTTTTGCAGTGGAAGAATCGCTTGAAGAGAGTGGACCGAGGAAGAAGAAGAGCAAACTATAGCTTCCTTTTGGGTTTGGGCCAGAAGTGCGTTTTGGTATGGTGTGCGGTTTGATGTGTAAGCTGGTTTCCCCAGCCTGGACTTGTGTCTGTTTGCTTGCTTTCCAATAAACATGATGTGTCAAGTTTGGATGTGAACTTAGATGGATAGTTGAATTTGGATGTGATATGTGATTTTTGATGTGATATGTGAAGTTTGGATGGATACGTGAATTTGGATGTGATATGTAATTTTTGATGTGATATGTGAAGTTTGAATGTGAATTTGGATGTGATATGTGATTTTTGATGTGATATGTGATGTTTGAATGTGAATTTGGATGTGATATGTGATTTTTGTTGTGATATGTGAATTTGGATATAAATTGTGATTGATTGTGAGTGTGAATAGGGGAACCAGGAAAAACAAAAAAATACTAGCTAACTTCCGTCGGCTTTTACCGTAGTCGACGGAAGTTAGCAGGCCTCGGCTGACGTGGCAAAATGCCACGCTAACATTCGTCGGCTTTGCGTGGCTGACAGAAGTTAGCTACAAAGTCCCTGTTGGGGGAAAATATCTCATCTTCGGGGTTATTGCCAAAGCAGCAGGAAGACAGCCAACCAGTTCGAAGATTGTCCGAAGGCCATCTTCGAAGGTGCTTGGAGCCTGGTTCGAAGCCCGAAGGCAGGCATTGGTTCGAAGTATGTCTTCGAACCAAAGCCCTTCAGGATCTTTTCTGCCAGCTAAGATGGAAGACTTATCTTCTATCCTATTAGATTAGTCTTTTACCATTTTAGCCCTATTAAGGAAACCGAATAGTTTCCTTAATGTCGGTTGTAATAAAGGGGTAAATAGGTCTTTTCCTTAATGTTCAGGCCTATAAATACCCCCCATTTCATCCTGTAATAAGGACCGATCACAAGTGATTCAATACACACTTTCGAACTATTCTAAGCTATTATCCTTTCGGAGGCTTAGAACAGTTTGCTTCGCAAACACTTCGTTTGTTAGTTTCTTTTCTACAGAAACCTGTTAGCGTAATCTTTTACGCCAACAGTTGGCGCCGTCCGTGGGGAACTTAGTCCAAAAAACTTCGTTCTCTACCAACCTCTTGCATCATGCCTCCTAAACAGAGCGCACCTCGCAATCCCACTCGGAGGTCCTCTCGGATTTCCGGAGAGATACCCTTCGACACAGTCGAAGTCGGAGGGTCTTCGACTATCCCTCCACCTCAAACTCCGCAAGGGGCTTCTATCCCTCGAGGATACGAAACCTCTCCACCAACTCCTTCTACACTCCGACCGCCCGGAGTCACTCTGCCACCCTCCATTCCGATTCGAACTGATCATACCAGTTCTCAAGACCCGGAAGGTCCTTCCGGAGGAGATGAAGATAGCCTTGGAGACATGGCCACTCAAATGGCCAATCTTCAAGCCGAGGTAGCAAGGTGGCGACAGGAGGCTGCGAACAGGCTTCGCCCTCAAGCCACCCCAGCTATCCCTGAAGTGCACGAAGACGACGATCTTGATTATCCCGAAGCCCCGGAGAATGCTTCTTACGACAATGAATCTCCGTTGCATCCCGAGCTTCAGAAGGTTCGCTTCGATCCGAAGTTCAAAGCTTCGAAGCTTTGCAAGTATACCGGACACGAAGATCCCAGTGAGTTTGCACGTTCTTATGCCCTAGCAATCGAGGCTAGTGGCGGAGACAGAGAAACTATGGCAAAGTGCTTCCCGTTAGCCCTTCAAGGAGTGGCGTTGAGATGGTTCTGGTCTTTAAAACCAGGATCAATCACGTCATGGTTACAGTTGAAGAAGAAGTTCATAAGTAACTTTCAGGGCACCTTCGTGCCCCCCATGTCGACAGGAAGCCTTTTCCAAGTGAAACAGCTCCCCGGAGAAACATTGAGGCAGTACTTCAAGCGCTTCGCTCACACGAAGTCGCAAATTCGGGGGCTGTCCACATCCTCGGTGGTTGATGCGGCTCGGGAAGGCGTCAGTCATAAAGGCCTTCTGGATAAATTGCATCGGAAGAGCATCACCACAGTATCACAGTTGATGTCGTACTTCGAGGAGTACTCGAAGTCGGAAGAAGGTTGGCTTCGGAGGACTACTGCTACTTCGACAGTGTTGACAGAAGTTAAAGCAGAAGTGAAGACTTCGGCTCAGCCGCAAGAACTAGTCTCCGAAGTGCAACATGATAGAAGAAGAGGGCAAAAGCACCCTCGCTCCGAAGTCTTAAACATTGCACCCCCACAGAAGTTTGCACCAAGAGCTCCACAGTCTGCGGGGAACAAGTCCAGCGGCTGGAGGCCGCCAGGGAAAACGGCTGGCAAGGGCCAGACCCTTTTTTGCTGTATTCATGGAGAGAATCGAAGCCATGCAACTGACACCTGCAAGGCTATTCTTACCCTTCGGGGAGAATACTTGGAGAGAACTTCGGGTCGAGGTAGTACCGACCGAAGTCCAGCAGCAGCAGTGCGCTCGGAGCCGGTCCAGGCTGTGGCGCGGATAGAAAATTTTGATGCTGCAAGGCATCCTCCGGTGGCCAATGTTATGCCACCTCCGAAGCAAGAAGAAGGGCAAGATAGAGGGAAGAGAGTAGTTCTCCCTATCTCCGGAGGAGGTACCCTCGGAAGCATGTCCAAGAGACAGCGAAGAGAGTACGTTCGAGAAGTAGGCCACATTGGGACTTCGTCATCTGCAGCTGCAATGCCGGAGTGGTCTCACGTTCCAATATCTTTCTCTGCGGAGGATGCAGCTGGTATCAAGTTCCCGCATGCAGATCCATTGGTTATTACTGCTGATATTGCAGGAACAGAAGTCCGAAGGGTGCTAATTGACGGAGGTAGCTCGGCAGATATCATATTTGTGCAAGCCTTCGATCAGTTATGCATTTCCCGGAAGCATCTCCTCCCAGCGGCTCGTCCTCTGCAAGGCTTCGCAGGACCTCCGCTAGATGCACTTGGCCAGATAGGCCTGGAAGTAACCTTCGGAGAAGGTTTACTAGCCCGAACTGAAGAAGTTATCTTTGATGTAGTGGATGCCCCGTATGCTTATAATGTTATCTTCGGGCGAGGCATGTTGAATCAGTTCGGAGCTGTGGCGCATCACAACTACTTGTGCATAAAGATGCCCACACAATCAGGAGTTTTGACAATCTTCGGAGATCAAGCCATAGCTCGGAGGGCAGAATATGGTCATGGTCCTCCTCTTGATCCGAGGCAGGTAAACAGTGTCCAAGATAATGAAGAAATTTTTTCAGCCTCCTCCGAAGCTTCGAAGAAGTCATTTCCAAGACCAAGTCCCGAAGGAGAGATTGCAACGAAAGTTTTTGTCAAAGATGGTAAAGAATACACCTTTCAATTTGGTAAAGATTTACCTCCCGAAGTTGCAACTTCTTTGGAAAAGGTCGTGGAAGAAAATTTGGATGTCTTCGCTTGGTCTGACGAAGATATCACCGGAGTCGATCGGGATATTATTGAGCACAGCTTGCTTGTAAACCCGAAGGCCCGGCCTGTTCGACAAGGGCTCCGGAAGATGTCCGCAGAGAGAGCTGCTCTAGCTAAGGACGAAGTTGAGAAACTGTTGAAGGCTGGGATTATCAGAGAAGTGGCCCATACAGAATGGTTAGCCAACCCAGTCTTCGTCAGGAAGAAGTCCTCCGGAAAGTGGCGCATGTGCATTGATTTCACATCTTTGAATAAAGCGTGCCCACGTGACCCCTACCCCATGCCCCGAATTGATCAACTAGTTGACTCCACTGCAGGTTCGGAGTTACTAAGCTTCCTTGACGCATATTCCGGCTATCATCAAATATGGTTGAAGCGCGAAGATGAAATCAAGACGAGCTTTGTAACTCCTTCGGGAGTCTTCTGCTATGTAAGAATGCCCTTCGGCCTAAGAAATGTCGGGGCTACTTTTTCAAGATTAGTTGCTAAGGCTCTAGGTCATCAACTAGGTCGCAATGTGGAGGCCTATATGGATGATATTGTAATAAAGAGTGCTTTAAAGCACCAACATAGCCTAGACTTAGCAGAAACATTCAATAGCCTTCGGGCATGTGGGATCCGCCTTAACCCCGAAAAATGTATATTCGGAGCTAAGGCTGGAAAGTTGTTAGGGTACTTAGTTTCAAGCAGGGGAATTGAAGCTAGCCCTACTCAAATAACTGCGCTGCAGAAGATGGCTCCTCCCGAGAATTTAAAGCAAGTGCAAAAGCTGACTGGACGTCTGGCCGCACTTAGCAGGTTTTTATCAAGGTCTGCAGAGAGGAGTTTGCCAATTTTTAAAGCTTTGAAAGGGTCCGAAGATTTTGCATGGACACCGGAGTGTCAGAAAAGCTTCGAAAATATTAAAGATTATCTCAGCAATCTTGCTACACTTACGGTGCCTATTGCGGACGAAACCCTACTTCTGTATCTTGCAGCCACAGGCTCAGCAGTCAGCGCAGTCCTTGTCAGAGAAGCTGATATCAATGGGAAGTTGGTCCAAAATCCTGTCTATTTTGTATCCGAAGCATTGTCAGGAGCGAAGACAAGATACTCCGAACTTGAGAAGTTCGTTTATGCCCTGATAATGGCTTCGAGGAAGCTAAGACATTATTTTTTGGCTCACAATGTAATTGTACCAACTTCGTATCCTTTAGGAGATATGCTTCGAAGCAAAGATTCCACTGGAAGAATTGGAAAGTGGGCAGTAGAACTAGCACCCTTCGGCATATCTTTCCTGGCAAGGACAGCTATCAAATCTCAAGTCCTAGCAGACTTCGTAGCAGAGTGGACTCCACCTGCGAAGTTGACTCCGGAGAAATCAGATGACGGAGTTTGGACTATTTACTCCGATGGGGCTTTCCAAGCATCCGGAGCAGGCATTGGGGCAGTATTAATTTCACCATCAGGACAAAGAGCAATGTACTCCGCAAGACTCAACTTTAAGTCTACCAATAATATAGCGGAGTACGAGGGAATTTTATTGGGACTCCGGAAAGCACGTGCTCTAGGGGCTACAAGGATAATTATAAAAACAGATTCTCAGATAGTAGCAGGGCACGTAGATAAGAGTTTTCAAGTCCGACATCCACAGCTTGCAAAGTACTTGGAAGAAATTCGCAAGATCGAAGCACATTTCAAGGGTATTTCCATTCGGAGTATACCAAGAGCTGAAAACGTGCAAGCGGACATTTTAGCGAAGGCTGCTGCCGGAGCTGTGGATGTGCCTGACGAAGCTTTCTATGAGGAGCTCAATATACCTTCGGTGCCACAAGTTGCTTCTGCAGAGATTCTCTGCATTCCTAGTGCAGATTGGAAAGATTCAATCATAGAACTCTTGCAAGGAGGAACGAATTTCCCCGAAGAGCCCCAATTGTCAAGGTTAAAGCTCAGAGCAAGAAACTATCAGTTAATCAACGGTATATTATACAAGGCCGGAGTATGTTCCCCTCTACTCCGATGTATATCTCAAGCCGAAGGCCAAGAAATTCTTCGAGAAATTCACGAAGGCCTTTGTGGAAGTCATTTAGCCCCTAGAGCTCTGGCAGGAAAAACACTTCGCCAGGGGCTTTATTGGCCCACAATAACAGCTGATGCGGAGAGCTTGGTCCGCACTTGTCAAGGATGCCAGTGGATGGGTCGACGGAGTCATCGCCCACCAACAGCTCTTCAAGTCATTGCTCCGGTATGGCGTATGGCCAGATGGGGTATAGATCTAATTGGTCCCTTTCCGATAGCAAAGGGAAATCTAAAGTTCGCAGTGGTAGCCATTGAATATTTTTCTAAGTGGGTAGAAGCAGAGCCCTTAACAGCTATCACTTCGAATAATGTACAGAAATTCTTCTGGAAAAACATTATTTGTCGGTTCGGAGTGCCTAGATATCTCACAGTTGATAATGGAACACAGTTTGACGCAGAACCCTTCAGGAAGTTTTGCGAAGACCTAGGCATTCAACTATGTTTTGCTGCAGTGAGACATCCTCAGTCAAATGGAGCAGTTGAGCGAGCCAATGGAAATATCTTATCAGGGCTAAATCGAAGAATAGTAGGACTATCAAAGGGACTGTGGACCGAAGAGCTTCCGAAGATTCTGTGGTCCATTCGGACTACACAAACAAGGTCCACAGGTTTTACTCCGTTCAGACTGCTATTCGGAGATGAAGCTATGACTCCAACGGAGCTCAAAGGGGGATCACTTCGCAGCACCGAACCAGATATCGAAGAAGAAAGACAAACTTCGTTAGATTTGTCAGAAGAGACAAGGCTTCGAGCTGTAGCCAATTTATCAAAGTATCATCAGCAGACGAAGACTTGGTATGACCCGAAGGTTAAGCTCAGCGAGTTAAGGCCGGGTCATCTTGTTCTACGAAGTATTATAGCACCAGGGAAGCTAGGCAATAAATGGGAAGGTCCATATCTAATCGTCCACTCGGGGCGCCCTGGTTCATTTAAACTAGCTAATTTAGAAGGTGAAGAGTTAGCACACACTTGGCATGCGGAGCACCTAAAGCGATACTTCGCATAAGGGCTCCTTGTAATTCGCTTGTAATCACCTCTAAATTAATAAAGCATACACCCTGTGGCTTGCCTTCCCCTTGACACTCCTAGTCTCCCGAGCGGACGCGCTGGGACGGAAGTCGTTCGAGAGGGAAGCGTCATTAAGCAGGGCTGTATTTCCGGACTTCGTACCCTTAAAGTTGAAGCCTCCGGTGTGGTGGCTGAAATCCATCCGGAGCCCAAGCTGATACCTTGTAGGCATCCGTAAAAGAGCCAATACCACATTCTACGGAGTCCAAGCTTCGGCTGGTAGACTTCCGTAAAAAGAGCCGAAGGTGGCCAAAATCTGCGGAGTCCAAGCTGCAGCTTGTCAGACTTCCGTAAAAAGAGCCGAAGGTGGCCAAATTCTGCGAAGTCCAAGCTCCGGCTGGTAGACTTCTGCAAAAAAGAGCCCAAGTGGCCAAATTCTGCGAAGTCCAAGCTCCGGCTGGTAGACTTCTGCAAAAAAGAGCCCAAGTGGCCAAATTCTGCGAAGTCCAAGCTCCGGCTGGTAGACTTCTGCAAAAAATAGCCGAAGGTGGCTACAATTTCTGCGAAATCCAAGCTTCGGCTGGTAGATTTCTGCAAAAAACAGCCGAAGGTGGCTAAAGCAAAACAGCATTTAAGCCATGAGCTTCGAATGTCTGTTCTTATAAGTCCAAAGTGACAAATTTTTTAAGACACTAAAGTGTCATCGAAGTTATCTTAATTGATTTCTTTCGTAAAAGCAAACAAAGGTACCAAGTTACCATTCTTCTGACTACAAATAGTCGAAGATATTTCATAAGATTTCAAAAGATCTTTAAAAATGACAGAGGGGCTCCGAACCCCCAAGAAAAAATTGTACTCCGAAGTTTTTTCTTTGTGCATAACCATCTTTGAATACAGTTCGAAGTTGCTTATACCCAAAGAGGGGCTAGTAATATGGAGACAATTTTAAATCGGCATTCATTATTGAAACAAATGTGTTTACAGATTACATTGTGAAAAATTGGTATCTATACCAAGAAGGAATCGGAGACCTCTTCGGTCCCGAGAGCTAGGGGTGGAACGACTAGTTCCAACATCGGAAGTTCTAAGAACTTTACGTTTAACTCTCTTCCTCCCCCTCGAAGCTCTAAAATCCTTCTGCTCTTGTTGAAGCTCGGCCCAAGTTCGAAGCCGCTCGGGGCTTCTTTCCCAGCTTCTAAGATCTTCAGATCTTTTATTTTGGGCTTCACCTTCGTCTTCGGACCAATTAGTGTCTTCAGAAGACGAGGTGTTTGCGTCGATCTCTTTATCTTCCTCTTTAATATAAGACAATACGTCTTTGATTACTTCGGGCGCAATAACGCCGGAGTCATCTCGAGGGATAAGGAGCTGCCCAAGTCCCGGAGGAGGCTGAAAATGCATCTTTTGACGATGAGTCTCCGCTACATTCGGACTTGCAAAGAGTGCCCTTTGATCCCAAATTCAAGGCCTCGAAGTTGCACAAGTACTCCGGTGGATCAGACCCCGGAGAGTTCGCCCGCTCATATGCCCTGGCAATAGAAGCAAGCGGAGGGGTGCGCAACACTATGGTGAAGTGTTTCCCCCTCGCTCTCGAAGGCGTGGCGCTCCGATGGTTCTGGTCCCTGAAGCCGGGATCGATCAGGTCCTAGGAGCAGCTGAAGAAGAAGTTTGTGAGCAACTTCCAGGGTACCTTTGTGGCCCCGATGTCCATAGGGAGTTTGTTCCAGGTGAAACAGCGGGCGGGAGAAACACTCTGGGAGTAATTCACGCGCTTCGCCCACACCAAATCACAGATTAAGGGCCTGTCTACCTCTTCGGTAGTCGACGCCGCCCGTGAAGTAGTGCTAAACCCCGACCTCCTCAGCAAGCTCCATCGGAAGCCGGTGACGTCTGTGGCGCAGCTGATGGCATACTTCGAACAGTATGCCAAGGCGGAGGAATGCTGTCTTCGGCGAGCCGGAGCACCCGCACCTACCCTCCGAGAAGTTAAGACAGAGCCAAAAGCCTCGGCTCCTCTACAAACCCCTCAAGATAGCCGCTTCAACGAGCACAGGCAAGGGAAGAAACATTTCCATTCGGAGGTGCAAAGCATTGCACCCTCCGTTCCGAAGGCACCTGCCAGTTATCAGCAGGCGCAGAACTTCAAGGTTGGAGCACCGAAGCCTCAAGAGAGAGCACTTGGCAGGCGCCAAAGCTTTTTCTCCTGCGTGCATGGCGACAATAGAAGCCATGCCACGAAGGATTGCAAGGCAGTGTTGGCCCTTTGGGGCGACTACCTTGGGTGAAGTACCGGGCTGTACTTCGGATCGAGCCCCACCAGTGGCACGGTCGGAGCCTGTGCAAATCATGGCCCGAGCCGGTGTCCCCGAAGCCCCCATGTGACTTCCGGTGGCCAACATTATGCCACCACCGAAGAAGGAAGACCCACAAGACCGCGGAAAACGAGTGGTCCTGCCCACTTCCGGAGGGGGGACCCTCGGGAACATGTCCAAAAGACAGCGGCGTGAATACGTCCGCGAGGTCGGGCACATTGGGACTTCGAGCTCCGCAGAGGGGATGCCAGAGTGGTCTCATGTGCCCATCTCGTTTACTGCCAGCGATGCCGCGGGGGTAATGTTTCCCCATGCTGACCCCTTGGTCATTTCCGCAGACATAGCAGGGGTGGAAGTTCGAAGGATCCTGGTGGATGGTGGGAGCTCCGCAGACATACTTTTCGTCCAGGCCTTCGATCAAATGTGCATCTCCCGGAAGCATCTACTTCCAGCGGCCCGACCACTTCAAGGGTTCTCAGGGCCGCCTCTCGATGCCCTCGGCTAGATAGGCCTCGAGGTTGCTTTCGGAGAGGGGCCTTTGTCCAGGGTAGAAGAGTTGATCTTCGATGTTGTCGACGCCCCCTATGCTTACAACACAATCTTCGGCCAAGGGATGCTGAACCAGTTCGGGGCTATAGCGCACCACAATTATCTTTGTCTTAAAATGCCCACGCAAGGTGGAGTGCTTACTATTTCAGGAGACCAAGCTATGGCCCAGAGAACGGAGTATGGACACGGACAACCGTTGGATCCCTGGCAAGTGCACAACGTGGTGGAGGCCACGGAAGAGGTGTCGGAGGCTTCGAACCCTTCAAAGGGGCTCTCCCTCAAGCCAAGCCCGGAAGGTGATGTCGAGACAAGGATAATTTGAAAAGATGGCAAAGAATATCCAGTACAATTCAGCAAAGGGCTATCCCCGGAGATAGCTACCTCATTGGAAGAAGTCGTCAAGCAAAATCTGGACGTCTTTGCCTGGACCGACGAAGACATCATCGAGGTTGATCGGAGCATCATCAAGCATAGCCTGCTCGTCAACCCGAAGGCCAGGCCAGTACGCCAGGGGCTCCGCATGCTGCAGAAAGAGCAAGCCTCGCCAAAGCCGAAGTAGAAAAATTGTTAAGGGCTAGCATCATCAGGGAGGTATCCCATACCGAGTGGTTGGGTAACCCTGTTTTGTAAGGAAGAAGGACTCGAACAAATGGCGCATGTGTATTGACTTTACTTCATTAAATAAAGCATGCCCGCGAGACTCCTACCCGATACCCCGAATAGACCAACTGGTGGATTCCACAGCCGGCTCTGAATTGCTAAGCTTCCTCGACACTTACTCCGGGTATCATCAAGTCTGGCTGAAACGCGAAGACGAAGCCAAGACAAGCTTCATTACTCCTTCCGGGGTATTTTGTTATGTAAGAATGCCTTTTGGCTTGCGGAATGCCGGAGCCACCTTTTCACGTTAATAGCTAAGGCTCTAGGTCATCAAATAGGCCAGAATGTCGAAGCCTATATGGATGACATTGTAATAAAAAGTGCTCAAAAGCACCAATATAGCCTAGACCTAGCTGAAACGTTTGAGAGCCTCCGAGCATGTGGAGTACGCCTTAACCCAGAAAAATGTATATTCGGAGCACAAGCAGGAAAACTGCTAGGGTACTTAGTTTCGAGCAGCGGAATCGAAGCTAGCCCAACGCAGATAAGTGCACTACAAAGAATGGCTCCACCAGGGAATTTGAAGCAGGTCCAAAAGCTAGCAGGAAGGCTCGCAGCCCTTAGCAGATTCCTGGCCAGGTCAGCAGAGTGAAGCCTCCCAATTTTCAAAGCCCTAAAGGGGTCTGAAAGCTTCAGTTGGACACCAGAGTGCTAGAAGAGCTTTGATGACATAAAATCATAGCTCGGAAGCTTGTCAACACTTACTGTGCCCCTCCTAGAAGAAACACTCCTCCTTTATCTTGCAGCATCAGGCTCCGCAGTAAGTGCAGTATTGGCCCGGGAAGTTGAGAGTAAGGGAAAGCTGGTGCAGAACCCAATTTATTTTGTTTTAGAAGCTTTGTCCGGAGCTAAGATAAGATACTCCGAGCTCGAGAAATTTGCTTATGCCCTGGTAATGGCCTCGCGAAAGCTAAGGCATTATTTTTTGGCGCATAACCTAATCGTTCCTACCTCGTATCCTCTTGGTGATATGCTTCGAACAAAAGACTCTACAGGTAGGATTGGAAAATGGGCTGTCGAGCTAGCCCCCTTCGGAATCTCCTTCACGGCAAGAACAGCTATCAAGTCCCAAATCATAGCTGACTTTGTAGCAGAGTGGACTCCATCTGCAGTTTGGGCTCCGGAGGAGCCCTCCGAAGGTTTATGGACAATATTTTCTAACGGAGCTTATCAGGCATCTGGTGCCGGAGTTGGTGCAGTCATCATATCACCGTCAGGGCAAAAGGCCATGTATTCTGCGAGGCTCAACTTTAAGACCACCAATAACATCGCAGAGTACGAAGGGGTCTTGCTAGGCCTCCTAAAGGCAAATGCACTTGGAGCGGCAAGGATAATAATTAAGACAGATTCCCAAGTCATCGCAGGGCATGTCGATAAGAGCTTTCAAGCAAAGAACCCGCATCTAGCGCAATACCTTAAAGAAATCCGCAAGGCTGAGGCAGCATTCAAAGGATTCTCTGTTTGGAGCATCCCTTAGGCAGATAATCAACTCGCAGATATTCTGGCAAAAGCTACAGCCGGAGCGGTGGACCTCCCGGAGGGTGCTTTCTACGAAGAACTAATGAAGCCTGCAGCTAGTCAATTGCCCTTTGCAGAAATACTGTGCATTCCGGCTAC